>OX596240.1:12536929-13136929 GCA_951394345.1 Salicornia ramosissima
AGCTAAAACATATAATCCTTTTACATTGACAATATGATCTATTGTATATATCACATTGCACTTACATAAATGTTTCAAATACCTTGATCATCCTAAAGTACTTAAGAAGGACTCCAGGATTATATCCTGGTATGAGGAAATATAAGTTATTTCCTTTAAAGTTTAAAATTTGCAAAGTTTATATGAATGAGAATGTCTTATATCCAGTGATCAAACCATTATTGTAATCCGAGTATGAATGTCATGCTAGGATGAAAAGAATAAAAAAAAAACATTAAAGAATGTCTTTGATGAAGTCTTATGTTAAATCATGAATATAGTCCATGATTGTAAAACATATGGTAATGTTTGTTGTTTGAAACATAGTTTCAATATTATTTAATTCTGGTTTGAAGTTAAATAAAATGTCCAAATAACTTGTGATTTCAAATAGAATTATTGAAAATGTTTTGATAATGGAACTCTATAAAGTGAACTGAAATCACATATTATCTAAAGTCCCTAGTCAAAATCACTAAAATGGACATAAGTGATTTGTTTAAAGACTATCATATAATCAATTGATAGTGCAGTTCCATGGGCTATAGAAATATAGTGATGTTTAATTGATTGTATGGATGTATGTTTGATACATTGAGACTTGACCTAACAGATTCTAAAAGTAGAATCGAAAATCTATATTTAGTGGATTCCTTAGACATTAGCATGTCTTAATGACCACAAAATAATTAGCTTAACCTTGACATTGTTAAACGTCGTGCCGTAAAAGGAGGTCATAAAAGCAATGATCAGGTGGAGTTAAGAATTGAGTGGGAGTTATGGTCATACTAGAGTGAATAAGTCCTCCTAATTAGTAGGAATGGTGTCAGGGCCTCTTGATGAGCTAGAACTGGAAAAATGCATGGCCATGCGAAAGAAGTTTAAATGTTGAACTTCGTTTGAGCAGTTCGAACTCAGCGATCAAGGAACATATATTGAGAATACCAAAGTATTGTCAATTTGACATTAAGAGACTTAAGGAATTTATAATTGGGCTATTGTCTTCTGACTAGTGGGAGATTGAAGGAATATGTCATCAGTCATTATCGGCAATTACTAAATATAATTAGGATTATATTATGGAGATAATAATTAAGTTAAATTAGGAAATTATATTTACTTGCTAGAGAATAAATATAATTAGTGAGTACATAATTTTGGGCTCGCAACTATACTTAACTTAATCCTATGAGGTCACACAAAATAGCACAGGATTGGGCATAAATAATAAAGCCCATTGGATGCTAGGATTAGGGTTTTCTCTGATATGACTAATGAGGTATATATAGTACCTTATTAGGGTTATGAGAGAAAAACAGATTATGATCAGTTGGCACTCATAGTAACACAATCATAAAAACCCTAAAACCTATTGCATTCATATGGTTTTTTCCTTAAAAAGTAAGAGAGTGAATATTGATCCATCTCTTCCGTACTAGCATACGTGGGATCCGATCCGGTGCTTGTGGACTGATTAGAGGAGCAACAATTGAGGCTCTAGATCTCCGTTCTTGACATTGAAAACACGCGTCAAAGGTTGTAATTACTATCTTTTATACTTAATTCATATTAATTATTATTAGTGATCCTGATGTTATAGATGTTAGGAAATTATTTCCTGAAATTCCGCTAATCATATCTATAAACTCCTACACCCCTTTTCTATGTTGGGATCACATTTTTGCGACGGAAATTACCGTCGTAAATAACACCTTTCTAGTAGTGAATGATGACCCAAAACATATTCTAGCGTACTAAGTAAGTGACTGGATAAATTATCAAACGACGAAAAAGTATGAGAGTTGATAAATAAATTGCTCAAGGACTGCTAAAAAACTGCTGCAGAACAGAGTACCATGAAAGAATGAAGTTAATTTTAGAATTTTTGTTTTTCTGAAGCACTACACAGAGTCGTTTTGTTACGTAAATATTGACTTAGTTACATTAGGGCTCCGTTTACTAGAGTGTAAAATGTTTTCCTTGAAAATATTTTTCCCATTTTACATCGTTTACTTTGGGTAAAAAGATAAAAATGTAAAATTTGGAGTGAAAACTCATTTTACACTATAGTGGAAACATTTTCCCCCGAATTTGGGAGTAAAACATATTTTCCGTGTAAGTAAACATTGGAAAACTTCTATGAAAATGAGTTTTCCATGGTAAAATATTTTTTCATGAAAAATCATTTTACATCGAAAACGTTTTACATCCAAGTAAACGGACCCTAGGGATGTCTAACTGTTAAATTTGGTTTGGTCTAAAGCTAATTTTGTGGAGTCTTGCATCTTATTAGGAGTCTTCATGCATTTTGTTATGTTCAAAGTCAGTAAGTTTGAAGTTATTAGGTTTAGCTTCTACTAAGTAATACCGATGCATGATCTCCAATTAACGTAATATTTAATGGGCACTTACACTACTTCATTTCTATGAATATAGCAAACATCATACAACATCATCAACATTTCATTTTTGTTAGCCTTTTAGACTTCATCAAATATTAATCTTAAACTGACAAAATAAGTTCCAGTTCAAGTTCCTTGTCATTAATAGAGAATTGTTATTTCTTCTAGATGTAAGATGAGAGAGATAATTTGTAATACTACCTCCTCTTCTTCGAGTTCAGCAGAAGAAAAAGTAAAAAAATGAAAATGAACGCTGAAAAACGTAATAGGTTGCTACTCTAGGCTCGCTTCACTTTGAAAGCCCCGCCATCTTAATCAAAAGTGAGAATTGAGAAAGGCAAGAGTGAAGAGAGATGAGAACACTCTTAGTAGAATATAAGTGAGAATCACCTGTTCAGGGGAAAATTGATGGTGAACAAGTTTGTAGAGAAAATTGAAGAGAATTACATTGTAAAGTGTCTTGGTCTTTATTGAGAATAAGATACTAGAGTCAAATTCCTTGTGGTTGAGTTTTTTTCTTCCTGTTAGGACCCTGGAAATTTCCTCGTATGTTTAAAACTCTTATGTGTCTCTGTATATTTTGTGTTCCTCATCAGTTTCAAAAATGTTTAAAATTTAAAAAAAAATAAAAAATACTTAAACCGTCAACAACTACAATTCATCATTTCTTTGATTTTGGAAACATATATTATTTGATTTTGGAATTTGAAACTTGAGAGAAGTAATTAATGATGACATCATCATTTCTTTTGGAGAGAAATTTTTTAATAAGAGTATGACTCATGTGGCGGTAGGTGATGTCAGCATGTTCTGTTTTATTATATATTATAGATATAGATTATAGACATAGATATTATAGATTATTTTTGTGATTTTTATTTATTAAAATTGCACTCATATTGTCATTAAAAAATTGATAGTAATTTCATTAAATTTTGAACGAAACAATTATTAATTAGTTTTTAAGCTTAATAATAAATAATGTCATTAAATTGTGATCAAACATTTATTGTATAGATTTAAAGGTTAAAAAGATTAAATATTGGAAAAAGAAAGATCGATGATGATGTCATTGTTAGTTTTGGAGGAAAATGTTTTTATGTGAGTTTGAAATGTGGCAATAGTGACATCATAATTAAGTGCCTTGATTTAGTATATAGTTATAGAACAATAAAAAATTTCAAAAAAAAAATAAAAAATTTCAAAAAAAAAAATAAAAAATACTTAAACCATCAACAACTACAATTCACCCTCTTGTAGTTGTCCCTAGTTAAACATAATAGATGAAATTAGGAATATAAAACAACATACAAGGGCTTGAAAACAGTTTTTTAGTGAGCTACCAATTAAGTTAAAAAAATCTTCATAAGAACTTACAGTTACAGATGTCAATCAAAAATATTTGTTGAAAATTTTAAGACATAGAATGCTAATATAAAAAGAGGATACCTACAAAATTCAAAACTAAACATTAATTACACATGAAAAAAGGTCAATATATATATTTTTCCAAAATATAAATATATAAAATTCAATTGACATAAATAGGTCAAGATATATACAAAACTAGGTTTGCAACCGTGTGATGCATGATTTTAACAAAGTAATTAGTAAATTTAATTATATCTGGTGAATTTTATTATTATTTAAATATATCGTAATCCAATGTTAATTTCCGTTATTCTATTATTTTATATGATTTTTTTTGTTAAAATAAAAAATTGAAATTATAATTTCACTTTTTTTTTATTTTTAACAAAAAAAGTCATATACCCCCAAGAGGCTAAGACTTTTTTGTTAGAATAACTTTTTTTTTTCAAAATTTAGACAATAATAACAAAAATATCGGAAAATGTCAAGTTGGGTTCATATTATATGAATCCTATACTCTTAAGAAGGCAAGAGTGTATTGGATTCTAATTTTCACTACTTCATTTTCTAGTAATGCAGTTTAGTCCATAAAATAAACAAATAGAATGAACCCTGTGCTTTGCACTATTTATATAGTATTTTTTAATATATAGTTTTTAAAGAAAATATTATTGCAATTTACAACAAATTAAAGTATATATTATAGATGTGGCGGTAGGTGATTTCAGCATGTTCTGTTTTAGTATATATTATAGATTATAGATTGTAGATGATTTTAGTGATTTTTATTTATTAAAATTGCACTCATAATTTCATTATAGGAAACATTTATTATTTGATTTTGGAATTTTAAACTTGAGAGAAGTAATTAATGATGACATCATCATTTCTTTTGGAGAGAAAATTTTTAATAAAAGTATGACACATGTGGTGGTAGATGTCATCATGACCTGTTTTACTATATATTATAGATTATAGATGATTTTAGTGATTTTTATTTATTAAAATTGCACTCATACTTTTAAAATAAACAAATAGAATGAACCCTGTGTGTTGCACTATTATATATGGAGTAGTATTTTAAATATATAGTTTTTAAAGGAAACAGTATTGCAATTTACAACAAATTAAAGTAGTCAATTTTCAAAATACAGAAATTAAAAAAAGATCATATGTTTGCAATTTAATTAATGTAAATCTTTGAATAACTATAAATTGCATTATAAAAAATTTAAAATTTGAAATTATCTATGGTACTTTTGGTTTAATTTTTTTAAAATGTTTTTTTTTTTTGTGAAAATAAAATGCAGATATAATTATAGGAAACATTTATTATTTGATTTTAGAATTTTAAACTTGAGAGAAGTAATTAATGATGACATCATCATTTCTTTTGGAGGGAAATTTTTTAATAAGAATATGACTCATGTGGCGGTAGGTGATGTCAGCATGTTCTGTTTTATTATATATTATAGATATAGATATAGATTAATTATAGATATAGATATTATAGATTATAGATATATTATAGATTATTTTAGTGATTTTTATTTATTAAAATTGCACTCATATTGCCATTAAAAAATTGATAGTAATTTCATTAAATTTTGAAAAAACAATTATTAATTAGTTTTTAAGCTTAATAATAAATAATGTCATTAAATTGTGATGAAACATTTATTGTATAGATTTAAAGGTTAAAAAGATTAAATATTGGAAAAAAAGAAAGATGATGATGTCATTGTTAGTTTTGGAGGAAATTTTTTTTGTGTGAGTTTGACATGTGGCTATAGTGACATCATAAGTGGCTTGTTTTAGTATATAGTTATAGATCGATTATAGATTATAGATTCAATTAAGAGAAAATTGAGAGAGAGAAGAGTGAAGAGTGGAGAGTGAAGAGAATACTCTTAGTAGGGTAAGTGAGATTATAAATACATTTTGCCAAAATAGCCACCATAAATTAACACAGATTAAATATCATTTAGCAAAAATTTTCAAGACAAAAAATAGCACATTTTCTAGGAAAAGTAGATTATAACTATATTTAATCTCACTTATGACATTTTCTAGGACGGGATCACATTTTCAAGAAAAAAATACCCGTCATAAATAGCATTTATTCTATTAATGTAATAAAAACGAGTTTAAGTGCCTTTGCTAATTTATCTTTATTATAGAAACATGTGATGAATGAAGTATATAAATTAATTAACATTAAAACAAAACATGAAAACCATTAATATAATGCGGAGTAATATTTAATCAACCTAAATTCAAGTTTTCTTAAACATCGTTTGTTAATTTTAAAAATCCTATTTACATAACCTATGTAGTTTTACAATTTTACCTATGAAAGAAAAAAATAATTTTATAGAAAAAATATAATGATGTTTAATCATCTATTGATTTTTTTTGTCAGTTTACAAATAATTTGTGAATACACATTTATGTCTCATGGATTATCATGGTATAAAGCTAATTAGAAAATTATAGAATAGATAGCCGTGTATGGATTATTCTAAAGAGAATGTATTGTGTCAGACCGGTCTGACAGTAACGTTTCTGTCAGACCAGTCCACTGGACCTGGACACATATTGTTGAATCTAGACACGTATGTGTTTAACCTGGACACATGCTGTTAAACCTGGACATGTATTGGTAGACCTTGACACATTTGTAAACCTGGAAACAGAACTGGACACGCATTTGAAACCTGGACACAATTTGTAAATCTGATGAAAAGTTGTTAAACCTGGACAAATGTGGACAAACCTGGACAAATGTGGACAAACCTGGACAAATCTAGACAAACATGGACAAATCTGGATAAATCTGGACATACCTGGACAAACCTGGACTAATGTTGACAAACCTGGACAAATCTGGACAAACCTGCACAAATATGGACAAACCTGGACAAATCTAGACAAACATGGACAAATCTGGACACACCTGGACAAACCTGGACTAATGTTGACAAACCTGGACAAATATGGACAAACCTGTAAAAATATGGACAAACCTGGACAAATCTAGACAAACATGGACAAATCTGGATAAATCAAGACAAACCTGGACTAATGTTGACAAACCTGGACAAATGTGGACAAACCTGGACAAATGTGGACAAACCTGGACATATATGGACAAACCTGGATAAATCTGGACAAACCTGGACTAATGTTGACAAACCTGGACAAATGTGGACAAACCTGGACAAATGTGGACAAACCTGGACAAATGTGGACAAACCTGGACATATATGGACAAACCTGGACAAATCTAAACAAATCTGAACACACCTGGACAAACCTGGATACATATTGTTAACCTTGGATACCTAGTTGTAAACCTGGACACCTATTTGTAAACTGGACACATATTGTTTAAACATGGACACATATTGTAAAACCTGGACACATTTTGTAACTAACTTGGACAAAATATAACCTGGATACTTATTTTGCATTTTGAGGACTTTAGAGGCCTCGTTTGGAAATTTTCGGTGGCCAAATCCCCTTCAGTTATTTGCAACTTTGTTCGTCTCGAAAAATTAATTAATTTTGACATATTATATGCCCTGATCCGACACCCGAGCGTAAAGTTATAGCCTCCCGAAGTTTTACTGTGACGACCCGACTCGCTTAAACCGGCGCGGAAGAAACCGACGAGTCAGATAGCCAGAACTAACAACTAAAATACTTGAAAATAAAAACAAATCCTCAAATAATCATATTACTAAACCAAAAGGTACAAATACCCACAAGTTTGTACACTACTATACCAAAAGTCATTATCACCTTATTGATAAATGCTACTCCAAAAACATACTAAAGTACAGAATAATACACTAATACTGGATCTTCAGTCCAGAACTAAACAAGATAACAACAATAATACGAAAACCATAAAACAACTTCGGCGCTCGCCCAAACCAAAACTAAGCAAGAATCCTCATCATTAGAATACCTGAAAAATAAACAACAGTCCACCGTCAGTGGCAAGTAACATAACTGTCCCACCCTAACGGGGATACACAAGATCATAGCACAAATCAAACAACTAAACCAAACATGCCAACATACATCAAACATACGAACCATCATAGCAAGCTACGGACAATAACAACATCACTTAATCATGCTTACACGACTAACTTGACCATTAATCATCATTCCATTATCTTCGGTGCAATCATTCACATATTAGACCGGACTACGCTCGTACGAACGCCTCTTACGCGATCGAACTTTCTACTATGCCAGGATTGAGAATCTTACTCCCAATCCCATGAAACCAATCTTACTGGAAATTCATGTCCTGTGAAACCAATCTTACTGGAAATCCACATCTAAAGACAACATAGTAAGATTCCAACTATCCCAATACCGCGGATGGAATAGGGGCAACGTCTTAACCCAAAACATAGAATCTTACTCTATGAAATAGGCGTCTAATAGTGAAATCAAGCTAATCTTTAATTAAACATCTTAACAATTTAATCAACTCAATCATAACATAATTATATTCAAGAATTGCCTTTGCGCCTTGATTCTCGAAAATAATCAGTTAAACACGAAGTTATTCTCAAGATTGCCTTTGCGCCTTGATCTTAAGTCTAACCAACATTAACCCATTACTTTAAAATCCATTCTTTAACCAATTACAATTCAATCTTTAACTTTCTTTATCGATTAAACCACTTTCTTTAATTATCAAGACTCAACCAAGAACTCATCAAAACTCATCAAGAATTCAAAGAACTCAACAAGAACTCATAAAGAACTCATTCAAGATTCAAGAACTTCAATCAAGAACTCAATCAAGATTCAAGAACTTCAATCAAGAACTCATCCAACCAACTAGCATCACACGCACATCACCAAATAACCATTCGAAAATTCCAACTTAAACTTATCCAAAATTCACCAAACTTTAACACATTAATCATGATCATAAAATCATCATATTCAATCATAAAATCACTATATCCATCATCAAAATATCATCAAAACAACATAAAAATCAGATTAGAAACCATACACAATATCATGATCAAACTTCACCAATTAACCCATACATGCATTTAATTTATACTATAATCATAGTATACCAACTAAGTTGAGAAAGTATGTTACCTTGATCACGATTAACCCCAAAAACGTACCAAGAACTTGCTGCCCGGAACGAGACTTACACGGCCAAAACCCACGCAGCAACACGCACACGGCACGGCTTCAAATCGGGTACCACCACGGACCACCATGGGACCACCGTGCACCACCTCATCTTCACACGAGCACCACCGTGCACCCTTGATCACCACGCAGCACCACCACACGAACCAATCCCCAAAAACCGAAACCACCCAAGTCTTGAACAAGGCAATGATGGCTACTTGTGTTTTTAGTCACTTAAAGATCAATGGAAGTTGAATCTTTAAGTTTTGGGTTTAGAATAGATGATGAACAATTTAGGTTGATGGTGAATATGCCAAATAGGTGTGTGGGATGGAGAGCTAATGGAGAAAGAATTCCAATTTGATTATGGCAAGTGATGGTTAAATGAGCAAAAAATAGTGTTGAAGCCTTACTAACAACCTCTATTTATAGAAGTTAGTTAGATGTGAACACAAGGCAAGTGGCAAAACTTGCCATACAAAGAGGGGGGGGGGGGGGGGCGGCTATAGGATTAATAATGGGCTAAGAGATCAATTGGGCCACTTGCACTAATTCATGACTAATCATGATTATTTTCGCACTTGGCTCAAAACTAAATTAATTAATTAGAAAATTAAATAATAAAATTCTAATTAATTAAAATAAAATAAAATTAAGAAATAATAAACCATTAAATAAAAATGGTTACACTCAAGCATTAAAAATAGTCTAAAATAAATTTAGACCATGCACCGCAACAAAAATAACTACAAGCTAGCAACACGAAAATAGCCCAAAATCTGGGGCGTTACATTTTCACTATTTTAATTGGGTATATGGGTCAGCCGTCTGACCAGATTGTTTGGTCAGACCGTCTGACCAGATTGTTTGGTCAGACCGTCTGACCCTTACTTTCTCTGTTCTATTCTTTATTAGTGGGGCTTTTTTAGCTGCATTTTTGGAATGATTGGTTTGAAATGAGTGTTCTGGAACAAGCTGGATGAACATGGCACGATCTTCAGTTTCAAGGCTAGGTTAGTTCTTAAAAGCTATAATCAAATAGAAAGAATAGATTTTGAAGAAACTTTGATCCAATTGTCAGGTTATAAGCCATAAGAATTTTAATTGCTATTACTTCTTATATGGGATTCAAATTGTATCAAAATGGATGTTATATGTGGAACAACCTCCTTGTGGACACCTAAAAGTGCGCCCTCAAAGGAGGAACAATGTTGACCCAAATATTCTGGCGTATTAAGCAAAGTTAGTGAGTAAATTATCAAAAGAGTATGAGAGTTAAATAAAATGTTTTTTAGTTAGTAATCTTAACAACTTTACTTTTCTGTTATAACAGTTAGGCCCTGTTCTTTAGGACTGGTCTGATCTGATCTGATCTGATCTGATTTGAGTTTGTTTGATCTGATCTGATTTGAGTTTGTCTGATCTGATCTGATTTGAATTATTTAAAATAATGATAATATAAATAATAACTATTAATTTTATTATTATGATTGTAATTGTAATTATTATTTTCATTATTATAATTGTAATAATTATTTTTTTATGAGAAAGGTAATATATGATTATATTTACTAAAATGATAATAATAATAATAATAATAATAATAATAATAATTATTATTATTATTATTATTATTATTATTATAAAAAAAAATTATTATTATAAACTAAAACTCAAAATGTTTACAAAAAGTTAGTGGGAAGCCTAGATACAATCTGGGCCCCCACTCCCCTAGCTATTACAAAGCCAATACGAGTGAAGATGTGAGCAGCAGCCCGCGCACCAATATCATGTGCTTTGGAAAATCTCTGAATCCGTTTCAGTAGTGCAACATACAGCATCCTCATCGAATTCGCCAAAAGTAGAAAAAGAGAAAGGAAGGAAACCATACCCAAGAGTAGCACACCGATCCGCATACTTACCCCGTTTTCAAGAAGCCGCATCCAGCACAGCACGACCAGGAACAAAATCAGTCATACCAGACTGAGTCAAAGGCAAGGATCCTGTCAAATCAACACAGACATCACGACCACGATCCCAAGAATAAAGCAGCAAGTCCGCAGGACGAAGAACCCCGATCTCTGAGCCCAACCCAATATCAACCTCTTTTCCAACAGAAATCCCCGATCGAGTGCAGATATCAACAAGAGTGTCCCGTACAATATTATGGCGATGCTTGACACCCACAATCCCAGCACACGACACAGCATGATCACCAAAGATGTCACCCTCGAAAACCCTCGAGCAAGCGGAACAAGGCACGGAAGCATAAAACAATGGAACACCCAACCTGTAACATAGCACACACCGATACGTTTTACCGTTCATAGTTTGACCCATCCCTGAGATTGAAACCACCCTAAGCCAATCAGAAGTATGATCCCGTTGTTGCGATTTCCAAAGAGCAGCCTATCGCGTAGATAAAGAAAATGTGGTTTCAACAGTCTGAGTAACCTTTGTGAAATATTTATCTGCCAGTTTCTTCATGAGTTTGGGGGCAGCGTTCTCACTAGGATTATCAAGAAAGTCAACATCCACAAAAGCATTAAGCCCACATAATGCATCAGCAAAGGCAGGCCCAGGATCCACAACACCAGCACCACGGAGAAGCTTAAGCTGCAACCCAGCAGACTGCAGCCGCGATGCTACAAACGCATAATGCAGTACATCTGCAACCGAATAGACACCTAACTCGCCAAAAGCAAAGGGTAAGGTGGCGAGCCTCCATTGCCAATCTCCGAAGCCTGGGCCAGACGCAGTGACAATACGCTCCAAACATGAACGCAGTGCATCATCGAACTTCTGCCGAGCAGCCTCAAAGAGGCGAGGAGGACAAGTCCGCATCGCAAAGTAAAGCTTTGAAACCCCAGTGCAAGCACGAAGAAGTAACAACTCACACTGCGGATCTTCAAGCCGAGCAACCGCATTCATAAGCTCAATAGTCTTATCCACCCGACCCACCACAAGCTCGCTGCTGAAATCAGAATCTGCACTAATTGGCCCACCAAGTAATTTAATACCCCGGAGAGGCCGAGTAATGTTGGGCGGGAAAACCCCAACTAACCTACTCCGAGGGTCCTCTGCTGGCCAAAAAACCTCGGTTTTATCAACATTGAGATGGAGACCAAAAGCGGGCCCGTCCTCCATAATCAGATCCAAAACCTTACCAACCTCCAACATGTAACCAATGATAGTCCCGTCATCCAAATACCATGCATGGAGACATAAATCAAAAGAGGCTCGAATCTTATACACTAAGGGGTGTAAAACCAAAGCAAAAAGCAAAGGGCCTAGTGGATCCCCTTGTTGCACTCCCTGACATGACCATAAGACGTGGTCACCATAATACAACCTAATCGGGCTAGAGTAACAGAACTCAACCCATCGCGAAATAGCCGGACATTGGAGGCACACCTCTCGTAACATAACTTCTCGATCCACCAAGTTGAAAGCATTCTTGAAGTCAACCAAAAGCATAGAAAGACCAACAGTGCCCCCACGATCCTCAACCAGCTGGTTAACTACATAAAGAATAGCCTCACTACCCCCAGGGATTCCAACACCGAATTGTAAACCAGCAAAATAGTCACTCAACAACGGACCCACTGACGCAGCACAAACCTTAGAAACCAGTCGCCTCCAAATGGTACCCACAGCTATAGGACGAACACCACCCCCAGGCTTCACAAGAGGTGTAAGAAGCGCACTAGCAATGTATCCACCCAATTCCACCGGGCACTTCCCACATAAGAAAAGATTGACCACCTGAAAGATAGAGCCAACCAAATCATCAGAGACAGCCAAAGAAGCACCACTCAAACAATCCATGAGATGCTGAGCACGCAAACTATCCCTACCACATAAAGTACCCCGTGGAAAACTCTTAATCTGACCCAAAACAACAGCAGGAGAAGCAAGAACCGGATGGTGATCAGTTGTGCTATCAGGCAAAGAGGGTGGTGAAGAATACGGGTGCTTAGCCTGTAAATCAGCAAGAGTAGCCTCATTATAAGGAGCAACACCAAAAAACGAAAGAACACGAACAGCCACAGTATAATGGCCATCATGGATCTTCCTCTTGCACTGCCTAATGTTACGATCACCGGACTCTATATCCTCGTCAATATCCACCCAAGAAGGGGAATCCTCAGCCAAAGCCTCCTTAAGAAGTTGTAACCCACCCCCGGGCTCTCCCCAAGAACGAATCACCGCAGTGATACACTCCTCCTGCCGCTGACGTCGGGTACCAGACCGACGCTCCACATTGCTCCTCGGACTGAAGGTTTTAAGTATACAAAGTGGTAACACAAGCAAAGCAACCCAAGCAGAGATGTCAGAAGGCCTACTAGAAACCTTATCAAGAGCTCCTTTCAATACTCGAGAAAAGCCCAGCCGACATTTGGGCGGAATAGACTTAACAGTACGCAAGCACTTGGAGAGCAATCGATCTAGTAGCGCAACGGTAAAGTCTTGATCTTGCCCCATACTAACAACTCTGGACAGTTCAAAAGAGGGAGCTCGCGGTTTAGGAAAACCATATAGCACATATCGAACTATCCCATCCCCAACATCCGGAGGGTCCACAAACACTGAACCTGGCCCATGTTTACATTTAGAATGAAGAGCATGAGTCTTAAAACACACCCCACAAAGCCAAATTCCCATACGACGAAAGGTCACCTCAGCCTCCGTAAAAACATCCAAGCTAGTAGTAAGAGTTTGTTTGGTAATTTCCCGGGCATCACCATTATAATGCCGATCGCGTAGATGAGTGATCAACGAGCTTCGCATAAGGCCATTGTAATACCCGTAATTTTTCAAGAATTTTTCAAAAATAATATCTTCTATAAAAAGGTTTTATATTTTATAAAAGAGCTTTTCGAATTATTTTCAAAGGTATTTATTAGTAAAATAAAGTAGTGGCCGTAATATTATTTTCGGAAAATAATAAATTATTTTTGAAGTTGGAATATTTTCAAAATAAATAAATATGTACTTATTTTCGAAAATAATATATATATATATTGCGAAAATTATTTTATTTTATGGAAAAATATTTTTGGTAAATAAAAATATTTTTATCGATTAGAATCTTATTTTTAAAGGTCGTTTTATGCATGACGTATTTTATTTGCCGCATAATTAGTTTAATTAGCAAAGTAGTCAACAAGCATTTAAGCCTTGACAACACAACTTGTAACGACCCGACTTTTTGGACATGTCGATTTACGAAGGAAATCGACAAACAGATCATTACCAACTTAAAATGAACAATAAATCAAATGATTCGAATAAATGGATTAACTTTTATTAAATACTCAATTAATATCCAAAAACTAACTCAATATCCTTTAATACATAAACTATCTTAAAACTGTCCCAACATGCTGGGATCATAAAATAAACTAAGAAACTTCTAATTAAGCTAAGTAACTAAGGTTTACTATGCTAAGTCCCCAGCCACTCAAAGCCCATCCATCGAAGCCCGTTAATCTGCAGCATCTTCTCCTGAAACTGAGGGGGGGGGTCCACCGTCAGTGGCGAGTAACTAGGCTGTCCCATTTAATCGAGGGACCACCAAACATATAATATCATAGGAAAGCACATAAAAACCGTACAGAAAATTAATACATGCTTTACATACGACAATGCAACATACGTATAAAATACGTACAAATACATAAACGTATACGTACAAAATACGTATAAATACACCTGCAGAATACGGTTAGAATACATAATCTCTACGTATAATGTACGTACAATCAACCCTGCATTATACGGTTAGAAATACGTATAAAAATACACTCATCAATCATGTTCATTCATACGCATACATTTATACTTTCATTCATACAATTACAGAATCACACAGCGAAAGTCTTATTTCGTCTCAAATCATATACCCATTGTATAATACCATCATAACTTATATTGCCCCATGTTCCTTAAGTCATAACTTATACCTTATCTTATATCTTATGTCAACTCATAACATGAATATATCTTAACCCAAACTTTCCTTTAGCTTATATTATACCCCATCATATCCTTCATATCATATCATATACTATATCTTATCGCCTCATATTCTTATCTTATCATAATCATTTCATATTCTTTACTTATCATATTCATCTCGTCTCATTTCATATCATATCGTTCGTTTCATAATCATACTCATATCATATCATCTCAATTCGTATCATAACATTCATCCTTTCATCTTTGTTGGACCGGTCACTATAGCTCGTTGCGGATCTCGTGTTTCACCACAACTTTCCTAGAACATGCCGGGGTGAGCTCGTGTACTCAACCCGTAGCGGATCTCGTGTTTCACCACTAAGCCTAAGCCGCATATCCTAAGACCCAGAACTGCTCGGGGGAACTCGTGTGTTCGTCCCAATTGAGCAGTGGCCTCGACTTAACCCAGTCTGACTACTCGGGTCATCAGGTGGGCGTCCTTATCATATCTTATATCTTTATTATCAAATCATATCATATATTGGGAAATACTAGGTGGCCGTAATAGGAAATGAAATGTTCGGAGTCCCGGGAAAGAGAGGTGCGGCACGTGTATCGGCCATCTTAAATACCAAGTCTTTCCTAGCCAGAAACCGAAACATAACATGTATAGCTATTACTCTGTTTCCTTTCTTATCCCTAGTAATATCTTATGCAACTTCAATCCTTATCTTATACTATCCTCAACATCTTATCATGTCCTTATAACTTATCCTTTCGGATACTATCCTTAATAGTATATCACTAATATTAACTTGTGAATATTATTATTAATATTTGTAAAAGCCGAATACTAATAGTAATAATAATAGTCATATTACCTATCCCTTCACTTTACAACTTAACCCTGATAATTATTTAATCTGTAACTTTTATTATTAATTATTTCCTAAATTAATAATAATTCAAAACTAACCAAATTTGACTAAATCAAATAATTCCACACGTAAATCTCAATTTTCAAACCATAATTAATTAATTCTTAAATTTATCTTAATTAATTAATTAATTGCTAAAATTACCAAAATATAATAAAAATCCTATTTTTATTTATTCAATCTACTCGAAATATATATATATATTACCCAAAATTCATGCTTTAATTTAATCAAGTACAATAATCATCTATTAATCATATAAACTTATATAAACAATTTAAGTTACACTATTTTACGCAATCTGATTTTAAAGGATTAAATTAAGATCAACTATCTAAAGGTCTCGAATAGTCTGGAAATTTTAATGGAAGTTAAATATAGGTTAAAGGTTTAACGTGAATAAATTTCGTTTAAAAATAACATCTTTTACTATTTTTAAGTGATTTTATAACCAACCAGTCAGATTAGGCTGAATTCGGTTTCAGAATTTTCTGCCATAGCAAACGTTCTTTAAAAATTACGAAACAATTACACAGTCTTTAAAAAAGTATTACTGACTTCCACCTAAAATTTCGTAGCCATTAGATTTGATTAAGTATACTAATTAATTCGTAAACTAAAACTGGACAGTTTTATCAGTTTGAAAGATTAAATTATTTCAAGCAAGAAAAGATCGAATTTTGCCACGAAATAAATTATGATTCAAAATAAAACAGTAAACAAACTGCCACGAAAAATTTATCAAGAAATAACAAGATTTGATTAATAGATAAATTCATACAAGTAATTATTCAACAATTAGAGATTTCAAGAAATACATCAAATCATGAAAATACATGAAAATAAATCAAGAACATCATCATCCATATACTCGACATGTTCATATGAAAACAATATTAAACTTCCTACAATTTTCATGCTTCAATCCTAATTAACTATATGATTTGCTACCCTTTAATTAAATAGAAAAGCGAAGTTACCTTAATTCGCTTAATAAATTCCAAAACACAAAAATTATTCACCTTGGGTGAATTTCATGTCATTCGACTTTTTTTGAGAGAAAGAGAGAAAGAAATAATTTTTTTAGGGTTAAGTTGAACAATTAGCAAAAAATAGGAACCCAAATGAAAGAATAGGTCCTATTTAAAGAAAAATAAAAACAAACCCTAACCATTTGTCAAGGAGGGCCGTGAGTTTGGAGAGGATTAGGGGAGTGTTAGTTAGTTTGTTACACAATAGTTGAATGGGTAAAATCAATTAATTAATTAATTAATTTAATTATCCAAAATCTATAATTAATATTAATTAATCAAATCAAAATTAATGTTGGCCCAATTTAAAAGAGAGAACCGGCCATGGTAACAAGAGGAAGGGAATTGGGTCATTGGCCCAATTTAGAATAAAGGATAGGAAATAAGATAAAACAGTCCAAAACTAATGGGCCTTTTGGACTTAGAATTAAGACATATCATTAATAACCGCGGAATTTTCTGGCCCAAAATTCCGAGTCGTTACACAACTTCCTAGGCAAGCTCACCACCACTCACCCCTCCCTTATCCCCCTCCCACACGACCCTCACCACCACCACTCACTCTTTGTCCCACATGGAAAGTTTACAACTTTCCTCCACCTTTCCACCCTATAAATAACCCCCTTCACCACCCATCATACCTCACAATTCTCTCAACATTTCTTCCACTTCTCCTCTAAGAAAAGAGGAGTAACAAGTGAAAAGTTTTCACGGAAGAATAACCGAGAGAATTGAGTCTAATTTTCTAAGGAGGGAGCGATCTTAAAGTAGACTTCCAGACGTTGAGGTATGCTTCGATGTCTACCGCTTTCTTAGCCTTAGGTTCTTGTATGCTTAGGTTAGATTAGTTTATTTTTATGCTTTTTGTTTTAGCATGCTTAGTTTTATGTTCTAGCGTAGTTTTAATGCTTTATAGTTATGTTTATTTATGCTTTAGTAGAAGTTATATGCATGTTTAAATAGTTGTTTTAGTTATTGTTTTTAAGATTGTTTTGATGACGTAAAATTATGATTAGTTGTGTGCATAGTAGTAGTATTTTCGTGTGAATGCATGGGCATTCAAGGAATGTTTTTAGCCATGTTTTTAAGGGCTAATGTGATTGTTTAAAGGGAGTTTTATACCAAAAATAGTTGCTGTCCAGATTTTTAATAATAGCTTAATTATGCTTTCGTATTTTCGAAAATCAAAATAAAACTTGTTTTTGGACTAAGGGTTGTGTACATGTATTTTAGACAATAGAATTTATGTACCAAATACCCATTAGATGTTCAAAGTAAGCTTATTTATCTTATTTATAAAATCTGAAATTTTCGAAAATTAATGTCCATGAATTGAAAATATAATTTCTAATTTTCGAAATTATGCCATGTATTTATATTATGATTTTTTGTAACTTAAAACCTCTAAATGTTTTATGCAATTTTATTCTACAAATTTTGAAAATTATTTAGTATATATATACATACATACTTTCGAAAATGTGTTTATGAGTATATTACTACTCTTTCGAAAATTTTCTCCTATGCGCATGATTTTGAAAAGCTTGACGGTCTTAGCAATTTGATTGTTTAATGAGTTATTTACGTCATGGAATTTTGGTTATGGATTGGTGAATGTTTAAACTTGCCTTGATTTAAGAAGTATAAGTGGTGTCTGTGAATGAACGATGGATCATTGAATTGTTGAATTCGGATTGGCAAGTTTGCCTTATGGGATTGATTTCTCATGGAGAATTGTTAAAGTGTGGAATTTTGGTTCATTGATTTATTCCGAGGTTATTGTTCTCACCCAAATGATTTTCAAAGCCAAATGAACCTAAACTTAAAGTGAAACAATCTTCAAAGGGAAAGTAGCCCGAACGGTGACGACCTATTAGGGTGATGAACGGTGTCTCATTGGGGAGTACCCAATGTGGGCCTATTGTTGTGGCGGACACGCAATAGGTCGGACATGTGTTGAATCGTCGTTGAAACTTTGTAACTGTTATAATCTGCTTTCGTCCTCCTCCTGAACTTCTGGCGCGCACTTGCGGATACGCATTAGTTCTATTAGGGGTGTATACACTCGGGACACTCTGTCGACAAGCTGCAGGCCAGGCCGAAAAGTCCGTGACGGGATGAAACAGGCCCTATTGCGTTCACTTTCCCAAATTAAATAATCTTGGATAATAATTGCTCTAAAATTTGTGAATTGGATAAATATTGGTTCAACCGATGTTCTATGTTTCTTGTGTGTCAACTGTTTTTTTTAAACCAAAACCGTTTTACGGGGTAGAGTCGATCATACTCAGTTTTTCTGATTTTTGTGTTATTGTTTGTTTGTTGTTTTCCTTCGGGGTTTTTGTGCAGGTGAGTAGTAGGATGGCTTACTTGTTTGAGGCCGATGAGGAATGCCTGTTGGAATTAGCTAAACCCTTTGATCATAGGCTTTATGCATTAGCTGAACATCTTGTAATAAGTTATTTTTAACTTTTAATATTTTGGTTTTAAACATTGTACGGCTTTGGTATTTATGAATGAAATCCATTTTGGAATTTGAAAACATTACGATCCTGCTTTTACTTATTCGTATACCCATTTCTTATCAGAGGTGGGCGTACGAGTAGCAACTCTAGAAATTCGGGCTATGATTTTAGTAAAAATTTAAAGTTTTAAAAAGGAAGGAAAAAGGGTCCGAATTTCCGGGGCTGTTACAGTTGGTATCAGAGCCGATGTTTTCGAAAATGAATTTCAAAATGGATTTTGAAAACTTTCACACCCTAGAGTTAGAACCAACTCGTGAGAGTGGGACTACGATGATGGGGTTATGTGTTTATTTGCAAGTACTTCTTAAAAGTACTTCTATTTGATTTTGTGTTTTTCTCTTATTTTCTAGATGGTTCGTGAGTATCATTCAGCTAGGAAGAATGCAGTTCCCCCTAGAAGAGTGGTCTATACCCATCCAGATGCACCTTATCATCTTTGCATTATTGAAGGAGAGGATGTTCGTTCTTTTATTCACCGTCTTAATCTCTGCCTTAAAAGCTATCACTACAACCATATGCATGGGATATCCGACTACAACAGAACTTATAGGCAAGCACATGTCCTCATTGAAACCCTTCCAACAAAAGGTGCACTGTCTCGTGTCAAGAATAGGTACCCTGATATCATGATCTCCAAAGACGAACCCAACTTTGCTCGTTATTCCTACAAGGGCGAGTGGTTTCTCACACTCGACTATTTAGAGAAACAATTTATTGATGCCATACAAGAACATGAGTACAACCTTGATCCACCCAAACTGATAGTAGGGGTAGGAGAGCAGCAAGGGTCGAGCCCCAGCTTTGAGGATAGCAACATGGGATAGAATTCTTTTAGAGTAGTGATTTGAACTTGTTATGTTATTACTTTTCTTCATTTTTCGTACTTTTGTAATTATATGTGATTGGTCAGTAGACCAATTCGGTGTGGTAAAATTTTGGTGTGTGATGTAATTATTTGTGATTGGTTGGTAGACCAATTCGGCGTGGTAAAATTTTGGTATTGTAATTATGTGTGACCGGTCCGCAGACCGAATTGGGCATGGTAAATTATTTTTGGTGTGTAAGGTCGTTTGACCTAAAACTGGAATTATTATGAATATAAGTATGATTGGTATGTTTATTTCAAGTTGTTTTCTTCTTTTTACCTTTGTCCTCCTCGTAAGCACTAGCTTTCCGCGGTGGTAACACCGTCCTTCTCTATTAGTACCGCAGTCTATGTCGAATAACGGTACTAATACTCGATCTAGGACCCGACGAAACCGACCAATGGCCGAAACACCCGAACAACTTGCAGCCAGACTTCGTTCACTTGAACAGTTAGCCCAAAACTTTGGTCTAGTCCTTCAAAACCAAGTAAACCAAAACAACAATGATGATCCCCAAGCCGCAATGGCCAAAAAGCTTTCTGCCCTTAAACCACCTTTGTTTGTCGGGAAAGAGGACCCAATGTTGGTTGAAAACTGGATTAGAGATTTCGATAAGATGTTTACCGCAGCCGGAACTCCTGAAAACCAAAAAGTAGACCAAGCCACTTTTTATCTGAGGGAGCAAGCAGATACTTGGTGGGAAAGTGAGGGAGTAGCGTTGAGAGCCCAAGGAGATTTTGGTTGGGAGGAATTCAAGACAGCTCTTCGAGCTCGTTTCTTTCCAGAGTACATTCGAAGGCAGAAGTTTAACGAGTTTGGTAGATTGACTCAAGGAGGGTCAATGAACGTACAAGAGTATGCCGAAAAATTCAATGAGTTGGCCAAGCTTTGTCCTAATGTGGTACCTGACGAGAGGGCCAAGGTCCAGAAGTTTGAAGATGGTTTAGCTTTTCGACTCCAAAAGAGGTTAGGAGGAAGTACTTCGGAGACTTTTGCGGAGGCATATGCTAAGGCCTCAAACATGGAGAGAATTCTGAAACGGGAGGAAGAAGTATTTGGGAGAAATAAGAGAAAGGAGGGCCAGCACACTCAAGTGCAACACTTCGATAAGAAGCCTCGAACTGGTGGAGATTTTAAACCACAGAATCGATTCAACAACAATAACAACAACAACAACAACAACAACAACAACAACAACAACAACAACAGATATCAGGGAAACCAAAGGCAGAATAATTTTTATGTCTGCAAAAGGTGCAACAAGAGTCACCCAGGCCGTGACTGTTTAGGAAACCTTAACCTTTGCTACGAATGTAAGGAACCAGGCCACAAGGCGATCAATTGTCCCAGAAGGAACAACAATAATCGTCCAGGAAATGGTGGACAGAACAACAACGTGGGATTCAACAGGAACGGTAATGGGAATGGTGGTCAGAATGGCAACCGCTTCTATCAGAATAACATGCCACAGGGAAACGGGAATCATGGTAACAACAACCAGCCTGGAGGTGCTAATGGGAATGGAAGTAATGGACGGAATGGGAATGGGAATGGCAACCGCAATGGCAATTCGAATGGGAATGGGAGAGCCAACAATGGAAGAATTTTTGTGATGAATCAAAATGAGGCAGACAACTACGGCAATGTAGTGACTGGTACTTTTCTTGTCAACTCCTCACCCGCCTACTTGCTTTTTGATTCTGGAGCTTCTCATTCATTTATTTCCCTGCCTTTTGCCACAAAACTCAATTTGAAAACCTCGTCTTCATGTCAGTTGAACATAACTCTTCCCAAGGGAGATGTTGTGAATTGTAGTGTCTTGTACCAAAATGTTCCAGTCAACATCGCTGGAACAGAATTACCCGCTGATCTTATTCAGTTCGAACTAGGTGACTTTGACGTTATCCTAGGAATGAATTGGTTAAGTAAGTACAAGGCTAGGATTGAGTGCCACAATCAAAAAGTTTCTCTGAGAGAACCAAAAGGGAACCGAATTTCTTACCAAGGAATTTCCTCGAAACCCCGAGTCAAGATCATTTCCACAATGGCCATTCAAAACTATGCCCGGAAAGGACACCCTATCTATTTGTGTCATGTCAATGACCTAAGCCTAGAAGAGAAAACCATTGACCAAATCCCAGTAGTAAGGGAATTCAAAGATGTATTTCCGGAAGAAATCCCGGGGATGCCACCGGTAAGGGAGATGGAATTCAAGATAGACTTAGTACCGGGGACGGGAGCAATCTCGAAGGCGCCCTATAGAATGGCACCAGCAGAGATGAAGGAATTAAAGGTACAATTGGAGAAATTATTGGAGAAGGGATACATTAGGCCCAGTGTTTCACCCTGGGGAGCACCCGTGCTTTTCGTTAAGAAGAAGGATGGCATGTTGAGGCTGTGCATCGATTATCGTGAATTGAACAACGTCACGATAAAGAATAGATACCCATTGCCTAGGATCGATGATCTTTTCGATCAATTGAAGGATGCCACTACGTTTTCAAAGATCGATCTGCGATCGGGTTATCACCAGCTGAGGATTTCGGAGGAAGATGTTTCCAAAACAGCTTTTCGAACAAGGTATGGACATTATGAGTTCACCGTAATGCCTTTTGGACTAACTAATGCCCCAGCCGCGTTCATGGATCTCATGAATAGGACATTCAAACCCTATTTGGATAGTTTTGTTGTCGTCTTTATCGACGATATTCTTGTGTATTCGCGGAGTGATGAGGAGCATGAGGAGCATTTAAGGAAGGTATTACAAGTACTTCGAGAGAAGGAGTTGTATGCGAAGTTCTCGAAGTGTGAATTTTGGTTGGATAAGGTTGCATTTCTTGGTCATGTGATCTCGAGAGAAGGAGTCTCGGTTGATCCATCCAAGATTAGAGCTGTTTCTGATTGGCCGCAGCCAACGAATGTAACGGAAGTACGAAGTTTCTTAGGATTGGCCGGTTATTACCGGAGGTTTATGCAAGATTTTTCAAAAATAGCACAACCGATGACCAATCTAATTAAGAAGACCACGAAATTTCAATGGGATGAGAAATGTGAGCACGCGTTCCAAGAGTTAAAGAAGAGGCTGACTACGGCACCAATATTGACGCTACCTTCTGGAAGTGACGGATTTGAGATTTATAGCGACGCATCAAAGAAGGGATTAGGTTGCGTGCTCATGCAACATGGAAAAGTGGTAGCATATGCTTCACGACAACTGAAGCAGTATGAACAGAATTATCCAACCCATGATTTGGAATTGGGAGCGGTAGTCTTTGCTCTAAAGATTTGGAGGCATTATCTTTACGGTGTGAGATGTAAGATCTACACCGACCACAAAAGTTTGAAGTACATATTCACTCAGAAGGAGCTGAATATGCGACAGAGGAGATGGTTGGAGCTTATAAAGGATTACGATTTGGAGATTGCGTATCACGAGGGAAAGGCGAACAAAGTAGCCGACGCATTAAGCCGGAAGGCGAGTCATTCGCTATGTGTCATGGTGATGACAAAAGAACTTTGCAACGAATTTCAGAAGCTTGATTTGGAAGTTGTGGAGCGTGGACAAGTGGAGGTCCAACTAAACGCACTCACCTTGGAACCAACGATTTTTGATGAAATCCAAGAGAAACAATTGACCGACGAATGGTTAAACAAAGTCAGAAAGATGAAAGCAGAAGGGACATCCACTGAATTCGATGTCAACAATGCTAATGTAGTAAAGTACAAGGGGAGATGGTGCGTTCCAAAGGACGAAGGTCTTAAGAAGAAAATTTTGGAAGAAGCGCACAATACACCGTATTCAGTACATCCAGGTGGAGACAAACTCTACAAAGATCTCAAACAGAATTTTTGGTGGCCAAACATGAAGAGAGAAGTCGCAGAATTTGTATCCAGATGCTTAACTTGTCAGAAAGTTAAGATTGAACACATGCGACCGGGAGGAAAATTGCAACCGCTTGAGATTCCAGGTTGGAAGTGGGAATCAATATCAATGGATTTTGTCATGGGATTGCCAATTACGAAGACCTCGAAGAATGCTATATGGGTGATAGTGGACAGATTAACCAAG
This sequence comes from Salicornia ramosissima, assembly GCA_951394345.1. Lineage (NCBI taxonomy): Eukaryota > Viridiplantae > Streptophyta > Magnoliopsida > Caryophyllales > Amaranthaceae > Salicornia > Salicornia ramosissima. Next base: position 12,561,319 of record OX596240.1, read on the forward strand.
TCCGCTAGATTCATCGCTATGAAGGATACATGGAGTATGAAGCAGTTGGCAGACGCCTATGTCCGAGAGATAGTTAGATTGCATGGAATTCCAAAGGACATTGTGTCTGATAGGGATGCAAGATTTCTATCGAATTTCTGGGGAAAACTACAGCAAGCTTTTGGTACACTGCTGAAGTTCAGTACATCATTTCACCCAGCCACTGATGGTCAAACAGAAAGAACAATACAAACACTTGAAGATATGTTGAGGGCATGCACACTCGATTTTGGTGGAGCATGGGATGAAAGGTTACCAATGATTGAGTTCTCCTACAACAATAGTTATCATGCCAGTATTGGAATGGCTCCGTATGAGGCACTATATGGGAGAAAGTGTAGAAGTCCATTATGTTGGAGTGACATCAGTGAGTCAATGACTATCGGACCGGAGATGATCGAGGAAATGAGTAAGCAAGTGAGGCTTATTCAAACTCACATGAAAGCAGCACAAGATCGACATAAGTCTTATGCGGACAGGCACAGAAGAATAGTGGAGTTTGAGGTTGGAGATAAAGTTTTGCTGAAAGTTTCACCAACGAAAGGAGTGAAGAGGTTTGGGAGAAAAGGGAAGCTAAGCCCTCGGTATATTGGACCTTATGAGATACTGGAGCGAGTTGGTGAGGTAGCCTACAGACTAGCCTTACCCATTGAACTAGAGAAAGTCCACAATGTTTTCCATGTGTCACAACTTAGGAAGTATGTCCATGACCTGAGCCATGTTCTTCAACCCGAGTCAGTCCAGCTTGAAAGTGACCTTTCTTTCGAAGAAAGACCCGTTAGGATCCTCGATTCTAAAACGCGGGATACTCGGACCAAGCAAGTAAAGTTGGTGAAAGTCCTATGGACGAACCAACAAACGGAAGAAGCAACGTGGGAATCCGAGGACGATATGAGGACTCGTTACCCAGAGCTTTTTCAATCAGGTATGTGACAATTTCGGGACGAAACTGCTTAAGGGGGAGAGGATGTAGTACTAGCTTCGTAAGTTCGAGGACGAACTTTGTTTTTAAGTGGGGGTAGATGTAATACCCGTAATTTTTCAAGAATTTTTCAAAAATAATATCTTCTATAAAAAGGCTTTATATTTTATAAAAGAGCTTTTCGAATTATTTTCAAAGGTATTTATTAGTAAAATAAAGTAGTTGCCGTAATATTATTTTCGGAAAATAATAAATTATTTTTGAAGTTGGAATATTTTCAAAATAAATAAATATGTACTTATTTTCGAAAATAATATATATATATTGCGAAAATTATTTTATTTTATGGAAAAATATTTTTGGTAAATAAAAATATTTTTATGGATTAGAATCTTATTTTTAAAGGTCGTTTTATGCATGACGTATTTTATTTGCCGCATAATTAGTTTAATTAGCAAAGTAGTCAACAAGCATTTAAGCCTTGACAACACAACTCCCTAGGCAAGCTCACCACCACTCACCCCTCCCTTATCCCCCTCCCACACGGCCCTCACCACCACCACTCACTCTTTGTCCCACATGGAAAGTTTACAACTTTCCTCCACCTTTCCACCCTATAAATAACCCCCTTCACCACCCATCATACCTCACAATTCTCTCAACATTTCTTCCACTTCTCCTCTAAGAAAAGAGGAGTAACAAGTGAAAAGTTTTCACGGAAGAATAACCGAGAGAATTGAGTCTAATTTTCTAAGGAGGGAGCGATCTTAAAGTAGACTTCCAGACGTTGAGGTATGCTTCGATGTCTACCGCTTTCTTAGCCTTAGGTTCTTGTATGCTTAGGTTAGATTAGTTTATTTTTACGCTTTTTGTTTTAGCATGCTTAGTTTTATGTTCTAGCGTAGTTTTAATGCTTTATAGTTATGTTTATTTATGCTTTAGTAGAAGTTATATGCATGTTTAAGTAGTTGTTTTAGTTATTGTTTTTAAGATTGTTTTGATGACGTAAAATTATGATTAGTTGTGTGCATAGTAGTAGTATTTTCGTGTGAATGCATGGGCATTCAAGGAATGTTTTTAGCCATGTTTTTAAGGGCTAATGTGATTGTTTAAAGGGAGTTTTATACCAAAAATAGTTGCTGTCCAGATTTTTAATAATAGCTTAATTATGCTTTCGTATTTTCGAAAATCAAAATAAAACTTGTTTTTGGACTAAGGGTTGTGTACATGTATTTTAGACAATAGAATTTATGTACCAAATACCCATTAGATGTTCAAAGTAAGCTTATTTATCTTATTTATAAAATCTGAAATTTTCGAAAATTAATGTCCATGAATTGAAAATATAATTTCTAATTTTCGAAATTATGCCATGTATTTATATTATGATTTTTTGTAACTTAAAACCTCCAAATGTTTTATGCAATTTTATTCTACAAATTTTGAAAATTATTTAGTATATATATACATACATACTTTCGAAAATGTGTTTATGAGTATATTACTACTCTTTCGAAAATTTTCTCCTATGCGCATGATTTTGAAAAGCTTGACGGTCTTAGCAATTCGATTGTTTAATGAGTTATTTACGTCATGGAATTTTGGTTATGGATTGGTGAATGTTTAAACTTGCCTTGATTTAAGAAGTATAAGTGGTGTCTGTGAATGAACGATGGATCATTGAATTGTTGAATTCGGATTGGCAAGTTTGCCTTATGGGATTGATTTCTCATGGAGAATTGTTAAAGTGTGGAATTTTGGTTCATTGATTTATTCCGAGGTTATTGTTCTCACCCAAATGATTTTCAAAGCCAAATGAACCTAAACTTAAAGTGAAACAATCTTCAAAGGGAAAGTAGCCCGAACGGTGACGACCTATTAGGGTGATGAACGGTGTCTCATTGGGGAGTACCCAATGTGGGCCTATTGTTGTGGCGGACACGCAATAGGTCGGACATGTGTTGAATCGTCGTTGAAACTTTGTAACTGTTATAATCTGCTTTCGTCCTCCTCCTGAACTTCTGGCGCGCACTTGCGGATACGCATTAGTTCTGTGAGGGGTGTATACACTCGGGACACTCTGTCGACAAGCTGCAGGCCAGGCCGAAAAGTCCGTGACGGGATGAAACAGGCCCTATCGCGTTCACTTTCCCAAATTAAATAATCTTGGATAATAATTGCTCTAAAATTTGTGAATTGGATAAATATTGGTTCAACCGATGTTCTATGTTTCTTGTGTGTCAACTGTTTTTTTTAAACCAAAGCCGTTTTACGGGGTAGAGTCGATCATACTCAGTTTTTCTGATTTTTGTGTTATTGTTTGTTTGTTGTTTTCCTTCGGGGTTTTTGTGCAGGTGAGTAGTAGGATGGCTTACTTGTTTGAGGCCGATGAGGAATGCCTGTTGGAATTAGCTAAACCCTTTGATCATAGGCTTTATGCATTAGCTGAACATCTTGTAATAAGTTATTTTTAACTTTTAATATTTTGGTTTTAAACATTGTACGGCTTTGGTATTTATGAATGAAATCCATTTTGGAATTTGAAAACATTACGATCCTGCTTTTACTTATTTGTATACCCATTTCTTATCAGAGGTGGGCGTACGAGTAGCAACTCTAGAAATTCGGGCTATGATTTTAGTAGAAATTTAAAGTTTTAAAAAGGAAGGAAAAAGGGTCCGAATTTCCGGGGCTGTTACAGTCATTCCCACCACCATCTTGACACCCACACAGACCCACAAAAGGACAATGAAACCTTACAATAGGAGTGGACATTGGGTGCACCAATGCCAACCAAAAATTGTCTAATAACCAAAAATGTTCTGTAATTGTGCAAAAACCAAAATAATTGGCCAAAAACCCAAAAGTCCACCACTGCCAAAGAACCAAATAATCAACCAAACTGCCGCCCTGTACACCAGTAACACGCAGACCCGAACCACCGCCGAAGAACCAAGGCCACCCTGTACACCAGTAGCACACACGCACGAACCACCACCGAAGAACCAAGGCAAGTGGCAAAACGCCAGCAGACCAAACACCAACACACCAAAACGCCCCAACCGAACCACCAGACGAACCACCAACACACCCCAACCGAACCCCCAGACGAACCACCAACACACCGAAACGCCACCCTGAACCACCAAAATGCCAGCATCAGAAACACTAGTAGCAGAACCCCACGAACCCGCAGAGAACAACCCACGCAGACCCCCACAAACCCGCAGTACGAGCCTGAGTTCGCACCTGAAGCCAGTCCCTGAGACCTGCCTGCAACCTCCCGGAAACCGCCGCCTGCAACCCCCCAGGTACCGCCAGGAACCGTGGAATCGCAACCGTCGAACCCTAAATCTCCTCTCCTTCTTCGTGTCGCCAATAATTCGCCTCTCCTTCTTATTATTATTATTATTATAATAATAATAATAATAATAATAATAATAATAATAATAATAATAATAATAATAATAATAATAATAATAATAATAATAATAATAATAATAATAATAATAATAATAATAATAATAATAATAATAAGGTCTGATCAGATGTGATCTAATTTGATTAAGTCTGATCTGATCTGATTACCGTAGCTTTTAATTCCTAAAGAACAGGGCCTTAGTTCTCTTTTCTTTGCCAAAGCACTCTTTCATCCTTCTTCTTTGATTTGTCAAACCTCTCCTGCAAATCTCACAAAAAGCAATGGTCCGAGTACTAAAAATATTATTAGAAGAAAAAAATGAACACCAGAAATATTTTATTGTATTTTATACTTCCTTCGTTTCAAAATAAATGCTACATTTACTTTTTTCACATCACCCAAGACACATCTTTAAAAATTAATATCTTTATTTGTGTATAATAAAAAATTATAAAAATTATATATTTAGAAAGTACATAGATAAATCAAATTAAACGAGACGTCACATGACTATGTTTTTCCTTATATGTATAGAATGAAATATAGTCAAAGTTACAAAGTGAACAGTGTCAAACTCTACAAAAAACTCACACATACAACGAGGGCAACTTATCATGATGAAAGAGGGTAATATGAGTATTGTTTTATTTAATGATGCCTAAAAGGGCAATTATTTTTGCACTTATTGATATTAACAATGAAGACAATATGATTATTTTGCCTCCTTATACTTTTGAAACTTTTCCCTATTTGACAATAAATAAAGTTTTTGAATCAAGGAAAGCAAAATGTATTGCTTTTGTTGATGATCAATGAAGGCAATTTTGTTTGCGCTTTTTGAATTGAATAAAAGAGGACAAAACTGTAACGACCCGCATTTTAGCAATGTTGTTTTCGGGGAAACAACAACACAGATCATTTTTAACCATAAACTTTTATTAACAAACTCATTAATGACAGCGAAAGCTCTAAAATTAATTCAAATTATTCAATTAAAACAATAAATGAACCAAAATAGCTATTGTTACTACCAAAAATAATGGCCTATTTGCCTAAATAAGGCCTAACAAATGAGAGGATCCAAGGAGACCAACATGCCAACACAACCCCATCATTAAGGTGAGAGACCCAGGGGCCCAAGAGAGAAGCCCAGCAGAAGCCCTCATGGCAACGGCCACGTGACGGTATATTATTGGCCTACGTGTCAGGGCATTATAGGGCCACGTGGCACCGCACGGTGACGACATTTGGCAGGACTAACTTCAGCACTAAAGGATAAACCAAAGAATCAAGCTACCTAAAACAAGACTATGCATCCCACATTGATAGTTTACCAAAGGGAATAGGGAGATTCTTGTATACAAAGTATTGATGAAATAATTACAACACAGATTCCAATATTGGCTGATTTGACAACACATACTTGTAATTTGTCAATTAACCTTAATCAATCTTGATTAGCAGCTAATTGAGTTATTATTATCTTTTGCATATTTAATTGTTTATTTCTGCATTTACTATTATTACTTTGGAAAAGTGTGTAGCATAGAAGTGTTAGTCCTCTCCTTAATTTCAAAAAACCCTAAAACAGTTATATTATCAAAGTCCATTGTTACTAATTAATTACGGGAAATCCACTAAAACTGTTGCAAAGGCTACATATTGTCATAAAAATATTTAAACTACTATTCTCGCTTGCTCACTATCCCAACCCTTGCATAACTCAATTAATCATCTCCTACACCTGAAAAAGGATTTTTGGGGATCCACAGTCAGTGGGGAGTAATTAGATTGTTCTACTTAATCAGTAGAACACAATTAGGAACATAATAAATAGAATAGATCAATAGAACAGTCAACAAGTCAACAGAAAAATCATTCAAAGACATTAAAATTCAAGTACGCAGCGGAAATAAATCATAACAGAATATTCAACCAAGACTCTCAAGACAAGCTTAATCCAATTCTAGACTTCTAGACTCCACTAATGACTTTCCAGTTCTAGTTCAATTCAAGTGCTAATCCGTGACACAGTCATATGCTCGTAGGGGAAACCTTAACTCTTCCCCAACTTTCCTTGTCTCATTCCGGGTCAACCACTTTTGATCTACTTGCCGACACTGGGATCCAGAACTACCCCAAAACCGCAGAAGGGACAGTGGCTTCGACTATACCTATGTTCATGGCACTTTAGCCACTAGATAGACGGTCACTTCATAGTTAATTATCTTTTCAAGTTCACATTTCCAGTTCATAGTTTAACTTTCATTGACACGACTTGACTTCTAATCGTTTCTAGTTCAACTGTTTTGACTCGACACTCTAAATCAGACTCGATGTAATTAACAATATGGCACACAATCATACGAAAATTTACTTCATACATTAATATCAACCCATTCATCAAGTTCATACATAAAGGCATGCAATAAACATATTACAACAATATAATTCAATCATAAGTACAAAATAGAAGCCAAAACTTACCAAAGACATACGGTTCATCTCGATAATATTAGTATAATAATTCATCCTCATAACTCACTTGTAAAACAGTGTTCAATAAAAATACAAGCTTTAAATAATTAAAATAAGTTATTTCCAAGAACGTAATCCAACCTTTTAATCATTTGGACAATAAAATCTATTCTTTCTATTCTTTTCCTCACTCGCCATTTTCGTGCCTTTTTACCAAGAAATCAGAATTCTAATTCTTTAAAATACGAGCTTTAATTACTTAATTAAAATAATTTCAAGAACAAGTTCAAAGTCTAATATTTTATCATGAAATCAAGTAAAAATCATCTCTTTTATTTTATAATACTACTCGGCTTTTACACAAAATAAACACAATTAATTCTTTCTTTCCAAATTCTAAAAATATCAAGATTAAATTTAGAATAGTAGATTGGTTAAATAAAAATTAATACCTTATTTTATAACCAAGATTTTCGAACCATTAAATTGTTTCAACATAATTACCTCACGGTTTTCTTTATAAAAGAATAATAAAGATTAAGTTTTTATGATTCAAGAACCAAGCTAGATAAAGAATTAATTCAAGAATATCATCCAAGACTAATAATAGATCAAGATTAAAGTTTATAGATAAAAGTTTTGTGCATGAAAACATTCGAACAGGGTGTATGGTTCACGTCATACATTCGATCAACACTCATAATTGGTTCAATAATTTATTCATCAAATTCAATTAGCAAGAATCATACAACAAGCATAAATTATAAGAGAACATATGAATAAGCCCATCAAAACAATATGGAACTTAAACATATCACTCGACATGCATCAATTGTATACCAACATGTAGTTCGAAATTCATTAAGCATGATTCTAAACAATTCTACAAAGTTCTAAACCTATTCTAAAGATTATATAACTAATCTATTCTAAAGATTAAATAAAACAAACTAATTACCTAATATTGATGGTGAATGGTTCGATCTTCAAAGGCTAAAGGTTGAACTTTCTTTGATGAAGGTGTTTGAATTGATGAAGTGAAGGAAGTATTTGTGTGGGGAAAAGGAAAAGTTTTTATTTGTAGTTTAGTTTTTTAGAGATTAAGAATTATAAAAGTGGTTCCCCTTTTTGTGGTGTGTTGGCCGTGTAGAAATACTAGGCAAGGAAGTAAAACAAACTCCTAAAATCTAGTGGAGAAAGTAGGAGGATAAAAATTAGATTTTTGGTTGGGGTCAAAATAGATGCAGTTTAGTAATTAAAGTAGGAAAAGAAAATATAATAATTAAAGGAAAATGAATAGGGGGCCGTGAGGTGGGGTGATGAGGGAAACATTGGGCTTGGCTTGGACAAATTTAAATAAAGATATGTGCCATGGTTAACAGCTAGGCTCTCTAAAGTGCTAGATTAATAAATAATTAAATAATAATTAATTAAATAGTTAATTAATTAAATAGTTAATTAATTAATTATTCAATTAATTAAATAAAAATTTAAAATAGTCCCAAAAATACGGGGTGTTACATAAAAATCAAAAATTGGCTTTGAAACCTAATACAACGGGGTTACAAGGGCAACATGAGGGCAATATTAAAATTGTCCTTATAACCTAAGAAGACAAATTTTGTATTAAATAGGGTAATTTTAATTGTCCTTCTTGAACACATTTTTTTGTAGTGAAAAGTCAAAATGTATCATTTAATTTGGGATGGAGGGAGTATTATTTTTACATTAACTTGCCTTAAGTATTTCATTTCACTTGACCTTATTTTATTTTATGTATTCCATGCATTAGGACATACTTTATATAGGAAAAAATATGGAGAAAATTTCGTAGAAAAGTGTAAAAGAAGACAACTTGATGAGAAAAGAATTTATATGTTCCGTCCTAATTAAGCTTGGTCGAAGGAGTGCCTCTTCATGGTGCTCCTCTTGGTGTTTCCTGCGCACAAGGAACAACGGTGAGCTAACCCCGGGGTTGTTTCCGGGGAAAGACCCTCCGATGCTTAAGTCAGCAAGGGGATTCAATCCAAAGGAAGAGAGAGAGAGAGAGAGTATATGAGAATTAGAATGTACCTTAAATGAGGTCCATCGTCCTCTATTTATAGAGGAGGATTTTGGTAGATACCGGCACCCTAGGGTAGACGTGTCACCATGTGGTCCGAAGCAAAAAACCTATCAATCTAAGCCAAAATTCAAGTGTAACTTCCAACTCAGAAGCAAAAAACCTATCAATCTCGAAGTTTCGAACAACAATACAAGGTAACTTCTCCCTTTTGTACATTTAGTTCGTTCGAGGTTTTTCATGTTTGTTGAACTTCGTGCTTTGCTGTGTAACTCCCTCCCTCTCTTCTTCTTTTTTTTGGTTGCAATTAGGCTTGAATTACTTGCTTTTGCTTCTTTTTTCTGCATTTTCGTTGTGTTTATGTGGGTGGATTTCGAACGAAAAACCCCATTTTTGCTCTCAGTGTTCAAACAGAACTGAAACGTCGCCGCTGACGTCACAACGATGCGACGTTTCAGCTTTATGTCCTTTCATAGTCTGCAATTTTGGCCACGTGGCAAGGCTATGACGCCTAGCCTGTGGTCCGCTAGGCCCGGACGGCGGCCTAGCCTAATTTGTTACTATCAACCCCTCCGCCGTGTTGGCTAGCGGATGGGTCTGCTACTCTGCTATGCTTGCTACTGCTATGATTGATCATCTACCATCTTTGCTTTACTATACTGGCTTTTTTCCAGTTAATCAAAGATGTCAGACACAAGCGACAGCCAAAACCAGGAAAGCGGTGGTCAAGCCCACAACGAGCCTAGTTCCTCTCGAACAAGAGAGACAAGTGTTACCGCCTTCTCAGCGGAGGAAGTAAATCAGGCTGTGAACCCTGCGGTCGAGGTGGAGACCTCTGCTGCTACGGCCGAAACCTCTGCTGCTCAAAAGAGAGCAAAGTCAGGTAAGGACACTCCATATATGACAAGTATTAAGTCATCCTCCCTCTGCCGTCCTCGAGCAGGATATCCTCTTCAATTGAGGAAGGATATCCTGGACCGTCGTCTGCCGGTACGTCCGCCGCCGTCATGCCCTGATACGGAGAGGGCGGAGTGGGGCAATCGTCTCCCTCTGCTGCCTCTCCTTGTGTTAGGGGTAGGCGGCTGCCAGACTATATCCAGGTAGGTCATACGGGGGACAACCGGGAGGGGGCCCGTAACTGGAGTAGGGAGCTTTCTGACTTTAACTTTGAGCAGCAAAAGGATGTGGCAGATCTCCGCCGCTTGTTGCGGGGGAAGCGATGGCGGCCCTTTGTCATAGCGGAGAAATACTGGTTTACTTTTGTGACTTATTACAAGGAGTTCGATCAGTATAGCTCGAATTATGATCCGGGGCGCCCCAATCCTTTTGCTGCCTTAAAGAAGGTCAAATGGGGGTGGGAAAACTCCAGTTGACGGCCCTTGTTAGGTAATTTGGTCTTGTTGTAACATTTTTATGTTTGTTTTTGCATTGCCTATATGTGCAGGTAGCGGAAAGGAGGAACGTCCTGAGCCGGCCTGGAAGGCCGCCAGAAGGGAGTGGTTCAAGAATGAACGACGAAGTTTCCCTAAGGCGGACTTCGTTTCTCATGAGAACTTTGTGGAAAAAAGTCCTTCCGTTGTGCACCCAAGCAATAAATGGGTCACGGAGACGTCAGCAGAGGGATGGGAACGGGAATTCCGGGACAAGTACCTAACTCCTAAGAGCTAGGGACTCAAGGCCCCTCAGCCAGAGGATACCATTGTTAACCCGCCGCTTGGGTACTTTGGGGCCTATACCAGGAATTTCGAATTTGGACTGAGGCTAATAGACCCGGCGGTAATGTCTTTGCTTGCGCACTTCAACATAAATATTGCGCAGCTGATGCCCCTTTCCTTCCGTGCTCTGCTGTCTGTCTTCTGGGTCTGCCGATATCTGGGGATGGCACTATCCCTAGACGTCATCCGGGAGATGATGAGGGTGAAGAGGAACAGCTCCATGAGGGGTTGGTACGTCATCTATTCTACCGGGGGGCATTGCTTCGCCGTCTTGGACAAAAGTGGTCTGAACGATTGGGTGGGTAAATGGGTGTGGTTGGCCCCATCGAAAAAGGCAAGGATGTTGTTGCCCCGCCTTTTTTCCCATCCTAAAGGTAGGTTGGAGCATCTCCGCCCTCGTGACCTTACGGCAGTGGAGCAGAGGACGGTGGTGTACCTCCGCGCGGGTCGCGGAGGGGAACCTAAGTATTGGTTGCCCAGTACAGACTACATTCTGGGTGAACATGCCGCCCTAGCCTTTGTAGGCCTGTGTGGGCGGTGGTATGCGAGGAGAAGGGTAAGGACTTGATAGCAAATCGAGGGCGTTCGTCCTTACATTCTTTATGCACTTTCTATTGTTTTTCCTCTACTCCCTGTGTTTTCCTTCGTCGTTCTTCTCTTTTTTTTAAAAAAAAAGGGAAACTGACCATTGTGTTTTGTTCTCTATGCAGAGTTGAACATGGACGAGCTAAGGACTCCTGCTGAGGTCGCCGAGATTATAAAAGAGGTGACCGCGGCGGAAAACTCCGGCGAGGATGGCAAGGTAGCTACGGCTACCCAAGGGAGAACAGCTCCAGCTAGGGGGTGGATTGCTTCGAGGAGGGGTGGGCGGGGTGCTTAGGGACTCCGTCCGCGGAAGTGGAACCAACCTTCCCTCCGCCGGCATCGTTATTAGGGAGCCCACGGCTGTGAGGGCACCTTCCAGGAGAGGTGGGATGACGGCGACCATAACTGGTCGTTATCATGAGAAGAATAGGAAGGAAAAAGAACCTACGCCGCCACGACCGGCTAAGGTTCCGAGGCTGACGACGGCAGACTGGGAATTGGCCGTCAAATCTCTGGAGGGTGAGTTGGGTGGCGGCAGTTCTAGTGTTGTTGTCCCTCCAAAGGGGGCTGAAGAGGTGGGGGTACCATCAACCGTTCCAGAGGATGATGGTACCGCTATGGTGGAGGAGGTCCCAGTTAGTCGGTCCTCCATCATGGTGGAGGACGCCCATCCAACTGTGGGCGGCAACGAGGGTGCCCCAGCTGAGGAAGGGGTGACCACAGATGATCTATTCCTGGCGTCTGAGGCCAGAGAAGCTGGGAATGCCGCTGTCGTCCCACCATCTCCGGTAGCGGATGGTGGGTTCGCTAGCGTAGTCGATTTGACGTTGGTCAAGCCTGAGGCCAACGTCCAACAGGAGTCAGTGAGCCAAAGTATGGTGGCCACTGACAAGGGAAAGGAGAAAGAAGAGGAACCTACTCCTCCGTTAGGCACGGAAGCGTTGCAGAGCTTCCTCACTGAAGTGGAAGAGAGGAAACGCCTCCGCCGTTCAGAAAAGGCGGCGGCCTTAAAAGCCAACGACGCAGAGATGCGTCGTCACCAAGAAAAGGTACGCCTTGCAGACCCTGTAACGGTATGTTCATGGGGTGGGAGCTTTTTTGTTCTTTTATTGTTAGATGATAACTGAGTGCTCATCTGCTTTATCTTGCTTGTGCCAGGGATATACAGAGAACAGCGGGTCTCGTGAAGTGAGTATACCGGACGGCTCCGTTGCCTATCGGAGCATTGGGGTACCCCACCGCGGAGCCGGAGGTACTCTATCTCTGGACTCCGACGGGCGGTTGGGGTCCTTAAGATTCACCCTGCCCCCAAACGTCCATGTGCAACCTGGGCGGTTGGGGGTACAGAGCCAAAGGATGCCGGTAGAGCTCCTGCCCCCTTTGTATGGTTCAGGGAAGGTGTTCCGCCCGGCCTTGGATGTGAGGGATAATGAGTCCCTGATGGCGGACCTGTCAGTTCCTGGAGGGGACCTAGGTTACCGCCTTCTGCAGGGCGTCCGACTGCCAGCTGAATGCAGTCGTGGTGCCTGGACCAACCCTGGCCCAACCTTGTGCCATGACCTTGCCTGCGTAAGTATTGGCACTTCCCTTATTTCCTTTTATTGATGTAACCTGCTCAATATTTTTTGCACTAAAGCAACTTCTCAAGTTTGCAGGCTGCCAATTCTGCTGTGGAGCTGACGCAGGCCTTCCAGAGCCTCTACAACGATCTGGATCGTTGTTATGAGGTGATCCACCCTCTGCTAAAACAAATTGATACTCTGACCCGTGAGGGGGCAGAGCTTGCCCAAGCTAAAGGGGTGGCAGAGGCAGCGTAGAAGGCTGCAGAGGATGCCAAGAAGGCTATGGAGAAGGAGTTGGAGGAGGTGAAGAGACAGAATGCTAGCCTCCTGGCCAAGAGTGCCACTGATGCTGAACTGATTAAAACCCTAAACACTAGGGTTACAGAGCATGTCCAGGAGGTCAGCCGGGTATCTCACGAGCTGGCAGATCAAGACGTCATTATCAGGGACCTGGGGAGGGATTTTGATGATGTCCTGGCCTAGAGTACTGAAAAAGATAATGCTCTGAGGTCGCTAAACAGCCGCGTCTTGGCTGCTGAAGCTCAAGCTCAGACAACGGAGAGTCTTGCCAAGGCAGTTGAAGAAATGGCGGAGTCGTCGAGCCGTGAAGCTGTTCAAAATTTTATTGCCTCGACTGACCTCCGCCAGCACTGCACTGACCGGTTCGATAGGGGATGGATGGCTGCTATGAGGTGCGTCCTATCTTTTGACCCAGATTTTGACTGGGATGTCGTCGAAACTTCTTTCAACAATGGAGTAGGGGTGCATCCCTTAAATGATGCAGATGCATTCCCCATCGAACATGCCGGGAACTACTCTCTGGTACGCACCAGGATCCCCGTCGTGCCTCCGTCAGGGCCAGAAGCAGAAGTTGACACCTCCAAACCTCCAGAGCAACCTCAGTGATAATTCTTCCAACTCTAAGCTGGCGGCCTCTTTGCTTTAGTGAAAACGTTTGTTGTCTGCTATCGCATCTAAGGCATGTTGGTCGCTTAGGCTTGCCAACATTGATGCATGGCAGATCAGCTGAGTACCGCAATTCTATGTTGCAATTATTGACAAAGTACTTCAAAGGCGTTTTCTCATCTCATTATCTGACAGCCTCTTCTTTTTTACTAGTGTAATTATTGTATAGACTAGGTTACTTGTAAATACTGTTGTAGTGTTGTGTAACACTTGCTATAATGCAAGCCAAGTGATTGGATTGTAAAATGCCACCGGTCATTACCGGCATCAATTGAATATAATACAAGATATTTTTTTACTCTATCCTTGCAACTTATTTTGCATATTTCAATTCTGTAAACTTTATTTTTTTTTTCTTTTTTTTTTTTACTTGCTTCCGCTAGGTGTTAACTCTGGGAGCTCTCATCTTATTGGTGACGGCAGTTGTACAGAACACTTGCCTCTATTGGGCAGCTGCTCTGTCAGCTATTTATCATACTTTGAGATAGCAGCTACACAGACCCTTATCCCTTGGATAGCGGTGTTGTGAGCTCTTATCTTTTTTTTTTTTTTAAGATAACAGCTTCACAGACCCTTATCCATAGGATAGCGGTGCTGTGAGCTCTTATCCTTTTTTTTCTATTGAGATAGCAGCTTCACAGACCCTTATCCATAGGATAGCGGTGCTGTGAGCTCTTATCCTTCATTAGATAGCAGATGCATAGAGCTCTTGCCCCCTTCGTGGCAGCAGCTCTATGAACTCTTATCTTTGATTAGATAGCAGATGCATAGAGCCCTTGCCCCCTTCGTAGCAGCAGCTCTATGAGCTCTTATCCTTCATTAGATAGCAGATGCATAGAGCTCTTGCCCCCTTCGTGATAGCAGCTCTATGAACTCTTATCTTTTATTAGATAGCAGATGCATAGAGCTCTTGCCCCCCTTCATGGCAGCAGCTCTATGAACTCTTATCTTTGATTAGATAGCAGATGCATAGAGCTCTTGCCCCCTTCATGGCAGCAGCTCTATGAACTCTTATCTTTTTTTTTATAGTAAAATAAATAATCACAAGTAAACTGCAAACACAAACTCAAGGCTCTATCTTTTATTTATTATGAGCAATCAGGGCGGTGGCCTTCGCCTTAGCTACAAATTCTAACTAACCTTGACGGCTTGTGTTTACAAATTTAGACTTTTAAGATGGCAATGGTCTTCACCTTAGCATTTTTTGCTAACCATCACAGTCTAGTACATATGCAAAAAAGTAGAAATGCTATAAAGATACATTTATTGTTATACATAGTATTTCTTTAGAGCTTTTGCATTCCACGTACGTGTTCTTTAATTCTTTGTCATCCATATCTGCCAGCTTATAAGCTCTGGGGACTATTGTCTTTATGATGTGATATGGCCTTCCCAGTTGGCTGACAACTTACCCTCTCTGTTCTGCTTGCCAGTGGCATCAGTTCGTCGTAATACCAAGTCTCCGACATCCATTGGACGATGTTGGACTTTTTTATTATAGGCACGGCGGATTTGATCTTTGTATGAGGTCTGCCGGAGCTCTACTATGACTCTTACCTCCTCGAGCAGGTCTAGGTCTTCACGGAGGAGGGCATCATTAAATTTTGGATTGTAAGTTTGCACCCGAAAAGAGGGCAGACCTACTTCAACTAGAAGGACGGCCTCATGCCCGTAAGTAAGACGGAAAGGGGTATCTCCGGTAGCCTCCTTTTTTCGTCGTCTTGTTGGCCCACAAGACCTCTGGAACCAGGTCAGCCCATTTGCCTTTAAGGTCGTCAAGCTTCTTCTCGATTGCATTTAGTATTTGTTTGTTTGCAGCCTCCGCCTAGCCATTACTCTGAGGATGAGAGACTGAAGAATATGCCATCTTTATTTTAAATGGCTCTAAGAACGCTTGAAGAGGTTTGTAGTCAAACTGGGTGCCATGATCAAATACCATGGCTTGTGGTAAGCCAAACCTTGTTATCACTTACTCCCAGATGAATTTTTTCACTTGATTTGTCGTGATGTTGGCTGTTGGGATGGCCTCTATCCACTTGATGAAATAGTCAATTGCTACTATCAAAAACTTCCGCCCCCTTGCCTGTGGTGAATGGCCCCAAGATGTCCATACCCCACTGAGCAAAGGGAATGGGGTTGAGGATAGGTTGTAAGTCATTGGGTGGTGCATTGATCATGGGTGCAAATTTTTGACAATTGTCACATTTTTTCACATACTCCTGTGAGTCTTGCATCATAGTAGGCCAGTAATAACTGGCGCATATGGCCTTCAAGGCCAAAGCTTTACCCCCAATGTGGTTGCCACATATGCCCTCATGGGTTTCCTCCATGATCTTGATGGATTCATACTTAGACACACAGCGGAGAAAAGATCTATGAAAAGATTTCTTGTAGAGGACTCCCTGGAAGATGCAATACCAAGGGGCCTGTCGTCGCAACTTGGCGGCCTCTGCCTTCTCTGTTGGCTCGACGCCATTCTTCTTGAAATTTTTCATATCATCGTACCATTCCTTGTCTGAGACTTGGGTATTGGCAATTGTTCTTGCCGCTATGGACCGAGTCTGCCGGACCTCGATCATGGCACTCCCTCCCAAATTGGAGATAGGGGAGCTAGCCAATTTGGACAAGGCATCTCCAGGTGTCTTTTCGGCCCTTGGGACCAACTGAATATCCAAGGCTGTCAGCTGAGATTCCAACTGTTTGAGCTCGTCTCGATACTGAATGATGGTAGGTTCTTTAGCCTCTAACGACCCATCCATCTGATTTGTCACGAGTTGGGAGTCTGTGATTAGCCTTACATTTTCTGCCCCAGCCGTTATGCAAAAATGTATGCCGGCGATGGCAGCTTCGTACTCGGCCTCATTATTTGTAGCTTTAAACTCGAAACGAAGGGCGTATCTGTGATGAGTGCCGTCGGGGCTCGTAATCATGACGCCAGCCCCTGATCCAGTCTGGCACGATGAACCATCTGTTTCAACTGTCCATTGTGGCAGTGCTGCCTCGGATGTGAAGTTGGCTTCACAAATAAAATCTGCCAGAACTTGAGCTTTGATGGAGGTTCGAGGCTTGAACTTGAATTCGTACTACGATAGTTCAATTGCCCAGTTCATCATTCTGCCGGAAGCCTTCCACTTCTAGAAAGTTTTTTCCAGAGGTTGATTTGTGAGGAAATGGATAACAATCTTTTGGGCAATGGCGGTTGAGGTCTGTGAAGTCAACACACATCCGCCATTGTCCATTAGCTTTTTTAACCATTACTACATTAGCAAGCCACTCAGGATAGTCACAGGGCTCGATGAACCCCGCTGATAAAAGTTTGTTTATTTCAGACTTAATTGCATCATTCTTTTCAACAGAGAAGGCTCGCTTGTTCTGATTTACAGGCCTACTTCCATCTATTACATTGAGTCTATGTTCTATAATACTAGGATGGATTCCAGGCATCTCATCCGCAGAAAAAGCAAATACATCAGAATTTTCTTGTAATAGACTAACTAGGTTAACCTTTAGCTCAGATGAGAGATTCGTCCCAATCTTCACAGTCCTGGTGATGTCGTCATCTGCCAATTGGACATCCTCTGTTTCCTCCTCAGGCTTGGGCTTCTCCTCAGACCCAGGTTGCAGAAGATCCTCCAGTGGTATAGGATCCACCGGAGTTTCTCTCTTCCTCTTCTTATCTGCGATGGGTGGGGGCGGTGGGGGCTTCATAGCTGCCACATAGCAAGACCTGGCTTCTTCCTGACTGCCCCTGATCTTCGCAGGCTTTCCGTCATCCGCCACATATAGCATAGTTTGGTGGTAGGTTGATGGAATAGCCTGGATGTCGCCAATCAGTGGCCGCCCATTATAGCATTATAGGCCGCCGGCACATTCATTACTAGGAAGTCCACCATGACTCTCCTAATCTGGCGTCCCTCTCCCAATTGGACCGGTAGCATGATGATGCCGTCCGGTTCCACCCTTGCTCCTGTGAAGCCGCTGATAGAATAGTGGACAGGCTTCAGGTGCTGCAACTTCAGGCCCATTTTGGCAAAGTCCTCGCGGTACAAGATGTTGGCAGAGGATCTGCCGTCAACCAGGTGCGGTGGACCAAACAGCTGGAGATGGTGAAAGAGAGGACCAAAGGGTCATCATGAGGATAGATTACCCCCCTGGCATCCTCCGCTGTGAAGGACATGTCCGGGATCTCTGGAGGCGTCGGCCAGTGCCGCTGGTTGTTATAGTTGACCTAGTGCCTGACCTCCTTCAGGCTTGCCTTAGCACCGCTGGAGGTTCCGCCGTATAATGGCCCCCCAGTATTTACCAGGATCTCATTTTGGTGTTGTTTTGCCTTGCCCTTCCAGTTTCCTCCGCCACCCCGTGGCTTTTTGTACGTCACCTCAGCTTTTCTTTTGTATTTGGTGAAGTACCCTCTGCGCACCGGATCTTCTATGTCATCTTTCAGATGCTGGCGGTCTTCCGTCATGTGGCCGTAGTCTTCATGGAACTCACACCACTTGCTTTTGTCCCTGTTTGGGGAATGTATTTTTCCGCCAGGTGTCTTCATTCTTATGCAACTCTTATATCTTAGCCCTAGGAACAGTCAGTTCGGTATAGCTGTCATACCGTTCCGTCCTAGGCCTATTCTCAGCTACGGCGACCTCCTTCTTCGCGGAGGACCGCCCGTAGTAATCCTTGCTGTCAGTAGGGAGTTCTCTTTTGAACTCTTTCTTCCCAAATTTTTCTTTCTCGGAGCTGCCAGCATATGCAGCTCCGCTTCCCATCTTGCTGAACTCTTTAGCCCTAATGTACTCATTTGCTTTGCTTAATACCTCCGCCAAAGTCCTATAATTCTTCCGACCCAGGTACTGTCGGAATGTTCCATCCCTCAGTCCTGTTATTAAAGCTAGGACACCCACCTCCTGCTGCATGTCAAGAATGGTAACTGCCTCAGCGTTGAAGCGTGTGATGAAAGCTCGGAGATTTTCATTCTCCTTTTGTTTTATCCCTAGAAGTTCCCCTGTCATTCTTTCTCTCCTCTTGTTTCTTACAAAGTGACCCAGAAATCTAATGGGGAGCTCTTCCCAAGTAGCCACAGAAGACGCATGTATTGACTTGAACCAGCTCTGAGCGACCCTGTCAAGGTCAACTGAAAATGCTTTACACCATGCCGACTCCATTGTTGTGTAAAGCTGCATGTGCCCTTCATAGGCACAGATGTGGTCTGCCGGATTTGAGGTGCCGTCGTAACGGCACATGGGCATCTTGATCTGGGGCATATCCTCATCCAGGATATGCTGAAAGAAGGGAGAACCTTGTGGAGTGATCCTTCTAGCACGTTGGGCCGGAGCTGTGAACCCTCCGGGAGCTCCCCCGGCAGTGCACTGCCAGAAATTGTTGGGAGCCCGACGGGGTGTAAAGGCAGTCTGAAACAGAGCAGTATTTTGTGGGGGCTGCCGTGGGACCGGAATGGGGTCTTCCAATATGATGGGGTTGGACTCAGCATCCTCCTCTTCTATTTCTTCATCCTCTTCTTCCTGAACCTCATTGGCTGAGGTGAAGGGTTGCATATTTCAGATTGGGGAATGCGGGGCGGCAGCCTCGGAATTACCCCCCACAGTAACTTTCTGTTGGGTTTCTGGCTGGGTAATAGGGGTGGTTGTTACGAGTGCTGATAGGATGGCTGCTGCATTGGTCAGCTGCTCAGGGGTAAATTGTTGCTGGATCCCCCCAGGAAGGATGTTTTGGAGGGTTTTGAGGATTCTCCTGGGGCGACAGTTTTCTTTTTGAGTTTGGGGTTGGTTTTAGTCTTGCCACTGTCAGTATGGACAGAGACAGAGGTTTGTTTTTTAGTGGAGTTGGGTGGTTGTTGTGGAGGAAGTTGTTGGGAGGGCTGCTTTTGTGGTGGTTGTTGGTCCATCGTCGAAGCCTTAGGACGGTTGTTTTTACGTGTTTTTAGATTTTAGGACAAGCTTTTGTTGTAATGTCCCCACAGACGGCGCCAATTGTTCCGTCCTAATTAAGCATGGTCGAAGGAGCACCTCTTCGTGGTGGTCCTCGTGGTGGTTCCTGCGCACAATTTTTTACAGTTTTTCGTTCTTAAAATATGTATGTTAATACAATTTTTCGGTGGAGATAGCACGGGCAGAATCTACTAAAAGAATAATATTATGAAAATTCGGAAACTTACTTGGTATAACATTTAATAGATCAAATGGATGGAAAATACTTGGTTTACCTACTGGGTAATTTACCTACCTTTAATAGAGAGCAATGGTAGTTAATTGAAATCCACCTCACATGTTTAATTATTTTTTTGAATTTTCTCATTTATACATACTCTTCAACTTTAAGGTTTTGTTAATTGTGTCCGGATCTTTTTTCCTTTCTGACTCGTGTCCCTCAATTTTGGATTGTTAATTAGTGATTAGCTTCCGCTATACCATTTGTTAACCCTATTAAGTTCACATTAAATAAAACCTAATTTTTTGTTTATGTATTTTACAATTTTTTTAAAAAAAAATCATTTTTATCCTTGATTGTACATTATATCTGTATATGTATTCCAAAAATAGTTATTTAATGGTCGTTGTTCACGCATCCTTCTTCCGATCCTCTGTCCAAATTTAATTGCTTCAATTAGACTTTGACACTATTTACATTATTCTTTTGACCTTGTTTAATTTATTATAGGGTAATGTAAAATATAGTCATGTGGAATCTCGTTTGATTCGTCTCAAAACGTACTTTCCAAATATATAGTTTTTATAATTTTTTCTTATATATAATCAGAGATATTTATATTTAAAGTTATATATCGGAAGATGCGAAAAAGCACATAGAGCAATTAAATATAGAAATGAGTACATATACGGAGTATAACAATTATAGATCAATAATTTCTCTAAATTATCCACTAGATAGCTCTAGGTCCCATTGTGGGAGACAGAGACAACAATTATTTAAATCTATGCATGTCATGATTATAATCATAGTGATTGCTAAGTGCAGTAACTAACGGTTGATTGACGTCGAACACCTGTTTAGAAATCAAAATAAAGACTTGTGGAGTAAAATTACAAAATTGTTTCCGCGTACATGCTTGACTGATTGATTTTTTTTTTTTTTTTTTTTGCAAAGAGACGGATTGAATTAACGCAGTCAGTCAGTCAGTCAGTCAGTCAGTCAGCTCTGAACTGTCTTAATCTAATCCGTTGAACCATTTCTCGGAAGTATCTCGTAGCTAGGTGTACAATAAAATATTCTCTCTGTCTAAATTAAGCGATCTACTTTGACTAAAAACTCTCACAATTTTGATTAAAATTGAGTATTTATTTTTGGACAGAGGGAGTAGGCGGTACATGACAATTTTTTTTAAATGGTAAATTTATTTTTATTTATAGTGTCTACGTTTTTTTTAGATGTAACACTTTGACTTTGACACTATTTATCCGACTCATTTTGATCGTTAATTGTTGCTTATATATAATGAAAAGCATAGCTATGTGAGATCTTGTTGGATTCACCTCGGAATACACTTTCCAAATATATAATTTTTTTAATTTTTACCCTTATATATATAGAGATATTACGAGTTCAAGTTATATCTTGGCAAGTGTGAAAATTGAAGTGTTACATTAAAAAAGGGAGTATGTTACGACTTGACATATTAATTACACTTTTTGTGTCCTCTAATCAAAAGGAAACTTTACCATTTGAATTATGGAGAAAAAAATATGTAACACTTCACTTTTCACACTTGCCGAGATACAAATGTAATATCTCTAGATATATAAGTGTAAAAATTATATATTTGGAAAGTGTATTCTGAGGTGAATCCAACAAGATATCACACATGATCGACTATGTTTTTCTTTATATATAAGCAACAATTAAATGTCAAAGTGAGTCGGATAAATAGTGCCAAAGTCAAAGTGTTACATCTAAAAAAACGGAGGGAGTACTAAAATATCGATGTAGATTTTTTATACTAATGTCTTGCAATGGGTCTTTTTTTTACCAATCTGATCTATTGACTTGTAATTTTATCGAGCGGTATCTTCTAATATTTTTAGAGTAACTTTTGTAAAATTTAAGAGAAATTCTTATTCATTAGACACACTAAGTTTATACAGAACGAATGTTACAATTTGTGTCAAAACTGATATAAAATTTAAGAGAAATTTTTAGAGTAACATTTAGCATTGTTTATTTGGGTCAAAACTGATCGTATAACCTTTTAATTAATTGAACTGAAATTGAATTGAATTAACTGAACTGAAGTGAAATTGTAAACTGAAACTGAATTGAAAACTTGAATTGAAAACTAAAGCAAATTGAAACTGGACAACTGAAACTAAACTGATAATTGAATTGATAATGACTGAACTGATAATGACTAAACAAAACTGAAAAAATAACAAATGTAACTGAATTGAACTGATAAAAGGCAAAAACTGATTTGAACTGATCTGGATTGAAACTGAAACCGAAACTGATTTTACCAAAATTGATTTTACCAAAAATTGAATTGAACTAATTATTCAATTGGTTTTAAACCAAATTTGGTTTGTTATGAAAACTCATAATAAACATATAACTAAACATAACAGAAAATGATTAGACTCAACTTTTTCAACTAAAATTAAGTAAACTGAAAATAAATTTAATGATAACTATAAATTAATTCATAACAATACATAATGAATTACAATTGTTGAATGATTTTAATGTCTTTAATGTAACCCAAATGAAAATATTGGCTTTCCCTCATTTAGCTCCCAAATTCAAATGAAAATATGAACTTTTCCTCCTACATTCCAATTAAAATGTTGGTTTTTAATTCCTCCTAAACTCCAATGAATATATTAGTTTTCCCTCCTAGTAAATTCCAATACTTCCTCGCTTCCTATGTCACTTAATGTTTGTTATATTATTATATGCAGGGTAAGACTAAAAAATAAAGAGAGTGTGTATGGGGAAATTTAATTTAAAAGGAAATGTAACAAACTTTTAGGGACATTCAAAAAAAGAAATATGTAGCAAATCTTTAGGGAAGGAAGAAGTTTTAACTTTTCTTCTCAAATTTTAATTGAAAAAAAATTAACTTTCACTCTAAGGATCTGTTTACTAGAACGAAAAATGTTTTTCCTGGAAACAATTTTCCTATTTTACATTATTTACTTTGGGTGAAAAACTAAAATGTAAAACTTTGGGTGAAAAACTAAAATGTAAAACTTTGGGTGAAAACTCATTTTACACCCTATTGAAAACATTTTCCACCAAATTTGGGAGTAACACTTATTTTTCTGCAAGTACATTTGAAAATTTATATGAAAATGAGTTTTCCCACGTAAAATATTTTTCATGGAAAAACATTTTACATCGAAAATGTTTTACACCAAAGTAAACGGACCCTAAAACTAGAACGCATTTCTTTCCGAATTTCAACTGTTGAACTTTTAACTGATTATGTATAAACAAAAAAAACTGGAAACTAAACTATTTTGGGTTCACCGTTGTAGTTCACAACTGTTTTGGGTTCTATCGTTGAACTTTTAACTGATTATATATAAACAAAAAATAATCTGGAAACTAAACTCAATTGAACTGTAGGTATAAGTAAACTGAAACTGAATCGGACTGAAATCAAAATAAACTGAACTGTTTATATAATTGAATTGATTTGAACTGAACTAATATGAACTAATCTGTTTGAGTATAACCATAACTGAAATTGTTGAACTGAATTGACACTTCTAATCACATTCACTATTTACTAATAATCTAGCAGATATAGTATTATTTTGAACACTTTGTTACCCAAATACTCGACCAGTTTTAGAGTGTTTTTTACCACTTTTTAGGCCTTCTTTTTGCATTAAATTCTAGACAATCTCAGTTCCATTCATTGTATATCCTCTGAGTTTAGAATTTATTTTAATTTGATCCAGCTTAATTTAGTTGAGAATAGAACATATACTTAAGTTAATAAGTGCCTTGGCCAAGTCGCCAAGATACTAGCAAAACAGATAATCTTAAGTTAAATAAACATTAAGTTATTAACTACACACATTAATTTTACACAAAACTTTGGCATGCATTTCAAAATTAACTATCCCGTAATCTTCAGCCCGTGCATTACACAGGTTTTTTTTTTTGTGTATTTATAGTTTAATAGTTTGTCTAATGTATTTTGTATTGTCGTTATAGTTGTGAGATCAATACAACTTTTTGTAAAACAACCATTTTAACTTATGCTCTGATAAAAAGTTTGTCCTCTAAAAAGAAAGGTTTGTAAAATATTTGAACTTTGTAACTCCATAATAATCTTAACAACATTAGTAATGAATTAAAATATGTACGAACATTTATATTTTGCATCTAATTAACTTTTAACAATGAGTATTGATGGAGCATCAAGTCTTACTATTCACTTTAAATTGTGGCATGGTTGGGAATTGATGAAAGAAAAACCCAAATAATATCCAAACAATTTAAGAAATATGAGAAAATACAAGAGCAATTCAAAGAAAATTATATTATGAACCTTTACCTTCTATAACTAAATTTTTTGATTGTAGGATCAAACAATGTTTTTTTGAAAAACATACCGAAAGAAAAAAGGAAAAAAAAAAAACAAATCAAATAATTTATTTGAATTTTTAATTTCAGAAGACTTGAACTCAAGCCTTTAAGCAAAGGTTTAGAGGTTATGATGAAATGAGCACAATGATTTCACAATTGTTTATGATGGAGATCAAATGAAACAATTATAGATAATTAAACTTTAACATGGTGATCTGAATTTACCTCTTCTAATTCAAATCTTTTTGTTTTGTAACTTTAATACTAAATACCTATGAAGGGAAAGGAAAAGTCACAAGAAAAATAGGGCACAATCTCTAAAAGTTAAGAGCCAAAAAGAAGGCATACTGGAAGATGATGCGTCATTGAGAAGAAGATGGCCTGGATGATGCGTCATTGATGAGGAAGAAAGAGTTATGTGTGATGAGAGACTTAGGAGATTTCACGTGTGTGTTTGGGTGAGAATTTAATATACTTATTATAGATATATTTTTAGAAAATGTATTTAATACCAATCAAGTGTCCCTTAACACTCATTAGCAAGATGTTATTAAACATGGTTGGAGTTTATTGAACTTCTTATTAAATTAGATTGGCAGTGATTGCCCGGATTATAAGAAAACAACATGACCTTATCAAAATCTGATTGGATGATAAAACCTGATTGAACCTGATAAAACTTATAACTTTTTTTTGATCGGAACTTAATCTTAAAAATTTTATACTTTTAGGTGAAAAGAACCCTTTCTTGATAACTTTTTCTAGCTTAGCACCCGTGTAATGCACAATTAAATAAGATAGATTAAACTTGCTTATAGTACGAGAATTTACTTTTTCCATGTAAAAGATGATAGCGAGGAAAAGACATATAATTTTTATTATCTTGAAATATAAATTTAAGAATAAATGTAAGGTTGTCATGGTAATTTCTAATGTTTGAATGTATGGTGATTTAATATTATTTTCTTTCATCTTATATTCTACCACATAATAATGAATTAATTTTGTTAGCATTACCCATTAATCTATTAACTCTCAAAAATGTTTGTCACAAAGGTGATGTTCACAATGAGGGGTGTAAATGTGGTCAAAGACCTATTTAACCAATCGTTACCGAATTTATTTTTGACTGAATTTAAATGACCGCATACTGATCACTATTTAACCAAAATGTTAGACTAAAACCGTTTCCCAGTTGTTTTATACATATTGAAATCGATCGTTACCCAACATCTTTTATACCCGAACCTGTTTCCAACCTATATTTATTATACCGAGACTGATCGGTACCATAACTATTTTCAAACCGAAACTTGTTTTCGACCGATTATTTAAAATGTTATTGTGACCCACCATGTTTTACCAAACTGTGTATTGTGCCGACCATTTTTTATCAAACCTGTATTGTACCGAAATGTTGATTATTATAATCGGAGCCATCATACATTCATGCTCATCATAATTGGTATGATTCATTGGTACGTTTGTTCTTTGAGATAATTCTTAGATTTCCATATATAATATTCATACTATTCACTTATTAATGCCATTATTTGTTGGTTAATTAGTAAGGAAATGTGCATGAGAACCCTCGGCGTAGAAGCCATACTTTTCTACTAATCTAATTCACCCCTATAGATCACCAGGTTACCACGAAGTGATTGGTGAGATACAAATGGAAAAATTATACATTCTATGTGATCCTAAAAGTGTATACTAAAGGACTTGTATTTATTTTTTTGTCTAACTCACACTTAGCGAAATTAGCTAGATAAAACTAAGTGCTAACAAGTTGCTTTGAATATAAGAAAATTCATTTTTTTATCCTGTATTTCTTGTACTCAACAAATGAACAAGCATGCCTATTTTTAGGCTAAAAAACAAGAAGAAAGCAGCTGTCAAAAGAAGATTCAATCACCATTAAAGCTTCATAGAATCAAAAATAATTATGGCTCTTGATTAATCATTAACCATTGAGGAATCTTCCAAGCACAATGCAACCCTTCAAACTCTGAATTTATTCCCTTTAAACTCATCTTAATATATCAATAAAGCCTCATTAACACGGCATAACACGTATAGGTATCCATCGCAAAACGCATTCAAAAATACGAAAAATCGGACCTGGAGATAGTAAAAAAATCGCGAGTCGCGAAGACCGTCGCGTGTCGTGATACTTAGAGGTCGCGAGGTACGACGGGGCTACTGTCTCGTTTTCCCTTTTTGCCTTATTCCTTCTTCCTTTGTTCAATTGTCTAATTCTATATATGCATAAATCTTCCAACATTATTGTCCTATTTTTTTTATTTCAATGGTTCTATAAACACAAATAGCTCACAAGCCGACCTTAATTGGCTTGAAGAAACTGGCCTAAAATGAATTGCTTGAACCATATATATGGACCCGATAAATGTTTTTTTTTTCCACGATAATAGTGGATCCTACCTAGTTCCGCTCTGACCCGAATTATTGTGAGCTGGAATAGGCATTGGTTTTCGACCTCAACAGAATTAAAATGACTTTTAATATAATTTCGGGGTGGCATAATTTTCTGATTTTGATCTTTGAAACCAAATTTATGGCCTAATATGAAAAACCGACATCCGGTCCAAAACTTTAAAATGATCGATTGAATTGTGATTGACCCTTTTAAGTTTGACGGGTTACGACCTACATATTGACTGTCACATACTGATTATGACTTGCATAATGATTTTGGGTGGGCTTTATAGTCAATGCGTGTGCTTTACTTTCAGCAATATAAGAAGATAAAATGTAACTCGATCGATCGATCTATGAATGAAGTAACTAATTAAAACAAAATAAAGAAAAAATAAATGGAATCATCTAAATTCCTCTCAATCTTTATACCTGTTTTCGTAATGATTATGAAAACAGCATTCGCTGGTGAATATGTCTGTTCCAACACTACATCATTCGCCCAAGGTAGCCAATACGAAACCAATCTCTACAACCTTTTCAAATTCCTCACCGCAAACGCCACCAATAATCCAAGTGGCTACTACCAAGCCGTAGCAGGAAAAACCTCGAACGAGGCTATATACGGTGCTTTCCTCTGCGGCGGAGACCAAACCGCCAGTTCATGCCAGAAATGCGTTACTACCGCCACCACAGATGACCTACCCAATAACTGCCCAAACAGAAAAGAAGCAGTAATGTGGTATGATGAGTGCATGGTAAGATACTCTAACCACTCTTTTTTTGGTAAAATGGAAATACAACCGCGAAAGTGGATTATTAATGGGTACAATGTAACTGGGAATATGACTCAATTCCAGCAATTAGTTGGGAATATGATGAACAACGTGTTTGCCACAGCTGCTAGTAGGTCCCAAAAGAAATTTGCGATGGGTTCAGCTAACTTTACGTTGTTTATATCTGTATATGGGTCGGGTCAGTGTACGCCCGACTTGAGCCCGGGTCAGTGTAATGAATGCTTGAAGAGTGGTTTTGAGTCTACAACTTATTCAAAGGGTGCTCGAATTTATCTGCCTAGCTGTAAACTTCGATATGAGATCTATTCTTTACCGCCGCCTGTGGTAACATCGCAGCTTCCCTCCAATTATTCCATTCACTCTAGTGGTATGTCAATTAATCACCTTTTATTTAATTTTTTTTTTTAAAAAAATCAAACCTTTTTTTTTTTTAAAGAAAAAACCCTCGAGAAAAAAACGTAAAGCACTAATCATGTGTTGACAATTGATTATTTAGTTTTGATAAAGTACTATTATTGTGCTTGATTAGTCCTTTTAAACTAATTAATCAAACATGACTTTAATTTTTCCGACCGACTATTCCGGTAACGGTTTTTCGACCGACTTTTCCGACGACAGTTTCCAACCGACTTTTCCGGTAGGGTATCCGGCCAACTTTTTCGACGATGGTTTTCCGGCTAGGGCAATTTTTTTGACACATTGATTAATATCCGAAAATCGAGACGAATTGGTAACGCAAATCAGGGCTAATTAGGTCGTTTTTTGTAAATTTTGACCTCAAATCCAATCTAAAAGGGTTACAATTTCAGAGGGAAATTTTTTTGACACATAAATTAATGCGTGCACATCGAAGCGAATCAGGAACACAAATCAGGGCTAATCGAGGCATTTTTTGTAAATTTCAAGCTCAAATCTCATCCGTAAGGATTAAAATGACCCGTAAAACCATGAGAGGATTTTTTTTTTACACATAGAATAATGTAAGCAAATCGAGGAGAATCAGGAATGTAAATCGCGGCTAATCGAGTTGTTTTTTGCAAATTTTGACCAGAAATCTGATTTATAAGGGTTAAGATGATCCGTAAAACGTCCGTTGCAAACCACTGTCGGAAATCGGAAAGTTGGTCGGAAAACTCTTGCCGAAGAAGTCGTTCGAAAATCGTTACCGAAAATGTTGATCGGAAACCGTAGGCAAAAAGTATTGAATTTTAAGTTCAATTTTTTTGATTGCCTGTTTATACTCCCTTAGACTAGGGTTCGAGGCTCACTAGTTACATTTTAAATATTTTTTAATCTTTACCATTCTATTACTTTAGTGTGATATTGATTTCGACCCTCGTAATAAAAAATTTCTAGCTCCGCCATCTATTACGTAAAATGATTTTCATCTAAAAAAAAATTTAAAATGAAAAATAATTGAGAATGCTTTGTTAGGTGATGGAAGACGATCTAACCCATTAATTTCGTGTCATGTTTAGGTCATGTTATAATTTTGTGTCAGTTTTTGCCGACTCTAGGGAAAACATTACTTGTGTCTTATGGTACGTGCAAGGTACACCAACTTTGATAGTAAATATCTTTATGTTGTGATATATAGACTATCTATGACTTTTAAGAAGTTAAAACCCTCCCACCACTATGCTAATCGAAAAATTATATTTTCAATAGATGATTTTTTGTATATACATTAACAAACTAATTAACTTCAAGCTTTTATTAGATTGTTTCTAGCAATTTTCCATATATGATATTCATGGGATGTAGGATTGTAGGAAATTTGTATGCAGGAATGAAAAAATCAGTGAAAGTTAGTTTGGCCATTGTCTTTCCCGTAGCAGCTGTCTTAGTGGCATTACTTGTTTTCGTCATTTTTCGCATCAAACGAAGGAAACAGTATGATGCTGTTGTTGAAAATGGTAAGCTGATTATATATATAATGCTTCTATGAAACAATTTGGGCAAAAGAAGAATATAAGAAATAGTATAAAATAAATTAATGTTGTCAATATTTTTGTGGGCTAATTAATATACGTTTTATTTGGTACTATGTTGAAGGTGAAGACTTCACAAACGCTGGATCTTTGCAATATGACCTAGCAACGCTTCAGTCTGCAACAAATGATTTTTCGGATGAGAATAAATTGGGTGAAGGCGGATTTGGTTGTGTATATAAGGTAAGAATCAATATTATGTTGTAAAAAAATTAGTAAGAATATAGTTTTATTATCATACTAGGTTAGCACCCGTGCGGATGCACGACTTTTTTAAAAAATAATTGAAAAAATTATGTTTCAGTAATGATATATTGTGTAAGTAAAAGTTAAGTCAAAATAAATGAAAAAAATAATAGTTTTTTTTTTTCTTATTCTATTATTTCATATAATGTTTGTTTGATAAAAATAAAGAAATGCAAATTTGTAAATAAGCACAATGTTGTTATAATATTAAAGAAAATTAATGCAAGTATGCAACAACTTTATGTTGTGAAAATTTTAGTAAGATTGAATGTTAACAAATAAGGCGCAACAAATACCTTAACAAATTATTTGCCGCAGTTATTAGGATAACCCCTAATAAATGTCGCAAATAAGGCGCATCAAAATATATGTTTTACACTATTATAAGTTGTAACTAAAAACAAATATTTATATTTAAACACCAATAAGGGTGCATTTGATTCAAATTATTTAGCATTATAATGCTTAAAAAAAATTCATATCAGATAAAAAAATTCAGATAAGATCATACCAGATCAAAAAAATTTAGATAAGATCATACCAGATCAAAAAAAATAGATCAGATCAGAAAAGTTAAAACTATAAGTACAATAAAAAAAATTAGCTCATATCAGAAAAAATTCAGATAATTGACCAAATCAGAAAAGATCAGATCATGAAAGTTCCAATAAGATCTGAAAATATTAGAAATGTTTAGTTCATATTAGATTAGATTAAAAAAATTCAAAGGAAAATATTAAAGGAAAAAAACCAATAAATAGAGAGAACGTTTTTAAAAAAAAAAATCAAATGAAAGTTTGGAGGGAATTTTTTTAATGAGAAAGTGGCATGTGGCAGTTGATGATGTCAGCGGTTTGTGTTTTAGTAATAGTTATAGAAGATTATAGATAAAACCACTTCCAAAAAAAGTATGGTATTGAATTGGATGTATAGGATTAAGATATAAGCCTAAGATATTGGCAAAATGCTCTCGGTAAAATTACATCGGTATTTGTTGATTTTAGACGTTATGGGTTTGACAATACAACAAATATAAGTTATGTAATACTTTCAAATATAATTTATGTAATACTTTCAAATATACTCTCTCTAATCATATTTAATTGATTTATTTGTTTTTCCATATCTTTTGAGGCATAACTTTAAATACTAATATCTCTAATTATATAAAGGAATAATTCATATGAATAATTCCAACTATTGGAGGTCTTTCAATATTAATCCCAACTATACGTTATTATACTATAATCCAAACTAAAGGGATAGTTTTATGATATTAGTTCATACTAACTTTTTACCGGCTCCGATTTCTTTCGTAGAAAGGGAGGAAGGTATAGTCAAGTACAATAAATAAGAAAAGAGGAAAGGTAACGAATATTTTATGAATTAGTGGCCGATTACAATAGATTAAATAAGTCAATGGACTAATATCATAAAACAACCCCCAAATTTTGGATTATACTGTAATAACTAATAGTTGGGATTAATATTGGAAGACGTCCAATAGTTGGAATTATTTATATGAATTTTTCCTTATATAAATAAGAAAAATCATAAAAAATAGGAAAAATTTACTAGAACTACCAAATAAATCTTGACTTTTGAAAACTACTACCAAATAAAAAAAAAAGTTGTTATGAAACTACCTAATATCCATTTCGACCTCGTAACACTACCACTTGTCATGTTTTTTTTTCCATTTTTCTGATGTTATGGCCTATCACTATTAATGTTTCTCTATTTTTTTTCCGCAAAAATGCTTGATTTCCCTCTATCTCTAACTTCCTCTTTTCTTTTAATATATATAAGACTTTTTAACCTATGAAATAAATAAAAATCCCACCTTTTTTCTTCAATCCAACTTTTTCCAATTGAAGCTTGAGTATGCTTAGGAACTGTGGGAAATCAAGTAGTTTTAGGGGAAACATTAAAGAGAAATCAAAATTGGTGTGCCATAACATCAGTAAAATGAAAAAAAAAATGGAAAATGACAGTGCTACCAGGCCGAAATTGATCTAATAGGTAGTTTTTTAACAATTTTTTTAGTTGGTAGTAGTTTTCTAAATTCGACATTTATTTGTTAATTTTGGAAAAAATTTCCTAAGAACTATATATTTGGAACGTACGCTCCTATAAGAATCAAACGAGATACCACATGACTATATTTTTCATTACCTATATCAAATTAAACAAGGTAAAAGTAACAATTTAAATAGTGTCAAAGTCAATTTGGAACAAAATTAAATGTGGACAGAGGGAGTAGTAGTTTCAATGCTAAACAGAATATATGCCAAGTAATAGCAATCCCATAATGATGTCAAGAACTATTGTCATGTACATTTGGACAAAATTAATCTGAATTAAAAGTAAATGAATTGGGTTTGCCATAAATGAACTGTGTTGCAATAAATGAACTAGTGAAATTAATTGAATTTAACTAATTATACTTAGCATGAACTAAATTTATCTAAATTAGCTTGGCTTAATTGAGCTGAAATTTCAAAAATTAAAACCAAAACAATAGTGCCTATATGTTTAATTTATTTTTAAGGCAATCAAAATCAATGGAGATCGAAATAAAAATGTATTGTGTAAAGATTCCGTCAAACACTATGTTTAATTTGTTTTCAAGGCAACCA
Source organism: Salicornia ramosissima (assembly GCA_951394345.1). NCBI lineage: Eukaryota > Viridiplantae > Streptophyta > Magnoliopsida > Caryophyllales > Amaranthaceae > Salicornia > Salicornia ramosissima. The sequence goes on from OX596240.1 coordinate 12,593,747, forward strand.
AATCAAATGGACAACAAGTAGCAGTGAAGAGGCTATCCAGGACTTCCAATCAAGGAATTCAAGAATTCAAGACCGAGGTTTTTCTTGTAGCCAAACTTCAACATAGGAATTTGGTAAAGCTATTAGGATTTTGTTTCGAAGGCCAAGAGAAGCTGCTCGTTTATGAATATGTTCCCAACAAAAGTCTAGATAAATTCCTTTTTGGTACGATATATTATTTCATCATACTCCACTGATTTTGTTTAACTCTCATCTATTCATCTTAGATTAGACAAAAACATTTTGAATCTAAACTCAATGAACATAATCTACAGATGCTGATGATCAAAGACTACTAAGCTGGGAAGTACGTTACAATTTAATAAGAGGCATAGCACGAGGGATGCTTTATCTCCACCACGATTCTCAACCTAGAATCATACATCGAGATCTAAAGGCAAGCAACGTATTAGTAGATGCCAATATGAACCCCAAAATTTCAGACTTTGGCATGGCAAGGATTTTTGGTGTTGATCAAAGCAAAGCTAATACAAGTAGGGTTGTTGGAACATTGTAAGTAATCCCCATTTTTTGATTTGTAAATTATTCAATTCAATCATTATTTGTTGTTAAGTTGTAGATTTTATTACATAATTAATGAATGTCATGTTCTCTATTGTAGTGGGTATATGTCTCCTGAATACGCAATGCATGGTCAATTATCTATTAAATCAGATGTATATAGCTTTGGAGTCTTAGTCTTAGAAATCATAAGTGGGAAGAGAAACACAACTTTCTATCAATATAGCGATGCAGAGGACCTTCTTAGCTATGTGAGTATCTGCTATCCTTTTTATTTGATAGAATTATATATAAATGATTTGGTTGGCATGCATGTCATAACAAATTCTAAAACTTTATAGTCGTGGAAGCAATGGATAAATGGCATGTTTCTAGATATTATTGATCCAGCAATAAGAGGCTCGTGCTCAAATGATGAAGTTATGAGATGCATACAACTTGCTTTAGTTTGTGTCCAAGAATCTCCTGATGATCGCCCAACTATGGAGACCGTTGTTCTAACATTAGACAGTTATTCTATTGCTCTTCCGATTCCTGATGTGCCAGGATTTTTCATAAAGAGCAAAAGGGATACAAAACATACAAATGAGTTTGGTTCCGCAGATCAATCATCCAGCAAATCAATACATTGGTCTACAAATGATGTTTCAGTCACTGATCCTGAACCTAGGTAGAATTAAATTTAGGAATTCAAGGAAACAAAGCTAAACCGGCCTTACATTTTGGTATAGATACTCCTTTCGTAACATAAAAATATTTACTTTTGTTTTTCACGCATTTTTAGCAAGCAATTCGAAGGTGTAAACAATCAAATTAATTAAAATAATTTTGATATTAGTAACTTATAATCACATTCTTGATTGTTTTTGATGTTTGGCTTGCTTATGGTAGTGGGCAATTGGGTCTTCCCTTGTACGTGACATAATAACCCATGCTCGCAAATTTTGTTCGATATTACTACCTCTGTTTTTTAATATTATTTTAATTTATAGTCTTTTATGAGGATTAGAACAATATTATTAAATAAAGTATAATATTCTTTATTTCTAATAACCGGTCTAGATTTAAGGAGAGATATTATGAATGACATTAATAGATGTGAGGATAGAGGTTTCAATGAAATATTTTGAGACTTTACTTTAGGGTAATTTCATTCATTAATGTAAGCATTGAGTTTGGCGCAAATAAAGGTGAAAATGACCATCTAGATTAAGTAATTTTAAGACTCATGGAAGGAATTATGATATTATTAAATATGATTAGATTAAATTAAAATTAAAATTCTAAAGAAAAAAAGTAAACATTCTTAAGCATAAAAAAATGAAAACCGCAACAACAAATAGAAAAAAAATATCTAGTATTAGCATAATACTATACGAAGAAAAATACTCTGTCCGTTTTTTAGATATAACACTTTCAATTTGGCATTATTTATCAAACTCACTCTGGCCATTAATTGTTACTTACACTTAAAGAAAAACATAGTCATGTGGGACATTATTGGACTCACCTCAAATATATAAATTATATAATTTTTACACATATATTTTTAGAGATATTATCAGTCCAAGTTATGTTTCGCCAATGATGAAAAGTGAAATATTACATCTAAAATTAATTAACGGAGGGACTAGTTTTTTCTTAGCCTTCCATTATATTCACAACACGTGACAAAATCCACACATTAGAAGTCCAATCATCAGACATAGATATATATTATGGGTATAAAGTAGTGGGGTGCATTAGTTAGACAAGAATTTTAGAGTTATTCCTACTGGTAAACTTGAACATTTAACCATTGTTACTGGTATATGTATATTTCTAAGAATATATATGATGAGTTTTTTTTATAATTTCTAAACATGACATTAAAAAGGTGTATTCTGTTTTTTAAAAGAATATTTCGTTAAATTACTATTTATTTTAGTTTTTAGCATGCATTTTCAGATGAATATTGCCGTTTTTTTTGTAATTCGACCTCAAATTTGACCATTTAAGGGGCTAAAATGACCAAACATATTTGATCGGTTGATCTTTTCATCATACAAACAAATTGCACATAAATCAAGGCAAGTGTCTACCAATTTTAGTTAATAAATGCCACCGTTGAGAATTGTCATGCAACTACTCCAGTATATTTTTTAGAATTTCAAAAACCAACGATCTAGATTTACATGATTTTAGTGTTCCTTTTTGGACGACCATAGATGAATTTCATAGCTTCTTTAGTAATTGAAGTCTGCATGTGTATGTATCTAATTTTAAGGACAAGAAAGAAGAAGTTGCAGGATGTTGAAGTATTCCTTTAAAAGCGATCAAAACCAATTGACTCATACTCGAGGTATATAATAATATATACAAGACTAAGCTCCCTCCATCTCAAAATAAAATACTTTATTTACTTTTTGAATCCCCGATGGAGACACAATTTTAAACACTAATATTTTTAGTTGTGCATAACATAAAATTGTAAAAATTATATATTTGAAAAATACGTATCGAGATGAATCATACGAGATCTCACATGACAATGTTTTTCGTTACATATATAAAATTAAAGGAAGCCAAATTTACTAAGTGAATAATACCAAAAGTTAATATAGACCATTTATTTTGGAAAAAGAGGGAGTACTTTTTATACATTATTGTGCAGCTTGATTTCTACAAGGCAAATGATGAATGTAATTCGTATACAATTTGATGCATGTTGATCTGAACAATAGATGATATCGGCTTCCTGAGTGTTGAATTTATTGGATTGTGGCCCAAACTTTATGCAAAGTCTAGAATCATATGTGGATGAAATTTTAGAATTAAGGTATAATGGTTAACATAAATTAACTCTAGAAATTTCTACAAAAATATCAAGCAGATGGCATTTCGAAAAATTTTCACTTTACCCCTTTAAACAAAAAACTAAAAGAAGAAGAAGTTTATCTCTCTAAGGTGCTGCGTTCCCTCTTTGGATGGAGTGATGGCCATGGCTAAGCGTGGATGGCCTAGGAAGAGTGCTAAGAAGAGAGGTAACCATGGTGATGGTTCGAAGAGTAAGGGGAAGGATTTTTAGCTCAAGACATAACAAATATTGCACGTAAGAGCAAGCACAAGACTAGCTCGAACTTGTTGAGTGAGAGAGTCGGGGGTTTGACTTGGGATTCAGACATGGAGGTCTCTAGCTCAGAGGAGGATTCTGAACCTGGTGAAGCTCAGTGCACACCTCATACTAAGATGAAGGCTGTGAATTTTGGAACTATTGTTGAACCTATGATCATGAGTGCAAGAACTCTAGGTGCTCGACTAAATGACAATGTGGTGCAAGATCATCAAGACTTGACTTCTCTGCATAGCAGGGTATCTGACATTCCTAGGCAGTTAGAGGAGGTTGTTGTGGCTTCTGAAAATGAGAGTAGGGGGACTGATCATGGTGGGGGAAAGGGTACTTAACTTGTCATTGATGAGGATGATATCATAGAGGAAGTGGAGTACTGGCAGTCTGTTGTTTTCTGCTTTGTTCTTGGGGCTAAGCCACCTATATAGGTGATGGAAGGCTATTTTCGAAGGATATGGGGGAAGATGGGCATTGATGTTGTAGCCCCTATGGCTGAGAGTGGATTTATTGTAATGTTTCAAGATATGGAGGGACATGATAAGGCTATGCAGGGCACCTATACCTTTGATAGTAAACCTCTTATTGTCAAGGATTGGGATACTGATGAGGATGTTAGTAATTATTGCAATGTTTCTGTGCCTATATGGATACAACTTCCTAAGTTGAACATCTAAGTATTGGGGATAAAGAACTATTACTAAGCTAGTGGAGGGGATTGGTGTTTTCAAGAAGTTAGACCAATTTACTGAGAAAAGGACCCGACTTCACTATGCTCGAGTTATGATAGAAGTAGGAGTTGATCAGGACTTCCCTGACCAACTGACTTTTATTGATGAAACAGGGATTGAGAGGGTCCAAGAGGTGAAGTATGAGTGGAAGCCTACCGCTTGCTTGTCTTGTAAGAGGGTAGGACATGAAACTGCGGATTTTTGGGCTAAAACCAAAACTAGGAGGGAGTGGGGACCTAAAATTCAACCAGTCGCTAACTCTACTAGGGTGGTTCCTATAATAGAAAGGCAGGTTGATGAGGATAGGTTTCTGGTGATTACTGGTTCCTGATTGCAGAGGAAGACACAAGAGCAGCCTGTGAAAGTTACTAACCCATTTAATGCGCTAGAGACAGGGTGCTGTAGATGGAGGATAGTGAGTTAAGGAGTGCCAACACTTTTAATTTAAGTGTTGCATATTTAAATTTTATGCAACACCTTTACAATTTAAGCAACACTTATTTGAAAGTGTTGCACTCTAAAAGGTTAAAGCAACACTTATCATTAGCATTTTTATAAAATGTTGCATTTCCCTAACTACTAAAAAACGTCTAAGCACTAGGTACTGTTCATTATGAACAATAGTCATCATGTGCATCGTGCGTGATTCTATCTTTCCCAGTTTCCCCCAACTCTGATTCTGCTTCTCACCTCTTGACCCCTACCTTCCTCCATGCATCCTTCATCCCGATTGTTGTCCAACTCTTCCTTGCCAGCTTCTCACTTCTATCTTCTCATGCCTCTTTCGATCCTTCTACTTTCTCACTTTCCATTTGTGTGATTGTTTGTTGCAGATCAATTTTCTTACAATTGCTATCTCAGCAACTATATTATAATCCTATCAGGTATGGGATTCTCTACTGTTTTTTTACGATTAATATTTTTCTCATTTTTTCGAGTTTAATATATAATTTAATTTTTTGGGTGGATGTTGCAGATTGATTTTTTAAAATTCCTCTCTTATTAGGTATGGCTTTCTCTGAGTTTTTCATTGACGATATTAGGGTTAGGGTTTATCTCGATTTTCTTTTCCTGAATTTTAGTGGTAAGAGTGCATTGCTGCTTCTCTTTCAGTTAATATAAGTTTTGGACCAAAAAACCTGCGCTTTAGGTTTTTCCCTTCAGGTTTTTACTTCTTGAAGTTAAATTTTACAGATTTTTGCATCCTGAATATTGGGATGATATTTACTATTTCGATTTGTTTTCAATTAAACAGTTTTTTTTGGGGTGGAATTTAGTTTTCTATTAATTGTGTTTTGTTCTGTTGCTGCGTTCTTCTAGGTCTAGTGTTATTCCTTGTTGTTGTTGTTCTGTGACTGTTGTTGTTGCTGTTTATGGCTATTGTGAGCTCCAATCTCCACGTCACTCCCCCCTTTGTCTTCAAGGTTAGCCATTGATGAATTTGTACAACATTCTCATCTATCTTCACGGATTTCTTTTGATATTTTTTGTTAGTCATTAATGATTATGTTAGTAATTGATGATTGTGGGTTAATATTTTGAATTTGCTTTTTTTATATTCATTTTACTTGTTTTTTCCCTAACGAGTGCTCAATCTTAAATTTATTTTCTCATTCTTCCAATTTTACTTTATGATAGGTATGCAAATCTAGAAATTTTGTTTTAGTTATAGTGTGCTTTAGATTTTCTAGTTCTTTATTTAGGTACTGACTTAATGGACATTAGTCTATGGCTTTTCCTGTTATATGGCCTTTGCTTACCCAATTCAAGAGAAGTGCAATTTTTGCTTTGTTGATATTGATTGGGTTTCATTGGATCATTTGTTGTACCCTTGAATGTTGGTTTAATTGGACCATTTGATTAAAGTAAATACAATCTAGAGCAACTCATCATGTTGGAAATGTGGTTAGCATTTCATTCATGAGTACTTGATAGCTCTTTTTCGGGTTAGTTATTAATAATATTTGGGTTTTAAAGGAGGAAATAGCACATGCTAGATAACACTGCAAATGCAATTCGAAGTTTTTTTTAAAAATTCTAGACTAGATAATACTACTAATGTAATCACTAAGCCTAAGTTAGATAATACTACTTAAATGGAAATGAACGCTTTATGTTTTTTTAAAACATTATTTCACATAGTTAGAAATAATAAATTTACAACATTTGTTACTGATTTGATCCCTTTGTGCCATTTTGTTTTAAGTATAATTTATTTGTTAAGCAAGTTTAATTTTAGCAAAGAATTTAATATTAATCAAGGGCATTTAATTATTAGAATAGGGTGTGATTTGAATGTTTTAAACATTGTAAATATTTCAGAGATCCTTTTTAGTGGCATTAGCCATGGTTTGTCGAAAATCTAGGGTTCTCAATGTTTTTGAATTTCTTTACCGTAGGCTTAACAATGTGATTAGAGAATCAGTTGTAGCTTGGATTTTGGTTGAGGAAGAAAATAGGATTTAACTTTTAAGTTGCTCTTTGTTGGTTTTATTTGGGGTATAAATTTATACCGGAATTTGGACACTAATAAGTTTTTTCTTTCAAATTCCTTTTTACATTCCTCTGAGTTTCTGCAATTCCTTTTTACATAGCTTCTCGCGTTTCTGCAACATTGTTACCCCAAGGTATTTTGCATTCTTTCTATAGTATGCAGAACTCAAGTTTAGTTAGGTTGATACATGTACTTGATGGGGTATTCTTGTGGTTGAACTTTTGGGTTGCTGAGAATTTTATCATGTGTTATGTTTATTACTATCTAGGTTGTTAGATCTCTTTTTAATGAAACAGAAAAAGATAAATTAAAATTACACATACTAATGAGAGTTTTTTAATGAACAAATTATGGTTTGGCTTGAACACACATGAATATCGATGCTTGTGATTTTGGTTTGGTAATTGCTCCTAGACCTAACTAAATGCCCAAGAGTGATTAACTATGAAATTTGGAGCCTTAAAATAGATTTTTGGATGGTTAAAACCACAAGCAACAAAAGCTTAACAAGCTAAGACAAACAGCCTAAATGAATTTAAGAAAAACATATGATCAAAAGAAGTGGGGTGGGGGAGCTACAAAGGGGTCGGGGGGGCTGTAGTGGGATGGGGGAGTGCAGGGGGATGGTTGGGGGAGTGCAGGGGGGTGGGGAGACTGCAAGGGGGTTGCTGTAGGGGGTGGGGGGCACTGTAGGGGGTGTGAGGGAGCTGCAGTGGGATATGGGGGCTGCAGGGGTGGATGGGTGGGGAATGCAAGGGGGATATGTTGTGAATTTTCATGTATTGCTGCTGTCATTGAGCATTACTCCTAACTCACTAATTAAGAGCTGCAGTGGGATATGGGGGCTGCAGGGGTGGATGGGTGGGGAATGCAAGGGGGATATGTTGTGAATTTTCATGTATTGCTGCTGTCATTGAGCATTACTCCTAACTCACTAATTAAGAGCATATATTGCTGAGTGTGCAACTATATATAGTCTTTTGGGAGTAATGCATGAATAACAAGGTGGTGGTGGTTTCTTATTAGAAAAAAATAACTAAGTTTCAAAAGAGCAAGTCTTATTTGTTTTTGGTGCTAAGGCTATTGAATAGGTGTATACGACATCAAACCAATACCTTACAATTTAATTTTTCTTTATCGCAGGGTACGAATGAAGATGCAAGATAGCTTATTCAAGGAAGGATCCAAAGTTTTTTTTGGGATTATCATGTTTCAAGTTGTCAATTTGTAATAGTGTTAAGTTTTTTGGATAAGTTTTTGGAGATCCGAATGTAATTTTGTAAATTACTACTGATCCAAAACTGGTAATTGTATCATTTAGCATCTTCTATAATATTATTAACTTTTTAAGAAGTAAATTTTAATTGTTCAAAAGGTCTTATGAAAGTATTTACAGAAATTAGCAAATACGGTTGTTATATTATATAAACAAAATGTTGCAATTTGGCAAATAAGTGTTGTAAATTGGTTGCACATAAGATGCATGAATATTTCTAAAGTGTTGCATAAAATTGAAAAAAATGTTGCAATTTCTTGCATAATTTTTTTCAAAAGTGTTGCAATTTGTTGCATAAAATTTTCAAAAGTGTTGCATTTGCCAAAAAAAGTGTTGCATTTATTTACCTATGAATTCTTCAAAGCGTTGCCATATGTTCTTAAAAGCGTTGTATCATAGAAACGTTGCATTTTGTGAGCTATGCAACGCTTTCTACAAAATGTTGCAATATCCCTTTAGAAGCGTTGCATTACCCTAATGCAACACGACTTATTGAAATACTTTTACAAGCGTTGCATTTGGCTTTATGCAACATTTTAGAGCCCTATAGCAATGTATTTGAAGCATTGCCATAGGCTAGTTTTGTAGTAGTGGGAATACCAGGGGCCTAAATATATAGTGTGGCAAAATAAGGAGAGGTTAAGAATCTGATCTCTTCTCAAAATGCCAAACTAGTACGTATGCCTTTTGGAAACTAAAATAAGAGCTCAAAACTTGGGAAGTCTGTACCTGAGATTATGTCCTGGTTGGTGTATTACCTCCAATCTACCTAGTAATGAGAGAGGTAGAATTATATTGCTATGGGATCCTCAGTTCTTTACTCTGGATATACTTCTATGTGCTGCACAGGTTGTGCATTGCAGAGTTACTTCAAAAATAAAAGTCTTCTGGTTTGATTGTTCTTTTACCTATGCTTACAATGATAATGAGGGTAGAATGCAATTATGGAGGGACCTATGTGGCCTTGCTGATCGGATCCAAGGGGCTTGGCTTATGGCTGGTGATTTCATTATTATTTTAAATGAAAATGAAAAAACAGGAGACCTCTATGGTAGGGTTGGTATTCAACAATTCAAGAATTGTGTGCAGTATTGTGGGATGGAGGATGCCAAATATACTCGTAGATTTTTCACTTGGAACAACAAGCAGGGAGGATGGGGATAGGGTAATTTGCAAGCTTGATAAAGTCATGGCTAATGAGGAGTGGTTAATGCTTTTTACCAATGCAGAGGTCAAATTTTTGCCAAAGGGGTACTTTGATCATTCCCCTGGTTTGATTAGCTGTTTTAAGGATCTTGTGGGCAACAAGCCTTTTAGATTCTTTAATATGTTTTTTACACATTCAGAGTTATATAGTTTTGTAAACAAGCATTGAGGTACTAGAGTGAAAGGGCATATGATGTTTTAGATCACCCAAAAGTTAAGGAGCATGAAAGGGGATTTCAAACTCCTTAATAATCACCACTTTGATGATATTGTTAATGACGATCAAAAGGCTACCAAGAACCTGAAGATTGCTCAGAATAAGGTGCATGACAACCCCATTGATCAGATTCTTATAAGGGAGGAGTTTGAAGCTCTTCAAAGGTACAAAGAGGTGCATAATAGTTTTTGTAGCTTTTTGAGAAAGAAGGCAAAAGAGATTTGGGTCAAGCAGGGGATGAGAACACCAGGTTCTTTCATAAGGCTATTAAAGTCAGAACCCACAGAAATAGGATTAACACAGTCCAAAATAAAGCTGGAGATTTGGTTGGTGATCCACAACAGGTATGCAACCTTTTTGTTGATCACTTTGCCACTTTCATGAATGGTAGTGTAGTTGTTAAAAGAGTTAGGAAGAGAATTATACAGCAAGTTCCTTCTCCGAGTGAGCAACATAGACAGATGCTGGCCTGGAGTTGAATTTCACTAAGGATGAGATCAGATCAAGGCAACCATGTTTTCCATTCCTTCAGACAAGGCTCCTAGTATTGATGGCTTTGGAAGCCAGTTTTTCAAAGCAACCTGGGATAGGGTTGGTGATAATTTTTGTACTCCGCTATTGCCCCGGAGCAGCATTGACTGGAATAATTAGTCATGTATTATCTGCTCCGCCATTTTGGTAATAGCAGAGCAGATAATACAATATCTGCTCCTCTATTTTAGGGATAGAGGAGCAGATAATCAATATCTACTCCGCTATTACTAAAATAGAGGAGCAGATACTAAGATATTTTATTAAAATAAAATTATGCTGGCTGCTTCCAGCCCTCCCCCACTGTCCAGCCCCCCTTCACAACTGTTGCTAGCTACTTTCACCAACTACACAACTAGTTTATCCCATTTACAAAAAACCACAAATAGGAATAAATCAAATTTATATTAATTTATGATTTTACATATATGTTCATAATGGATTTAAGTTACAAATTAAAAGAAGGAAAAAGAAATAAAATAACTAAATAGTATGTATACTAGCTACCAAATACAGAAAACAGCGGAATTTAAAGCTAGCTAGCAAATACAAAAACAGCGTAATTTAAAGCTAGCTACCAAATATAGCTTTGGACATGGAGTTGTAGAAAATTGTCTCCATATTCCTTTGATTGAGTATTGTTGAAGGAATCCTTCATTCCTTGATGTGTGGAGAACCTGATTAAAGGAACTATCAACATAATTAAGAAACATGAGTTAGGTTATGAAAAATGTATATAGTTTATATACAAAGATTAGTGTATGTACTTAAAAGGAAAAGCCTTAGTCAAACAAGACAATTAAGCAACATATATGCCTTTACGAAGTTCTAAACCCACTCAAGATCTGCATCGGCTACTTTATAGGAGAAGTGAAATGACATTCCAACCACAACAAACCCATAACCACTGCAAAACTGATATATTTCTTGAACAATCATATATACATTTCAAATCAAATTCCAATTTAGTAAAAATCTATTGGCATTCTCAAATAACTCCCAATTTTTCCCAAAGATTATATACATGAATTTGGCAAGCAAGGCATTTTGACCCAATCAGACTATTATTTATCCAGGATGAAGACAAAGTAGGGCCTGTTTGTTCAGCTTAATTTCAGTTCAGTTCAACTCCAATCAGTTTAGTTCAGTAGCAATCAGTTCAGTTCAGTTCAATTGTTTTACTAATTTGATAATAAGACACTAATAACAATTATTGTTATCATTACTATTACTATTATTATAACGATTGGTACTACTATTTTGAGAATTAGTATTCTTGTTAATATATATTTATTTTATATCATCGATTTTTTATACGAATGAATCGTTAATGATTGAAATGATAATTGTAGTTAACAAATTTCATTTTAGAATGAACAAATTTCATGTGCTTAGAAGATGTAAAAAAAATTTAAATTCTGTTACTCCTAGTTGGTTTGAGTTGTTGTATTAATTCTGGAAGCTTGTTTCCAGTTTGATATTTTTTTCTCTCTTAGTTGTAATAATGAGCCTATCTAGTAGGGATATTACTCCTTTAGAGTTGTTTAGAATGTAATTTTTTCAAGTGAGCTATAATATTTTTTACCTTCTACCAAAAAAATAAATAATAACATGTAATTTGCAATTACATTAAAAAAAATTTAAATCCTTAATCTATTCGGATCTTCATCTTTTCGATCCAACCTTTCTTATTCTTGCATTCGTACTCAAATGAAGGCATTGAACAAAAATTCTAGAAATTGAAATCGAATGTCCCATGGCCTAAACAAAACGATTCATATACTGAAAGTGAAATAGTTTCTACGATAATTAACTATATAATGACGTCATACACAATTGAAGCCATTGACAAATATTTTAGAAAATTGCAGATAATTGAGATGAGTTCTGTCCAAAATTGAGATGATCAACACCAAAGAGGTTATTGTAACAAAGCTCAAGAGGATGATCTGGATTTGATTCGCCGAAAATTAGGGTTTTGCCGTTTTGGCCTCAGCTAGCTCGATCTTCAATGAAGTTCAATAAATAATTGCATTTTTTTTTGTGTGTGGGGGAAGGTTATTAGTTGTAAGAAAAGCAGAAGGATTTCTTGCAATGGGGACAACCATGGATAGATTGATCAATCCTACGAGTGATTAACAAATTAGAGGATGTAGCATCGGAAGTTGATGACGACGTCAATTCTTTTACGACTAAACAATTTCAGTATGGCGTTATAGTAGTCACTAGCATAGGAAATTTGCACCATGTTCATAAATGTAGAACAGTGCCATAGAAAAAAGTTGCAAAATATTGGGAAGGGCATGAATTTGTTGTTTTTCCCCTATAAATTTGTTTATGAATTTTTTTTTTATATTTTTTGAATGAATAATATATATTTTAATTAAAATTAAACTTTATTAGAAAATTACAATAAATATAAAATTAAATTTATTACATTCAAAAAATATATAAAAAAAATAAATTAATATTACAAAAAAAAATTTAGGAATACATTGAAAATAGAATATTAATAATAGCAATAAAAAGTCAGATCAAATCAACCAAAATCCACGGTTTATAATGATTTGACTTTTTTTTTGCTTCGAAGGTCATTTTTTGGATGAAAATAAAAAAATTTCATTGGGGATAATGAACGGTACTGGTTTGACATCATCATGCCCTATCATATTGGACTTTTTTTCGACGAAATCTAACATTGATTTTAGTCACCATTGCTTGAATAATGAGTGGTTATAATATATCATAAAAATAATCACGCACTCAAGAAAAAGTCACGTGAGGACCTATATTTGTTGGGACAAAATGTGAAGCCAATAAAATTGACCAACTTTCACTGGCCAACTCCTAATTTGGAGGCTACAAGCAAAGAAATTTTCTCAAAACGCTAATGAATGGCCTAATTCAGCAACATTGTGTCTACTTATGTAACATTTTCTCTAAATTTTGGTCAGCTGATGTGACCACAACATGTTCAAAGGTCATTTATCATATAAAGAGAATAAAAAACCTTTGTGGGGGCAAATGATGTAACAACATTAAGCTAAGACTAATCACGTAGCCATTGATCTGCCAATCAAAAGATTGCCGCATATATAACTATATCTTGTGATTCTTGTTCATACATGTTTCACCCTAGAAAGCACGGACACATCTCCAACATGCTGTACTCCATGTCCGATACCGACACGACACTGACACACGTACCCACACTAAACTAATTAATAAAGCTTACTCAAGTACCCCCAGTTATTTTTCTCGCTTTAATTGTATGTCTTCTAGGTATTGAATAATTTATATAGTTATTACCATATTATATATCATCACCAAATTTAATATTTACCTCATTGTTTTATTGAAAATATATTAAATTTTATAGATTCTCTTATTGTTTTCTTTCCCGTACCCGTATCATTAATTTTTTCAGTGACGTTTTCCCGTACCCGTTTTGTGTCCATACCCGTACCAATATCCGTTTTAGTGCAACCGAGGTTTCACCCCTTATATGAGGATATGTCATTTAATATTGACCATTCCACTAATAAACTAATCAGGTTGGACCAATATCCTCCTTAAGCTTGAATTAGGGGAAGGGAAAAAAAGCCATAATGGTCACTGATCAGAGCAATGCTCTAACTTCTCCCTAAGAACTCTTCCAGTACATAAATTTTTAATTTGTACTCCGTACTTCCTTATTTAATTATGACAATATTTACCGCCTAAACCTCTCGGTGCATGTCTATTTCTATGCCACATCATCATATTTAATAAAACTCATCCAAAAAAAATTATCATCAATAATAGACAAATCTTATAAAGGTTTATATTGGGAATCACTATTTTCACCTTTTTATAAAAGAAAATCTTTTCCATTACTTTTATTTACTTTTTCATTTTTTTTAGCCATTTGGACCACTTAAATTTCACATCACCATTTACAGACCACTCACTATTTTCAAACCCCTTTTAAAATGAACCTCTAAAATTTTGTGTAACAATAAGAGGTTTGTTTATTAACGCAAAAAAAATAAAACAAACTTCATGACAAACCTCTTATTGTTAATGCCCTAACTTTTTTCACACACTGACTTTAGCATCGAAGTCGAGTAGTTGCCACGACAGCCTAGTCTCCTTGTTTTTCATGTAGGAAGCGAAGAAAGATTTATTTCCAATTCCATATTTAATTGCTCCATTTGCCTTTTCACATCTTATGAGACATAATTTTAAATATTAATATCTCTAAATATACATAAGAAAAAATTATAAAAACTATATATTTGGAAAGTATTCCTTGAGACGAATCAAACAAGATCTCACATGACTATATTATCTAATTAAACAAGTTCAAAGTAACAATGTAAATAATGTCAAAGTCAATTTGAAACAATTAAATATAAATGAAGGGAGTAGTATCCAGTTGATTGAGGAAAATTGAGGTTCTTCATCCCACAGCAACACCCTTACGTATGACTTACCTAATCTCCTAATAATTAAATCTAACAACTATTATAGTAGCTTCATATTATATTGCTACATTACGCTAGCTAACATGAATAATTCATTGACTTAATTGTACTCCTATCAGATATATACAGATATAATACCTATTCTTTTAGAATAATCGATACTCCATTTTATATTTACTTTTTCATATCTTTATATGCTATGTTGAAATATTATTTCTATATATCCTATTGCATTTGTTAAACTTAAATATTCCAAATTATATTAAACATAAAATAGCATCCTAAATTTTTCAAATCAACATATTTCATAATATTGATTTTTTATTTGTCTCAATTTCAATAACAATACTCATACAATGAGAAAAGGGGAGAATTTTCAAAGGCACACTAGTGTAATATTCTAATGGTTGACTGCTCAAAAGAAGTGGCTCACCAAGAGGAAATTAAATAACGCCCATATTTGACATATGTAAACTCTACCAAAATCTTATAGTCTTCCTTTAAACCCATAAATGAAATTTGCAACTAAATTAGTAAAGCTACACTAAATATCTTACAACAAATCATAACTCATTTTTCCATCACCGCGGCTTTTGATTGATGACACAACTCCATTAATCACTGCACTAAATATGGCTAAATATACATTTTTACTATCCCTCCCCATGATTATTATCATCCATACATTTCATCAATTCCCAGGTATAGTATTTTATTTATTTAATTATTCAATCTACATCATTTACTTAAAATTTCATCTGCAAAAATTGTTATCTTTATTTTTTGGACCCTCTTAATTAATCAGGAGTAAAGGCAACCAACTTTACTATAGAAAACAACTGCAACTTTACTGTGTGGCCTTCGGTAGTTAGCACCCCCACAACTACAAACTCCTACGGATTCCCTCTCGAAAGCGGAAAGTCAAAGACGATTAACTTATCAACAATTCATTCGGGCCGCATAACGGGCCGAACCCACTGCTCGACGAACACCACCACCGGCAACTTCACTTGCGAGTCGGGTGATTGCGGCAGTGGAAAACTCAACTGCGAGGGCAGGTATTCCAAGTCTCCGGTAACTTTAATTGAGTTTAGTCTCAGCAACTCATCATCGTCAATAAAACAGGATAGTTACGACGTCAGCGTTGTCGACGGGTACAGCCTCCCCGTGGCGGTGGTTCCTAAGGGTGGAAACACGAACGGAAGCAAATGTGAAGCCACGGGGTGTGTGTTTAACTTCGACGACGGCTGCCCGGACGAATTAAGGGTGGTTGATAAAAATAAAAGGACAATAGGGTGTAGAAGCCCGTGCGACGGGTTTAAGACCCGGGAGTCTTGCTGTACGAATACGACTGATTGTAAGCGGGATAGTTTCTTTTTGGGGACACTAATATTTAAGAAAATATGCCCTCGTGTATATAGTTATGCACTTGATGATGCTAATTCCACCTTTACTTGTCCTTCTGGGATGTCCTATACCGTTACTTTCTGCCCCTCACCTTCCCTTGCCAGGTTACTACATCTATCCTTATTCTGATTTTTTTATTTGTTTCAAAAAACAGTGTAAATAAATGTCGACTTCATCTATCCTTTTAAGGAATACATCATCTATGTAAATAAATAAACATAAGAAAACTCATCTTTAGTTACAATCATCAAATTATTCTTGCTTAATTATTCATTCAACCACCGAAAACTTGTCCCGAACGATCAAATAAATTAAATGTCGACTTTTGATAACTATTATTACAAAACCAAAATAGTTATGAAATTAGCTAATAAATTAATTCCGAACAGGTAGTATTACTACTTGTCGTGATTATTTCATTTTTCTGATGTTATGGCCCTTCATTTTTTTTTATTTTCCTCTATTTTTTTCCGAAAACCTAATCGATTTTCCTTCATTACTAATCTCCTCTTTTTCTTTACATACATATGAGAAATAAATCAAAAATTTTCCCTTTTTTCTTCAATCCAAGTTTCTTCCATTGAAGCTTGAGTATGCTTAGTAATAGAGGAAAATCAATCAGTTTTGGGGAAAAAAATTAGCTAGGGAAAATCAAAAGTGGTTGACCATAACATAAAAAAATGTAAAAAAATACAAGTGTTGGTACTGCTAGCAGGTCGAAATTGTTTTATTATGTAGTTTTATGATAACTTTTTTTATTTGGTAGTATAGTAGTTTTTAGAATTCAGCATTCATTTGGTAGTTGTGGACAATTTTTCATTTAACTATAACCAATAGTAGATAGTTGTCAACTCTCTAACATTAGATGATTATAAGGTTTACAGAGAGAGAAATAAAGAGAAGTTATGCTTTTAAATTGGGAAATGATTTTGGTACACTTCAATTTGATTTTGGCACTTCTTTCTTACATGAATAGTAACATTAAGGAGTGTCAAAATCAAATCGGGGAGTGCCAAAATCACCTCCCTTTTAAATTGTGTTTATAATTGTTATGTATTTCTATGGTATGTAGAAAAAGTCATGTTCTCTTAAAAAAAAGTACTTATAATTAAAATAAGATCAAATAAGTATCACTAAGTAAAATTAAATTCATATAAGCTCACATAAGTTGAAGAGAACAGACACAAATACTTATTTTCAATCTCCAAGAATGTAGATTAACATTAATTATGAGTTAGTTTATTCTATCCCTATTTTTAGAATGGTTAATTATTATTATTTATGACCGCAACGATCATAAAAAAGCAAACCTCCCAAGCAGAGGATGGGCTCCCACGGCGGGGATTGCACTGCATACCATTTATCGGAACATCGATTGAAATTATCTGATGTAATTTGAAACTTAAGTGTCATTCGATAACTCTGTAATTTTGTGATTGTTAAAAACAAATGATGTAGAATATGCCAGATAAAGAAAAGAAGTCAAACTTGTTAGAATCATCATAGTATTTAAAACTCACAAATAAAATGTGAAAATCACTTTTTTTTTCAAAGTCAAAGCATAGAAAACTAAAAACAATAAATGATAATGAATCTGCATTTTATTTTTGTTTCATTAACGTCTTTTTTTATTCATTATTTATGTCATGTGATTAGAATAGTTAAAAAAGTAATAAGCATAACTTTTTATTGAAACTGAAATTTTAGAAATTCAATCTAAAAGAACATCACATACTCCATTATTGCCCAAAGGGCCATACCTTTTCCCTAACATTTTTCTGTTTACTTATTCGTTTTGTTGGTTTGTAACTTTGTATTGTACACAACCTAAAGGCCAAAGGAAAAAAGACTTAGGGAGCATAAACTAAAATTATACTCCCTTAGTTTTTTTGAAGATATAACATTTTGACTCTGGACACTATTTATCCAATTGGTATCTGGTTGGACTCGTCTCAGTACACATTATCTAAATATATTTTTTAAAATTTTGCAATTTAACAATTAAATATATTGTCGGTTAAAAATGTGTTTTTGACAAATATAAAGGATCCAATGTTATATCTAAAAAACAAGGAGGGAGTATATGTTTGTATTGATATATCAAATGGTGATACACAAATTTACATTACAATTGTTTGTGAAAAAAATGATTATTATTCCACGCACATTTATTGTAAGTTGATTTTAATGTTTCGCTTTTATTATTCAGTTTGATTTCTCAACCTTTGCAAGCACCACCGCTGTCAGGATCGTCATCACCATCACTATCACCATTCCCATCACCGTCATCAATTCTAGCACCACCTTTGAAACCAACATATACTATAGATTCGCAACCAACCAGTAAGCTAATTTTATATCTCTCTTACCTTTTATTTTTATATGATGAATATGTAGTACGTACTAGATGACGATGTGTGTTAGACTATCACTACTAGAAAAGAAGCTATTTATGACGGGAATTTCCGTCGCAAAAATGAGATCCGTCGTAAAAATGGGGTTGCAAATGATTTTTCCCGTCGTAAAAATATGACCCCTTCGTAGAAAAGAGGTCGCAAATGATTTTTCCCGTCGAAATCCCTCCATAAATGAGCCATTTCTAATAGAGTTTGGGTTATATTTTACCGACAGGCTCAAAAACCGTCAAAAAAGATCAACATTTGCGGCAGAATTTAGGTCCATCATTAATGTGTACCCGTCATTAATGGACCAACTTTTTGTAGTGATATTATGGGAAATTTCCATTGGTGGCCCTCGGATTTATGGAATTCCTAGTGGTGGAAAAAAAGTTAAAACTTTCCCACTCATGGCCATAATTACTTAAATATTCCTAAATGTGACATTATTTTTAATGCAGTTAATATTTATTAAAAATCTTATTTTAATAAGAAAGTTAAACCTCACAATTACTTCGTCGTCTTCATTTCCCATTATACTTTTTTCTCCATCTATGTTATTGTACTTCGATGAATACCTCCAAAATTAACATGCAAATCTTCAACTAAATTTTGCCACTTGATTCATTAAAATTTATAATTTCTTACAAAGAAAGCTCAAAATAACTTCTGTAACAAATACGGGGCTAAATTTCTTGCAATTTTAGCGAAATTGAAACTCGTTATTAGGGTTTGGCGATTCAAATTCTAAATTATAAATAGATTTTCTAGAGATTTTTCTGGGAGTTTGACATTGATTTTGCAAATTTACAACGTAAAGTATTCAGGGCTAATGTTCCACACTGGTTTTTTGCTTTTTTTGTATTAATGACATGCATGGATTCCATTATATTCAAGGTTAATGTTGGTCTTGTTTCATTGTTGATTCATTAAGTAAATTTTTTGATTAATTGTTTTGATTTTGCATTTTTGTTTGTATATTGTTGTTTGCGTTTTATTAACATGATCTCTTATTATAAAATCTAGTCAACCTGGTGATCTTTTTCTTGTCCACCGCTGGGAATTCCCAAAACAAAGCTAAGGGCCACCAACTGGAATTTCCCAACTATTATTAGTCATGTATGATTACGTAAACTTGCAATGTTATAAAAAGTTGTTGAATATAAAAAGGATGAGAAGGAAAAGATGCAAAAGGAAAATAAAAGATAATGAACAATTAAAAGATAAATTATAGAATTAAGAAACTAAATTAGATAATATTGTTTAACACTTCAAAGAACAATATACGACTCTTATTTCTCTAAAAAATCAGAAAAATAAATTTTACTGTCAATCGAACTAAGATTATAATAATTGAACATTTAATATAACAGTGTATTGATAATGTAGGTGATTCAAAAAGAAAACATACATTCCTAGTAGTTGGTTTGGCAACATCATCTGCTATATCAGTTTTACTATTTTATGGAGTTTGGTCTTGTGTACGAAAGAAGAAGCTCGTCAAAATATCTACTTGTAAGTACAAAGATCATACTAGTTAATTAAAGTTGGATTTGTTTAATTTAAATGAGCCTAAGAGTTGTTCTTTTATTTTTACCCTTTATTGATTTTTCTGGTTATGAATCAGTTGAAGTATCAGAAATTAGGAATGCTGCACTGGATTCTTTACAATTTGACCTAAGAACGATTCAAACAGCAACAAGACACTTCGCAGCTGATAAGAAACTCGGACAAGGTGGATTCGGTGAAGTCTATAAGGTAATCTTTAAATTTTGAGTATATATATAAAGCCCAAAAGATTTAACCGATCCGAATATTTAATTTTTAGCAATTTGTTCACAAAATTTTGTTCGACTATAATTTGTGATTCAACGCGTTTTTGGTGCAACTGGCCGCACCATTAAGTAATGGTGCAGCGCGCTGATAGACAGGGGGTTACAAAGTTTATTTTTGTAACCCTATACATATACTTTGTAACTCCAACTTTGTAACCCCATTTAAATATTTTGTAACTCATTTAACACTTTGTAACCCCACTTAAATACTTTCTAAACCTAAAAAATACTTTGTAACCCTCTTTGTAACATCACTTAAATACTTTGTAACCTCCAAAAAACACTTTGTAACCCCAAAAATAAACTTTATAACCCCACTTAAACTTTGTAAACTAAAAAACACTTTGTAACATCACTTAAACACTTTGTAATCAAAAAACACTTTGTAACCCTTAAAAAACACTTTGTAACCCCAAAAAACACTTTGTAACTCCAATAAAACACTTTGTAACCCCACTTAAAACAAAAAACCCTTTGTAACCTCACTTTATAGCCCCAAAAAATACTTTGTAACCCCACATAAACACTTTGTAACCCAAGAAAACTTTGTAACCCCAAAAACACTTTGTAACCCCAAAAACTCCTTGTAACTCCAAAATAACACTTTGTAACCCCACTATAACTCTAAAATAAAACTTTGTAACCCCAAAAAATACATTATAACTTCATTTAAACACTTTGTTACCCCAAAAAACACTTTGTAACCCCACTAAAGACTTTATAACCCCTAAAAACGACCGCACCATTTGAAACAATGCAGCTGGCCGCATGGTTAGTAAACCGTGCGACCAGCCGCATATAAGAATTTGTGTTTGTGATTAATGTTGAAGAAATATAGTCATTTAGGATATTGTTCGAATCGCTTGAACATATATCATTGTTTAATATTTGGATTTTGATAATTTTTACAAATACGTAAGTAGAAATTCTATTGTTTAGTTTCATCTCAATAAACATAAAATATTATTGAAGCCATGTAATATAAATTAAATAAAAACAAAGGTATGAAAGCTAAAAGTAGTTAAAATCCTTTTACAGAATGTTTGGTTGTTGGTAACAAATTGTGGTAATAGTAATGCATTTTAAGTGTAATTTATTAAGGAAGAACTTACTAATCTCCATAGAATACATATTTTTCATTCCCAAAATTCAAATTTCTTTTTATTTTCCATTACTATCCATTACCATGAGGGAGGGTGATATTAGATAGGAATGGATATTTATGAAGAAAATTAGATAAATTATTAGAGTTAACTAGCACCACCATGAAAATTAATTTTGATTTTCCTTTCAAATTTAGTTATAAATTAATTCTCATTACCATCATTTATATTCGGCTACGAAACGGGCCGTTAAGGTTATAAGAGTATCAAATTTTTATATCTTAATTATTCCAATTGATAACTAAATAAAAGTAAAATATATATCATACAATCGAATGCATATACACCAAAGTTAAAAACGAGAAATACATAAAACTAAATGATAAAAATGAGCATTAAAAGTTGAGCAAACTACAAACCCCAGCATATGTACATCCACTTGTATGATATTAATTGTACAAACGTGCTAAAGTGAGGTGATCAATTGAATAATTAGAAATGGAAACTAAGCTAGAGTGCATTATATTATCCGGGAAAGAAAGTTAAGAAATAATCTAGATCTATCTATATATATATATATAATATATTAAAAGGCGTTTATCGCATCATATTGCGTCATATAGGCGCCACATCATTGTCTATGTTATTAGTCTACGTGTCATCACACCATTTAAAATAAAAAATGAAGTAAAACAAAAAGGCCCCACAAGCATCGAACCCACAACCTAGCTCTATATAGCTAGACTTTTTACCAGTTGGCAGTAGATCAGTGATAAATAAAAAAATGCCCTCTCCATAACATATTAGCTGCAACGATATTATCAAATTAATGAACATGCATCAATTATGGGTTGCATTTTATTTCATGGAGAATATCTTCCTATATATACTCACGAGAGTACACTATGAATTACCCTACAAGTTATTGAGAAGAACCGAAACTTGCTCTCTTGCCTACAGTTGGAGGTGACCAACATAGCCAACCTCCTATCTCACAAAGTATCATTTATTTGTGTGTGAACTTATTCCTCTTCATTAACAAATATTTTCTCGGTTTTTTTTAATCCGTATACATTAGAAATTAATATACTATATCTAATTGTCTATTTGTAATAATTATTAAATAGATATTACAAAAACGTATATTGAGACAAATCTAACAAAATTATCCTAACATTTTGACTATACTTTTCCTTGCTTAATTATAGATCAAAGCGTAGTCAATTAAAAATAGAGGGAGTAATTTGATAGCATATTGTTGCAAGCTATGTTTTCAAATGTTAAGGATTCAAAATTTCTCGTGCTTATTCTATATCAAAAAATATTGTTGTGAAAGGGAATGGAATCAATACCCTTCTCACCACCAAATAAAAACTCTATTTTGTGTTTCATTAGGGAATACTCGAGAATGGGCAAGAAATAGCTGTAAAAAGGCTATCTGACAACTCAAGGCAAGGAAATTCAGAGTTTAAAACTGAAGTTGCTTTAGTTGCAAAACTTCGACATAAGAACTTGGTCAAGCTAATGGGATTTTGTGTGTCATCAGAAGAAAAGATACTTGTCTATGAGTTTCTTTCACAATCGAGTTTGGATAAATTTTTATTAGGTAATTTTTTGATTAAATTACACAAATTTATATCGATCTCAATTTAATTTTTGTAGATTGCTACTTTTTGTAATATTCAATTTGTATCACAACAGGTCTTTAGTAAGAGTGTTTCACCATGTTAGGTCATGTCTGATCTTACGAAGAAAATTATGGTATATCAGCAAAAGTTATTGAAATATATAGAAGATGGTATTTGGTAATTTCTACACATATACTCTCTCCGTAACATAATACTAGCAACAATTGGTTTTGCACGCATTTTGAGGAAGCGATTTAAGGGAGTAAATGAAGGAATTATTCAAAATAATTTTTAATATTAGCAACTTATAATCACATCCTAGTTTGCAGTAAAACCATTTTGAACAATTCTCTCTTTTACACCCTTAAATCGCTTCCTCAAAATGCGTGTCAAACCAATTGTTGCTAGTATTATGTTACGGAGGTAGTAATATTTTATATATTTTCTATAAATTTTGCATTTTTTTCATAGTGAGGCCGTGTCTTACGATAAAACCGTCTGACCTACAAAATTTTATTTGTATTATAATGATGGTGTAGCAGATCGAGACAAGAAAACATCCTTACATTGGAAAACAAGGTTCAAGATTATAGTTGGTGTTGCAAGAGGACTATTATACCTTCATGAAGACTCACCACTTAAAGTAATTCATCGAGATCTCAAGCCAAGTAACATATTACTTGATGAAGATATGAACCCAAAGATAGCCGATTTTGGCCTCGCAAAACTTTTTGGAGTTGATCAAACTCAAGGCGGTGATACTAAAAGAATTGTCGGAACATAGTAAGTTCCAACAACAACTTCAACTACTTATAATTACGATTTTTAATTTGAAATTTTTGTCAGATGAAATCCTTTAATTTTTTTTTTCCAGATGAAAACTTTTTAAAAAAATTGACAACTTAAAACATTAAACCTTTTTTTATTAGTTCCATGAAACCTTGATCGTATTTTTCGCCGTTGACTACTCCTTTCCGAGGTTGATTCGTCTTTTTGCGAGATCCAATACATAGAATGATGCTTGGAATGACTTCAAAAAAAAGGAAGAAGGAACAGAGTGAAGATCAAGAGAGAAATGTTACACATGTGAAAAAGAGCAAGAAATAAACAGACCAAGTACAGAAGGTGTGCAGTCCTTGGACATTACAAGAAAATGAGTCAATTCCGGGAAAGAGAAGTCAACACCGAAAAGTAAGGCCAAAGTTTTATCTAACAAAAAATAAATAGTTTGAAAGTTTAAAGTTGCCAAAAAAATTTCATCTGACAAATAATCCTTTTAATTTTTATAATATTCACCTAACATTGTCAAAAAATTTAACCACTTATTGATTTTTGTAAAAAATTTAGTCACTTAATACTGAATATATGCACCTTTCTCTTGAATATATGCACCTTTCTTATAATTACATAGTTCAACACAAATGTTTAGCATAATATGATTTTGTTCATACATCAAATTAATTGGACTATCTTTCCTAATATGAAATGCAGTGGCTATATGGCTCCAGAATATGCAATAACAGGTCATTATTCAGTGAAATCAGATGTTTATAGTTTTGGAGTAATAGTTCTGGAGATGGTGAGTGGCCAAATGAATAGATTTTTTGGACCATTGCAGCTTGAAGAGGCACTCTTACACCGTGTAAGTTAATTTAGCTGATAAAAGAGCGTTTGTCTTGTTTCCATAACCATAAAAATAATGGTCTTTTCAAGGGGTACTCCTAAGGTTTCATAAAATGTAGGATGTATCCTTATTATTTACATAATGCAACGCACCAAATATTCACAAGGTTTTAATTAAACAAATATACAAAATGACCTCTTAAGAAGAAAAGCCGTTGTATCTTCGATGTTATTATATTAATAATTTATAACCAAATTTTAATTTTTCTCTCTTATATCTCAAGTCCAATGCCCAACCATAATAGTAAACATTAAAAATAACACAATAAATTAACATGTTTTGTCATAAATGAAGAAAATTGATTTTAATAATCTTACTTTTTGTCAGTCTACTCAAAAGAATCCCACCTCTAATTGTTTTAAAATAACATGCATGGTCAATTTTAAGATGGTATATAAAGGTGAAATTTTTTGTGCAGATCATCAAAAGGCGGGATTATTATAAATAATTTTCTCCAATAAAAGAACATCTAGTGATTTTTTAAAAAATATTTATAAAAATCATAAAAATAATGTGTGATTCATTATATCATTATGTATTTTGAAAATAACTATGTATTAACAATTGGAGCAGGCATGGAGGTTGTGGAATGAGGGTAAGAGCTTAGATTTGGTGGATACAACATTAAGCAACAAATTTTCAAAAGAAGAAGTAACAAAATGCATCCAAATTGGGCTACTATGCATCCAAGAAGATGCATCTCTAAGGCCAAGAATGACTACCATTGTGGCTGATCTAAATGGGCAAGCACATCATCTCCCAATGCCAAAACCACCTAATTTCTTTGGTACGGCTAGTAATTATGAAGATAATGAAATACATAATCCAATTAGTGTATATTCAGGTACTAGGACCATAACAGATCTATATCCTCGTGATTAATTACTTTATTTCTATTTTTCATTAATCTTCTAAATATTATTCATTAAACTTGATCTTAGCTAAGCAGAAAACATTATTACTTTATCCAAGGTATGGAACCTTGTTCAGTTGTTCATTAATGTAATGTAATGTAAACATTATTAGGGCTGCATATCTTACATTGAGGCTCCGTTTACTACAGCGAAAATGTTCATGTATATTCTTGCACCCAAAACCCAAATAGTATATATAGTATACAATTAGAGATTTTAAATCTTAAAGTTTTACCTCAAAAAATGTAAAAAATGAGCATAAGAATTAAAAAAGGAGGGAGTACTAAATTTTGTATACATTATTAATTTCAAATCTCAGTTTTATTGGTTACATTTAGAATCATTTTGTGAAAAAATGTTTAACTAATAAGAAAGAATTGAGGGATTATTAAGCATATCACTTCTGTTTTTTTTTTGAAGAATAGGAGAAATAATATTATTTAGCCTCTATATATGTTGGAAAATTAATTTAGAGCATGAGAATTATACGTTATGTTTATTAGAGAATGGTGATATAAACTTACGTATGATGTTCCTATATAAGGCATAAGACAGTAGGGAATCGCGACTCGTGACTATTGGGCACTGCTCGCGAAAAGTGACAAAAAGTGGAAAACGAGACAGAAGCAAATCGCGACCCAGGAGGCAAGCTCGCGACTCGCGAACAGGAGCTCGCGACTCGCGACCCTAGCTCGCGACTCGCGAGATGCTTCTGTCTCGTGCAGTTGATTTCTGCGTGTTGTTTCCAAACGGTGTGTTTGTGTAACTTCGACGGTTATGCCTGTAAGGATATGTCACTTCTGTGATATTAGAAGGGATTATATGAGAATAACCACTTAACTTCTCATTCTCTTAAGCATATTACATACATCTTCATCTTTTCTCTCTACACCCAACATACATTTAGACATTGTTTCTCTAAGCAAGAACCTTGTTGTGATCAAATTCTCCATTGTATCTCAAAGAAAAATCTGAGGATCCCTTGCTCCTTCGATAAGGGTCGGAAATTGTCTTTAGGAAAACGTGATTGTGCCTTGGAGGTTCATTTTCTGCAGATTTGTTATTCTTGTGTTTACCCTTTAATTTCTAACATTCTAAAGACAATTTTTCCTAGTAGCAAGAATGGCTTCCATTAGGGAACTTACTGCAAATTTTCAGAAACTAGAAAAGTTTGAGGGTGTTGATTTCCGTCGGTGGCAAAGAAAGATGCATATTTTGCTTACAACCTTTGGAGTGGCCTATGTTCTCACTCAACCGGAACCGGAGGAGGTGGAAGATGAAACCATTGAACAAACAAGGAGGCGTAACAAATGGGACAACGATGATTACGTGTGTAGGGGTCACATCTTAAATGGTATGTCCGATTCTCTTTTTGATATTTATCAATTCTACGGTTCCGCTACTGAATTATGGAATGATCTTGAAACAAAATACATGCGTGAGGATGCTTCTAGCAAGAAGTTCCTTGTAAGTACTTTTAACAATTATCGCATGGTTGATTCTAAGAATGTGTTGGACCAATTCAATGAAATTCAAAGAATCTTGTCAAGTCTTAGGCAAAACAATATTAATATTGATGAAAACTTTGTTGTATCTTCCATAATTGATAAGTTACCCCCATCTTGGAAAAAGGTTAGAAATGCACTAAAACATAAGAAAGATGACATAAACTTGGAACAATTGAGTTCTCATCTTGTTATCGAGGAAGGTATTCGTAAACAAGATGAACTCAAGGATGGTGATTCTAAGTCTACCACCATAAATGTGGTAGAGGAAGAAAAGTTCAAGGGTAATTCAAACAAAGGCAAGAAAAGAAAGTATGGTGAATACAAAGGTAAAAAGGGCTCAAAGCCTAAAGGAAATGTGGAACAATCACCACGTGGTTGTTGGGTTTGTGGTAAACCGGGACATTTCAAAAAGGACTGCACCATTTGGAAGAGAAGGATGAGCAAGAGCAAAAGAGATGGGGACTCGAACCAAACCCTAGAGAAGCAAGGTAAATTTGCTTGTGCACAAGTTTCACTTAATTCTTGTATGAATTATGTGTGTGTTATTGATGAAATCAATTTTGTATAGGATGATTGTTCTTGGTATGTTGATTCAGGGGCATCACGGCATGTGTGTAAAGACAAGTCGTTTCGCGAAGTTCACAACGGAGAAAGTATTTACATGGGGAACTATTCTACCGCTCAAATCTTAGGAGTAGGGCATGTAGAATTGTTGTTTAGTTCTGGTAAAATTCTTGTATTACAAGATGTGCTGTATTCCCCGGAACTAAGACGGAATTTAGTGTCCGGTGTCATCTTGAATCGACTAGGTTTTAAATTAGTGTTTGAATCAGACAAGTTTGTATTATCAAAAGGTGGTAACTTTGTAGGATTAGGATATCTGTGTGGTGGTATGTTTAAACTAAGTATTTCAGTTTCTAAGGATAATGTGTGTGTGCTGAATGATGACTCTTCTCTGTGGCATGTCCGGTTAGGACATGTGAATTATAAAAAGTTGTATTTTATGTCTCAGCATGATTTGATTCCTCCATTTGATCAAAAAATTGAGAAGTGTCGTACATGCATGTTAACCAAGATCACACGAAAACCTTTTCACTGTTGTGTTGATAAAAATACTACTTTATTGTTTTTGGTGCATAGTGATTTGTGCGATTTTCATAGCACACTGTCTTTGGGAAATAAAAAATATATTGTTACTTTTATTGATGATTTTTCTCGTTTTTGTTATCTATATTTATTATTTTCCAAAGATGAAGCCCTTGATAAGTTTAAAGTTTATAAAAACGAGGTTGAATTGCAAATGAATGAAAAGATTAAAAAGCTAAGGACCGATAGAGGTGGTGAATATTGTGATCCAACTTATTTCCAATCTTTAGGAA
Source organism: Salicornia ramosissima (assembly GCA_951394345.1). Lineage (NCBI taxonomy): Eukaryota > Viridiplantae > Streptophyta > Magnoliopsida > Caryophyllales > Amaranthaceae > Salicornia > Salicornia ramosissima. The sequence continues at coordinate 12,622,189 of OX596240.1, forward strand.
TTATACATGAAAAAACCGCCGGGTATACACCACAACAAAATGGTGTGGCGGAAAGAAAGAATAGACGTTACAAGAAATGATTAATTCCATGTTATCCTATTCGGGGCTAAGTGATGGTTTTTGGGGTGAAGCCGTTTTAACGGCTTGTTATTTGTTAAATCGTGTTCCAACAAAAAGGAACTCGGTAACTCCCTATGAGCAATGGTTCAAGAAAAAACCAAATTTGAGTTATCTCAAAGCTTGGGGTTGTAGGGCAATCGTAAGAGTGCCGGAAACCAAACAAAAGAAGTTGGGTGAACGAGGAGTAGAGTGTATCTTTATTGGATATACTAAACATAGCAAGGCTTACAGGTTTTATGTCATAGAACCTAATGACTTTTGGTCGGTTCATACCACCGTAGAGTCAAGAGATGCTATATTTGATGAAACCCGGTTTTCATCAATTCCTAGACCTAAGGATGTTACTCCAATAACCAATGCCCATGAACTTGGCCAAAGTTCTTCTAGTCAAGTTGATAAACATCTTCAAAATGAAGAGGAAGAATCCACATCACTTGAACCTAGAAGAAGCAAACGAGCACGGAAAGAGAAAACTTTCGGATCAGATTTTCATGTATATTTACTTGAAGGGTCACGTGATTCAGTTTTGACACAATTTCCATATATTTTCAATGTGGAGGAAGACCCTTTGACGTATGGTGAGGCAATGAGGTCTCATGATTCTTCCTTTTGGAAGGAAGCTATTGATGACGAAATGAGTTCGATCATGGGTAATAACACATGGGTGTTAGCAGATTTACCTCCTAAATGTAAACCAATCGGATGCAAATGGATTTTCAAGAAGAAAATGAAAGTTGATGGTACAGTCGACAAATTCAAAGCCCGGTTAGTGGCTCAGGGTTTCACTCAGAAACCGAGTATTGATTATTTCGATACGTATGCACCCGTTGCAAGAATCTCGACAATTAGGTTCTTAATTGCTCTAGCAGCTATTCGTAACCTGGTGATCCATCAAATGGATGTTAAGACAGCGTTCTTAAACGGAGATTTAGAGGAGGAGGTTTATATGCGACAACCTGAAGGGTTTGTCGTGGAAGGTCAAGAGCATAAAGTTTGCAAACTTGTTAAGTCTTTATACGGGCTAAAGCAGGAACCAAAACAATGGCATCAAAAATTTGATGAAGTGGTGTCGAGTAGCGGATTTGTGTTGAGCAACTCGGACAAATGTTTGTATAGCAAGTTTGATGACACCGGTAAAGGTGTCATTATTTGTCTATACGTGGATGACATGTTGATTTTCGGAACTGACTTGGAGCAAGTCGAGCTATGTAAATCATTTTTGTCATCACAATTCTCCATGAAGGACATGGGGGAGGCGGATGTCATTTTGGGCATAAGGATCAAGAGGGAAAATGAAAAGATAATCTTAACACAATCTCACTACATTGAGAAAGTGCTTAAGAGGTTTAAGGTTGAGGAAATTACTCTTGTGTCTACACCTATGGACCCTAGCATAACACTCCTTCCTAATAAAGGAAATCCAATTTCACAACTTGATTATGCTAGAGTTATAGGTTGCTTGATGTATGCCATGGCAAGCACAAGACCGGATATTGCCTTTGTGGTTGGCAAGTTGAGTAGATATACTAGTAATCCAAGTATATTACATTGGCAAGCGATCCGTTGAGTACTAAGGTACTTGAAGAAAACCATTGACTATGGTTTGACATACAGTGGAGACCCTTCGGTTTTAGAAGGGTATTCTGATGCAAGCTGGATTACAAACAAGGAAGATCACTCATCCACGAATGGTTGGGTATTTTTACTTGGTGGAGGAGCTATCTCTTGGGCTTCCAAGAAACAGACTTGTATTGCCGATTCCACCATGGCATCGGAATTCATAGCTTTACATTCGGCAGGCAAGGAGGCCGAATGGTTGAGAAATCTTATGTTTGAGATTCCTCTGTTGCAGAAGCCAATTTCTCCTATTGCTATTCATTGTGATAGTAATTCAACATTGGCAAAAGCATATAGTCAAGTTTACAATGGAAAGTCGAGACACATTGGTCTTCGACACAGTTATATACAAAGCTTGATCAAGGATGGTGTAATCACCTTAGACTATGTGCGGACTAAGTGTAACTTAGCTGATTATTTCACCAAAGCATTGGTTAAAGAAACGGTTTTGAGGATGGCAATCAGTATAGGATTGGAGCCCACCAGTAATCACGAATGAGAGGATCTCAACTTATTACTCAAAGATCTTTGAGTACTTAAGTTCAACGAGTTAAATCTCTTATTTGATGATTGGGGAAATTCATTAATCATCCAAGGTATATTCCTATTACTGTGATGGATAAAAGAGGTTGGTTTATCCTTAATAGATCTTGACAATGTGCTTTATCACAGGAGCATGCTAAGAGATCTACCTATTCGAGTGCGAAGTGCAGCTGCTTCAAGAAGCTAGTGGGCTTAGTTTCGAAGCATTCGAGAATAGATACGGGACACATGGCTGTAATAGTGTCATGTTTATTTTTGTATGTAGGGTAAAGTATTTTGTGTGTGTAATAACGTCAAGTAGTCATATGTATTGAAAATGGTTCAATTGTTTATTAACACCGTTTGGATACGATTATTTTGTATGTTTATTACACTAGCTGGAAGTTCAAGTCATGTACACTTCCATTTATGCTCGAAATTGTTTAAGTGGTGATGTTATGTAATTTGAAGTTATGCTCTAAATGGGGGAGGATTGTTGGAAAATTAATTTAGAGCATGAGAATTATACGTTATGTTTATTAGGGAATGGTGATATAAACTTACGTATGATGCTCCTATATAAGGCATAAGATAGTAGGGAATCGCGACTCGTGACTATTGGGCACTGCTCGCGAAAAGTGACAAAAAGTGGAAAACGAGACAGAAGCAAATCGCGACCCGGGAGGCAAGCTCGCGACTCGCGACCCTAGCTCGCGACTCGCGAGATGCTTCTGTCTCGTGCAGTTGATTTCTGCGTGTTGTTTCCAAACGGTGTGTTTGTGTAACTTCGACGGTTATGCCTGTAAGGATATGTCACTTCTGTGATATTAGAAGGGATTATATGAGAATAACCACTTAACTTCTCATTCTCTTAAGCATATTACATACATCTTCATCTTTTCTCTCTACACCCAACATACATTTAGACATTGTTTCTCTGAGCAAGAACCTTGTTGTGATCAAATTCTCCATTGTATCTCAAAGACAGATCTGAGGATCCCTTGCTCCTTCGATAAGGGTCGGAAATTGTCTTTAGGAAAACGTGATTGTGCCTTGGAGGTTCATTTTTTGCAGATTTGTTATTCTTGTGTTTACCCTTTAATTTCTAACATTATAAAGTAGCAATGCATGTGTAATATATAGCTTCCCAAGTTGCAGTCTCTTTGTCTGAGAGTGACAGGAACCACTTTTAGCATTCTATCTCAAAAGGTATTTTTTGATCTTGATTTTAATAGACTTTGAAACACTTAAGATGGAACCGAGAGTTGTCGATGGGCTTGGATTTTGGAAAAGCAGAGGCCAATAATTTTAGGGATTTCATTAACTAATTAGATCTAGGTCGAGCCTAGGAGAATCAAGATAAGCATATATTTCTGTGACTTGGAGTACAAACTTTTCAATTTCTTTAGTGCCAAGGTGATTGGTTTTTTCAAGGTTCTTGACCTTGGTATTCAGGGTTTCGAGCATATTAAACAATTTTGTCATGTCGACTACCATTTGAGATATCTGAGTTTATTGATCTAACTTGCCAGATTTGTTTTCAAGTTGAACACTAAATGATATATTCACGTCTTTGAACCAAAACTGTAGGATTATATACGTGTCTTTGTCTTTTCATTAAATATTTTATTTATTTATATATATTGTTTATTGACAAATTATTTTTTTATATTTTTTAGACGGGATGAGGAGGACATACTAAATATAAACAAACATGAATGTAATCCTACCTATGGGATAATATATGTATAATGTGATTATGAAGAGCAACCAATGATCTATAGGTGACTCTCTATTGAACACTAAGGATTTTTAATGCTATGAAAAGCTAGACCTCAAACAATTATACACAAATTCTGATGCACACCTAAACATGAAATTCCAACCACGTAACTAAAGTTCATTGTTCTTTTTTATTTTTTTGGTAAGCTTATGGATGTCAAAAGGTTCCATAACTAGAGCAAATCCACCTATACATATCTTCGTGGTGATCTAATAAGGGTACATCTATTGTGGGAGATCATGGCTTGGATAGTTTTCAATTGTGGTTAATCACTAGCTAGTTCACCTAACCTTAATTCCACAGAGAAAACCCCAGGGTTTGTCTCAAGTGTAAAACATACTCTTATGAGATTATTAATCCTAAAGAAAATAAAACCCTCACATAGGCAACGCATGCATTATGACTAGCAAACATGTTAAAATTATAATTCTAAAATTGTGAGATTTTTTTTTCATGTTTATGGGGTGTCGATTTCGAATGTTGGACTTGCACAATGTGAGTATGCTTGCCTTAGGGTGAGCATAAAACCTTGAGGGGTTTTTTTAAAGATGCACCCCTACATTTTTCTCTTTTTCTAAGTTTTCCCATGATGTTTCAAACTTCTAAGACATGCCCCCAAAACTTATGATTTTTAATTAAAAGTGCCTACTCCATTAAATCATCATTAATGAATCCATTAAAAATGAGTTGGATTTCGTGGGAGGGAAATTTTCCCTCTAAAGTTCTAGGGCTTTTAACTGATTTTCACCCTTTATATTGAGGGCAATACATCATTTATTTTAGGGCAATAATACATCATTTATTAAGACAAAGTTTCTTGACTTTTCCATAGTAAGAAAAGATTGTCAAGTTTTCTTGCATCAGATTACCAATTTTCGTCTTCAATTGAAATATTAAGGGACCATTATATTAGCCTAGCCAAATCTCTCACAAACATCAGTCCACAACTCCAATTAGCATTGTCAATTTAGGTCAAAAGTTCAGTTTTGGTTTTAACCAATCAATTTGAGTCGTTTCAGTTTAGTTAATTTTAGATAATTTTTTTTCCAGTTCAGTTAATTTTGATTTCAGTTCAGTTCAGTTTTTGTACGGACATATTTCAGTTTAGTTCAGTTTCAATTAATTTTTCAGTTTAACCAATCAGTTAAAAATTCAAGCAGATGTAATTCAGTTCAGTTCAAAATGTCGACAGTTCAGTTCAGTCTTGGTTACAGTTTTTTGGTTCGGTTAGCTTTAGTTCAGGTCATTTGAGATTATAATTTTGTAACTCCAAACCAGCCTTAAGATAGACATTATTCAGAAGGAAATTTCCTACCGCTAGTCGGCCGCATACAAATGTGTAAAATCGGTCGTAAATCCTACCCATATTTTTAGTAGGAAATTACCTATCGCATTTTCGGTCGAAAATGTTGAGAACTGTGGTAGCAAATCACCTACCCATATTTTTTTTTTATTTTTGGGTAGGAAATTACCTACCACTAAAAGTCGGTAGGAAATGTAGATGCGGTAGGTAATTTTTCCGACCGAAAATTGGTCGGAAATGTATAATTAGCGACCAACGTATTTCTTACCGTTCAATACCGATCGAAAATCGGTCGGAAACATGATTTCCGATCGATTTTTCTACATTTCCTACCGCTTATGGCGGTAGGTAATTTAGCATTTTATTGTAGTGTTCAAAACAGTTCGAATAATAGTGTATCATTTTTTATTCAGTTTAGTAATATTCAAATTAAATTAGTTTCAAGTCTTTTTAGTTTCGGTTAGATCCAGTTATCATCTTTTCAGTTCAGTTTCAATTAGCTTCAGTTATCCTCTTTTCAGTTCATTTTCAGTTATTTTCAGATATCCAATTTTTAGTTTCAGTTCAGTTATTTTTAGATATTTAACAGTTAAATTCAGTTTTAGTTGGTTTCAGATTCAATTCAGTTTAGTTCAGTTTGATACTTTTTAGTTGACTTTCAGTTATTAGTTCATTCAATTCAGTTCACTTTCAGTTTCAGGTAATTTCAGATCGACCCAAAACAGTTCAGTTTCAGTTAGTTCAACTCAGTTAAATCAGTTATGACCCAATCTAACAGCACTAACTCCAATGCTGTTTTAGCATGCCCAAAATCATCTACTAAGCATTGGAGTTAGCATGCCCAATCTAACAGCATGCCCAAAATCATCTAACAGAACTGAAACAGCATTTAACTTACTAAGCATGCCTAAATTTGATCTTGCAAACTTATCAGACTTTAATATGATAAAATATTTCTCCGATCTTATTTAAACAATAATATAGTGATTAACAAAAATAATAAAAAAGATATGAATAACACATAAAACAAATAATAAAAAAGAACGTAAATAAAAAGCAGTAATGATCAATATCTGATTACTTTTATTTGGTAAAAAATAAAATTTGATATGGGTGTAATTAATAAATAGGTTTCTGATGATCATATTTTCACCTCTCCAATAACTTTGTGTAATAATATAGTATAAAAATGTGGACCACAAGTATAGTACTCCCTCCGTAACGCTTTAAGTGGAACAATTGTAAATATGGGTGTAATTAATAAAATAACTTCAACAATTTCTTAACTTTCCATATTTTGTATAAATTTGAACATAAAATGTCAATAATAAGTGTAACTTTAAAACATAAAACAAAATTAACTCCCCTATGTGATTTTGTCTCTCATACTTTACATCCAACTTTACATAACCCATGTGATCTTCTATATTCTACTTTATTCTAACAACTTTCCAAATCTATACCTAACATATTCTCTTTTAGAGTCCGTGTTAATTATTAACCCATTTGTGGATGTTAAATCGTTACCAAGAGAGTGCTTACTTCGTATTCACCTATGAGAAAAGGGGAGAAATTTCAAAACCACATAAAGTAGTGATTGACTTCACAAAGAAGTGGTCCCACCCAGAGGGATTGAATGACCCCATATTTGACAAGCTACCGTTCCAATGCCGTGTAAGCTCTACCAACATCTCATTGTCTTCCTTGAAACACATAAATCAAATTTGCCGCAGCTTTAATAATTTCTTACAGTATAACATAACCCAATTTTCCATCACCGCGGCTTTTGATTAATGACACAACTCCATAATCACTACACTAAATATGGCTAAATATACATCTTTACTATCCCTCCCCATGCTTATTATCTTCCATACATTTCATCAATTCCCAGGTATAGTATTTTATTTATTTAATTACCCAATCTACATCATTTAATACTAATCTTTTCATCTTATTAATTTTTTTTAATTAGGGGTAGAGTCAACTAGCTTTACCATAACAAACAACTGCAACTTCACTGTATGGCCTTTGGTAGCTGACTCCACCCGGTCCACCGCAACAAACTCTTACGGATTCTCTCTCGAAAGCGGAGACTCGAAGATGATTATGTTATCAGTAATTCAGTCGGGCCTCATAACGGGCCGAACCCACTGCTCGAACACCACCACCGGACTCTTCAGGTGCGAGTCGGGTGACTCTTCCATGTCTCCGGTAACTTTGATTGAGTTCACATTAAGCAACCCATCATCATCCGTTAGCCAAGACTTTTATGACATCAGCCTTATGGAGGGGTACAACCTCCCCGTGGCAGTGGTTCCTCAGGTTGGCAAAACACACGGGAGCAGCAGATGTGCAGCCACGGGGTGTGTGTTTAACTCTTACGACGGGTGCCCGGATGAATTAAGGGTGGTAAACAAGAATAAAAATATAATAGGGTGCAAAACCCCGTGCCAAGCGTTTAATTCGACAGATTGTCGAAGGGATAGTGGGACACTTTTTTTTAAGAAGAAATGCCCACGCGCATGTACTTACGGACAGGATGATGGTAGTACATACACCTTCAATTGTCCTTCTGGAGTGTCGTATACAGTTACTTTCTGCCCCTCACCTTCCCTTTCCAAGTAAGTTCATCTCTACGTCCTTTTCGGAGTTTTGCTTTTATTTTCCTAAAATTGATTGTTCACATTCATTAAGAAAAAATTTGTACTCCGTAGAAATAAATGTATTTACTTAGAAAATGATTAAAATAAGGTAAATTACGTTCAATAGAGTATTTGACAAAAATTAATAAGGATATATAGCACATGTAAAATTTAATTGACTCCCACTTACCAAAGCAAGAAACATAACAGGTAAGTTGAGGCATAAAGATAAGATAATTGTAGGGGAAAAAAGACCGCCACTTTTATAATTTTTTATTAACAAAACTAGAAAAGATGTTACTTATGACGGACTCAAATAGTGTCATAAAAAAATCTATATTTACGATGGGATTTAGGCGCATCAATAATGTGTATCCGTCATTAGTGTAGCCATCATAAATATTAAGTTTTAGAGTTAAATCTTAATAGAAGTGAAAAACTAAATAGAACACTTTATTTCAGATAGAAAGTGTATAAAACTACTTAAGACCCATGAGTACCTAGTGAGGGGATCCCTACTTTGCAATATCAATTTTGCAAATTTACTTTTTTAATAGTAGACAATTTAGGGATCATTCTTTTTTAGAAGGAAAGATAGACAAGGGAAATCAGGTCCATTTCCGCTCGAAAATAGAACCTGATTTATCGGAGTGTAAGAAGAAAGAGAACTTAGCATCCAGGAAATTAAAGGATTTATATCGATGTGCGTAGGGTCCAAAGCCCTAAGGACGCAACATAGTCGGCCTTATAGTTGGCTTCACGGTAATTATGAGTTGAAGCGAAAGAGGAGAAGTCTCGTAAAAGTTGCCAATGTCATCCATAAGAAGTTGGATCTTCCCCTGGTAGCGGTAGGAACCTGCAAAACACGGATGATAGTAAGATTATCGCCTTCAATAAAAATCGAAGAAAAATGGAATTGACGGGCTAAAAGGAGACCATTTCGGAAAGAAATAGCTTCGGCAATGAGAGGAGATGTAGCACCAAGAAAGAAAAAATGTGCAGAAATAATGTCGCCATGATGAACACGTAGAATGACTCCTACATAGGCAGAACTTCCACGGGAAGAACCATCAAAATTAAGCTGAATCATACGTGGGGGGAGGAGACCAACAGACGAAGGAAGCAGCGGCCGAAGCATGAGATTGCCGATGTGAGTGGTCATAATGACAAGCAAGAGACGCCAAGGAGAGGCGTGATTTCCATTCATGAAAATAAGAAAGTGTGCCTGTAACACGTAGAATGACTCCTACATAGGCAGTTAGCAATCGATTTGTAACTCAAAAATATAACTAAAGCTTATGGAATAATGCAATTATTATTATTAATTATGGAATCCCAAGTACAAGAGGTTAATCTAAGCCTAAAACAATCCTTGAAAACTAGAAACCAAAACTACTGCAAAGACAGGAAAAGAAAATAGGGGCCTAGACGCTCAACAACTCATCCCGCTTCTAGCCTCTATCCTGCTTACCTGCAAAATAAACATGGGGGGTCCACCGTCAGTGGCGAGTAACTAGACTGTCCTACTTAGAAGTAGGACCACATTACATACAATAACAGGGTTAGAACATAGGAACGACAACGATTGTAGGATACAAGTTCAATCATCAAAAATACGCAGCGGAACAAAAATCATCATAAACATCATAATCGTCCAAAGCATAACCCATTCAAGAAACATCACGCAAGAAAATACCAATTCACCATCAAGACAACGCACGGTCTACAATCAATAACAAGACTGACAACAAAGGACTTGCCCCGCACGATTCATCACTGATGAACCGATAGACCCGCACGATTTATCACTTGATAAACCGATAGACGCACGATCTTTAACCGTTCGACACGACACTGACACACAATCAATCACACAAGACTTGCCCCGCACGATTCACCACAGATGAACCGATAGACCCGCTCGATTTATCACTTGATAAACCGATAGACGCACGATCTTCAACCGCTCGACACGACACGACTCAACAAGGCTCAAAAGAAAGATTCGAACAACAACAAGAACTCGTCAATCATCACACAACACTCGACAAACTTCATGTTCACTCGACATCATCCTTCACGCATAGATCAAGAAACGACCAACAATTCAAGAGCAAGAATCATGCCTTCAAATCATCACACGACATTCATAGATCAAAGAAACCAAGAACTAAATCAAGAAACTACTATAAAGATCAACATTCAAGCAAGAACTTCAAGAAACATGCATAAACAAGATAACAATCCAAGCTTCTAAATCATGTTAGTACACGCATAAACAATAATCAAGAATCAAACAAGAACTTCAAAGATTCACAAGATTAAATCAAGATTCACAAAGAAAGATCAAGAAACATTAAAGCATGCAAATAATCAATCAAGAATCATCAAAATAACGAATAAAGAATTCGAACAAGGCATCACAAACTCACGGCAATCCTATGAATAACATAACAACCTCGAACATATATCCTAAACCGATTATTCTAGGCAATCTAATCCTATTCCTAAGTAGAAGAGATCTAGTTACCTGGCTAAAGAACAATCAAGAAAGCACGCCCAACTTCACGATTTATCAGCAAGAAAACGTTTATAATCTGCAAAAGGGATTAAAATAATTAGATTAAGAAAGGAAGAATTAAAAAGAAAATAGATTAAGGATAATATGGCCTAGGGCCGTGTACTTTTTAGAAGGAAAAGGGTAAATTTTGCTTAGGTTTGATCATATAATTAGTAATCAAAGAATAGGGTTTTGAGGTATTACTAGGATATTAGGTTTACTAATTAATAGGAGTTAGTTGAGGAAAAATAATCTGAAGGGGAAAACACCAAAGGGCCGGCTAGGGTTTAGTGGTCTTAGGGATTATTTTCCTAAAATGTAGTAGGATGATTAGGAGAATAAAAATAGGATTTTTATATTAGATAATATGAGTAGATAATTAAAATAGATAAAATAGAAATGAATTAGGGAAAAATAAAGTGTAGGCCGGTTATGAGGGGAATGAAACGTGGGTTGGGCTTGCTTCATCAATTATCACATTAAGTCCGTTGGCCTTATTTATGATTTTGGGCTTTAAGGCTTAATTTCTCACGAAATTTTACAGCCCAAAAATCCGGGTCGTTACAATATGAGCTTCCTAAAAGAAAGATGTATCTTGTTGACATGGGTAGTTTATCAAATCCTCTTAAATCAACCTTATGGGTGTTACACTCACCCCTATTTAGGAACACAACGTCCTCATTGCTCCTAGAAAATCTAAACCACTAGAAGCTAATAACATAGCCCGAGAATCCTCCCTTGCTAGGCGCCAAACCATATTGGGTGTGCGTGGTCGTAAGGCTGCTCTGATACCATTTGTAACACCCTGAACCCACATTAGGCATGGTGTATTTTCACCAAAGAGCACTTTGGACTAACAACTTGACCCCACAAGCAAAGACCACTACAAGATTCTGTGTTTTTACCGTCCGCCATGAGCTGACGTTAAATTAGCTAATGGCAGACGCTAATTAAATTAACATCCGCCAATGGACGTTAAACCATTGGCGGACCCAAAATTTACAACCACGACTCAAATCTTGAAATCCTCTTTATTTAATTTTGAAATCTCAAAGCTGCAACCAAAAATAAAAATAAAAATATAATTAAAGTTTCATATTCATTACCTAAAAAATACAATTAGAATTTCAATCAAGAAACAAGATTAAGCAAAAACAAATAGATGAGTCTCGAATCTGCTTCTTGAAGTTGCAGTTAAAACAAATAGAGTCTCAAGAACCCAAATCCTAAATATCAACGAAACCCACAATCAATACCACCACAACAACAACTTAATCTTCATCAATAAACCCAGGAAAAAAAAAATCAAAAGAAGAGATCTTTTACAAAAAAAATAAAAATGGTATGTGAAAAAAAACAAAAATCAAATAAAATAAAACATAAAATGAAACGAAATTCAGAACAAAAATACAAATCAGATTATAATGAAAACGAAAAAATAAACCTTGAAAATAAATAGAAAAAACACCAAACCATAAATTTTTATGAAAAAACCAAAAAATTACCCAACTTAGAAACAAAAAAATTACTCCCAATTTTCGAATCCTTAACTACCAAAAAAAGTCAAGAATGGGAAGAGAGTGATATGATTCAAATCCAAAAAAAACCGAGAAAACCACAAAGTTGTAAAAAAAATTTGATGATGTTGATGATAGAAGGGTGATGAAGATGTTGAAATATAAAAAAATGATGATGTTGTTGATGAAATAGCACGAAAAAATGATGAAGATCTAGGATATAGGAAGAGAAAGGAGAGAAGAGAAAGGAGAGAGGGGAGAGAAGATCAAATGAAAACAAGAAAGGGGGAGGCATGAAATAGAACATAAGGAGGGAGTATGAGTAAGCTAGGGTTTACAACTTTACATAATGGGCTTGTGGGTTTGTTTTCTTTTTTTTAGGTTTATGAGCTTAACGTCTGCCACCATGGCCGACATTAAATAAAATAGAATGACGCTAAAAAGTCGACTGAAAATTTTAAATACTCCATTTTTTTAGGTTTATGAGCGTACGGCAGAAATGCGGAATCTTGTAGTGCACGAGTCATTTCGGCGCATTTTGTCCTCACTCATACGTACCTTGGAAAACTTCCCAGGAGTTCACCCGTTCTAAGACAACTACCAGCTGAGCACACTTAACTATGGAGTATCATAGCATATGAGCTTCCTAAAAGAAAGATTTATCTTGTTGACATGAGAAGCTTATCAAATGCTCTTAAAGCAATCTTATGGGTGATATAGTGTCGGAAAAGGATGGCGGGGGACGAAATTGGTTTGAGGGTGAACACCAAATTGTTGCGAGCCTTCTAGATACTCTAGAGAACAAGGAGGAATTTAATTGTAGAGGGGAGTAGGAGGAACGAAGGAAGGAGAGAAGTGATAAAATAGTGGAAAAGGACGGGAGCGAGGGAAGTAATTTAATCCAATGGATAGCTTGACAATGGCCCGAAACAGGAGCGATAAGTGGGGTAGTGCAAGTAAAGATGACTTGATATTCATCAGCTTCAAGAAACAGATCGAGGGCAAGTAGGAAATTAGGAATGCCCCAAGTAACCAAATTACGGCACAGGAAAACCATTATGCAAAATTTCAACACAAAGATTTTGAGTTTTGGATTAATGTCAATTCCAAATCCATCAGAAATTCCATTTCGGAAGAGAAGGGGGAATACCATGGGCGAGCCAAGTGGCAGATTTGATGGTGAACTGGCCATTGGTGGAGAAACCCTAACAAGGTTCAATAGGAAAAGGACGAGAAGGGAAGGGGGCAGGCCAAGGATAGCAAGACAGACATGATTAGGCACCAAGTGAGCCAGAAGGGCGGAATTACATGCGTTATCGGAGATGGCCTGGTTAACAATAAGGTCAATATTATCAACTACCTCTAGGGGAGATCAATATAGGAGAGTAAATTGGTTTTGAAAACCCAGTTATCAAGCCAAAATAGGACACCTTGACCAGTGTCGATCTTCCAACGAATGCCCTTAAGTAGAAGTGGGAGAATGTGAAGAACATTTTTCTAGGCCCACGAATCCTTGGGTTTGGGAAACCAACCTATGAAAGGCTAGACAGATCCTATGAAAATGATAGTTGGCTGAATGTTTTTCCAAAAGCCAAGACCTCGAATTTCCCTATTCTTGTCTCTTATCATAGTCCCAACTTACTTGATATCCTTCCTTCCAATATCAAACCTAGAAGACCTTTCAAGGTTGATGCATGGTTGTTAGATTCAAAACAGGTTCAGCTTTTAATTAAAGATCAATGGGCTTCTCGTACAAATGGCTCATAAATGTTCTCTGCCCACCAAAAGCTAGGCCTAATCATAAAAAGGCTGCAAGAATTGGGTTCTGGAATTTTAAATAATACATGAATTAAATGGGATGGATTTCTGAAGGAAGTATCTAGTATGCAAAACCAACATCCCCCCATTTCTAATGAAGATGACAATAATTAAGGATATACAAGGTAGAATAACTCTGCTCAGTGAAGCCTATGTTCAACACATTTATTGGAAGCAAAGAGCAAGAACCAAGTGGGATCAATTGGGTGATCAATGTACCCAATTTTTCTATAAGAATGTAAAATCAAGAAAGACCAAAAATGAGATAAGAGGGATAAAAATCAATGAAAATGAGTGGATGCATGATGCTAGAAAAATTATTGATCAGTTTTTATCTTATTATAAAAATCTATTTAAATCTGATTTTGATGAAAGTGGCATCCCTCAATCAATTAATTTCCACTCTTGGCTCAGTCTAGTACCTTCTCTTTAGGATGACAAGATACAACTTCTCCAACAACCTTTCACAAGGAAAGAGATAAAGCAAGTTGTGCACCCTTTCCAATCTCCTAGACCAAATGGTGTCCCTCTAGTTTTCTATATAAAAAACAATGGCATGTAGTAGGTGATGACATTACAGAAGACATCCTCTCTTTCTTGTACTCTGGCCATATGCTTAAAAGTGACAAAACTCATATCACACTAATTGCCAAAACAAATTTCCCCTATTTTGTAACTGAGTTTAGACCCATAAGCTTGTGCAACACAGTTTATAAAAAATATCTCCAAATGCCTTGTGAGAAGATTAAAAAAGGTCATGGGCAGAATGCTTTCATTCCTGGTCGCTTAATGCAAGATAACGGCTTTTTGGGGCATGAGCTCCTTCATAACATCAAAAAAAGAAGGAAAGGGGACAGTTATGTAGCAATACTAAAGAGTGATTTTAACAAATCATATGATAAAGTTAAATAGGAGTTTATTCAACAGTTCCTACAACTATGAATTTTCCACTAAATTGGATTCAATTGGTTATGGAATGGATAACATCTGTTTCATACTCTTTCGTAATTAATGGAGAGCCTTATGGCTCGCTCAATCAAGCCTAAGGTAGGCTTAAGGTAAGGTGATCCTCTATCTCCTTACATATTTATTCTATGTATGTAAGTTTTGTCCCTCAATTTAGATGATCCAATTAGAAAGGGACAAAAGTATCAAAGGAATCAAAATATCTCTAAGAAGTGAAGCTATCTCCAACCTCTTCTTTGCAGACGATGCTCTCTTTGTCATTCAACTCCTGATAGCTATCATACCATGCTATTGATCAGGTAATAAATGGTTTTTTCTTTGTATCTGGTGAAATGGTTAAACTATAACAAGTCACATGTTATTTTTAGCAAGAACACCCCCTCAAAGTTCATCAGATTCATGAGGAAACCCCTAAAGGTTTCTAACCAGTCTGAGTTGGGAACTTATCTTTGAGTCCCAATGGATATTGATGGAGAAGCAAAGTTGCCTTCAATCAATGCTACAGAAGTTTAATTCCTCTTGGAAATTTAAAACGCTCTCTACTTTGGGAAAGGCCATCCTAATCAATAGCATCCTTTTAGCCTCAATTTTACACATAATGTCCGTCTTCATATTACCCTCCTCTCTCTAAAAAAATATCCCTCGCTGCCTCTACACTTACTTTGGTCTAGCAACCTTAACAAGAAACCCATTTACTGGAAGAACATAAACATTTTCTTTTTAACAAAATGGCAGGGAGGGTTGCGGTCAAGAATTTGGAAGATCTAAACCTAGCTCTCATAAATAAGCAGGCCTGCAGACTCCATGAAAACCCTAACCTTCATGCTAGCAGGGTATTACTCAAAGGTAAATACAAATCTAGTCTATTTCAAATGAGGTACTAATGCAACAATAAAGTATATAGCCAAGATTCTAGCTAGCACTAAGACAACAATCAACTTCAATGTGGCAATGGCCAAATCAAAATTCTGAGAGCAACTCCACCTTCTGGAAAACATTTTGGAAACTCCCCATGGCTCCTAGATGGAGGCCTGTGGTTTTTTTGGAGAATTCTACATGATTGTTTACCTACTAGGGAAAACCTATTAAAGAGGAAGCTAAATGTGCAGGGGACCTATGTGTTTTGTGGTATTCCGAATGTGCAATCACATTATGGAGCATTTGGCTAACAAGGAATGTGACTCTATTCAGGAACACAAACCCAAACCCTGGTAAATGCATGACCCTAATTCAATCAGAAATCAATAGATACTGCAATGCATTCAATTCTAGGGTTTGGAAGTTACCTTCGGATTCCACTGCCCATGACCCAACTAATCAGCAGCGGTACTGGAGCTTCGGCTCTGCTACGCCCTCATTTGATTATGTTTTGCAGGTAGATGGAACTTGGAAAACGAGAAAGAACAGTTGGAAAGCCGCATATGGTTGGAGAGCAAACACCATGGAAAATCACCTACTTCAAGAAGCCAAGCCAATCCATGCTAGATCTCCTCTCCCAGCGGAAGTGATGTGTTTTTAGATACC
Organism: Salicornia ramosissima; assembly: GCA_951394345.1. NCBI lineage: Eukaryota > Viridiplantae > Streptophyta > Magnoliopsida > Caryophyllales > Amaranthaceae > Salicornia > Salicornia ramosissima. The sequence goes on from OX596240.1 coordinate 12,638,564, forward strand.
AGGTTTGATTAATCATGAAGAACCTGACGGTAATTCAGATTTAGTGGCTTTCACGGCCAACAATTCTACCTTCACGGAGATAATTGCCACACTCAAGAACAAGATATTTAACTCAAGCCTTATTTATTTTCTAAACAACATGACTCCCTTCTTGTTTTTGCCAAAAATCGTCAAGATGACAATTTAAGGTTGGAACGGGCGATAGCTAAACTAAGGTACGAAAAATAAATGGCGAGAAATAAGAAAGAAAAGATACAAGAAAATGTTGACGCGGAAAACCCAAGAATAAGGGAAAAAACCGCGGGTGGCTATGAATCCACCAATCCACTACGATTCGGGCACAAAGCCATTTGGTACACGTACAATATCTTGAGTTATATGCATTGAAAATGGCTAAAAATAGCTGAGTAGCACCCTAAGGGGTATGGGCAACATGCCCTGTTTCTTTCAAGTATAAACGATAACTGTCTGGTTAGATAGGTTAAGCAGAGTAAATCTGGGCTGTGGAGATACGGATTTGTAACATGGTTTTTTCCTCTCTCTTCTTGATTGAATACCCCTTTTCTTTGCCTTCTTTGAACACTTACATAGGCATAAGTGTTGTTGACCCTTGCTGCCCACTCTCCTAGAAAATAGGTTAGTGGTCCTCAGTGGTTTGACTTGGTAAAACTACTTCCTGAAATGTAGGAGTTTGTTGCTGATATTCCTCCTGGCCTTCTGCTACGCGGGTTGCTTCCTTTTGACTGTTAATGCTTCCTTGTTTGTAGGACGTTAGTTACAACTCAGTTTGAACAAGTTTTCTTGCTTGGATAAGTTTTAGGCATGTCCGTACTCCATGATCTTCATGCTTGACGTGCAACGGTCATGTTGACGGCTTCATGATGACATCATCACACACACACGCACACCTATTTCTTGGGAGTTGGTTAAGTAAGTGGAGTTAATGGCTCCTTTTATTTAGGAACTAACTCTTTGGACCATTGACCATGCTTAACTTCCACAATACACTTTGAACATTGTAGGCGCTAGCTAATCCGCTTACTGTCTTGCCTGCTATTCAGTTTACGAACCCGATCCAACTTATGTTCCAACTTACGCTCAGCTTATGCACTCGATACCTAGCACCATTCGGCTTATGTATCTGTTCCTACTTATGCTTCTACTACTCTCGGCATGTCCTAGCCTCAGCTTCCTACCTGTAATCAGGTTAGCTAAATGCACCATAACAATTAGCCCCCATTTTCCTAATTGAAGCACGCCGAAAATTAGGAAAATAAGCTTCAAGCTAAGTTTGGAATTATGTTCGTTATCTTTGCTCTTTCGACTGATTACTAGGATATTATTACCTTGGTTTCTTGATAGTTAGTGCTCGAAACAATGTAGCTTGCTTACGTTTATGTCTCTCTGGAAATAATCAACCTAATAACAACTTGAGACAATCGTCAAATAACTTAAAACAATAGCTTAATAGCTTGAGATAGTACCTTATAACTTCGTAATTAAAAGAATTGTTAGTCTTTTGATTGATCTTTACCGAGATATCGACACGTTGCATTTAAGCCGCATTGTCAAATGTTTTCAATTGATGTAACATAATGTTTTACGTTGCTTGATAATTTTTGTTATATTTGCACATTGACTTTAGCATTGATTTATGTGGATTACTTAGATAGCTTTAGACCTCACCTTTGCATCGTTGATTGAAACTAACATTAGAGTCACAAATTAATGACTTAGCGTTTGACATTTGACACATAAGCCACTTCGATTTTGATGCTTTTGTTCTTTTGCTAAGTTGTCATTTTAGCCTCTTTTGCAAGTTGGCAACCGGTACATGGACCACACTGTAAACTATTATTGTAGGCAAGGCTGTTATAAGCTGGTGATTAAGTTACTTGTAAGTTAGCACTCAAGCTGGTTTGCAAACTAGTACCCGAGCTGCTTTGTAAGCTAGTAGCTGAACCGTTTTGTAAGCTGGCACTTAGGCGAATTTGTAAACTGACGCTTAGGTCACCTTGCCAGCTTACACTTGGGCTACGTTGCGAGCTTGCACTTGGGCTACTTTGTAAGCTAAACTGGTAACTAGACCTCTTTGTATGAGATTTATCTCTTACTTTTAGAGTAATTAAAAATCTTATTGTCAAGCTAGCTTAACAGCAGGTTTACCATACTGCATCATGATACAAACTTATATAATAGCATATAGAGAAAGCGTGTTTCCTTTGCACGAGTAGATGTCTTACGTGTTTCAACATGCGAGTATCAGCTTAGGACATAACAACTTGGATAAATGAACGAATGAATATAAACATCAGTAAATTCATTGGAGTATGACAATGAGTTCAATGATCTTAGAAAATGCATTAGTGAATTCGGGAGTATGGACCTCTTGTTGCCAGTATATTACCATAGCAAACGATGTAAGTTGATTTCGACTATTGTTACTGCCTTTATAAATCGACCACCATTATGAAGCTTTGTGTGATCCATCTTTGCAACCAAGTTATGTCTAGCACCCAATGGCTTGCATTTGATACACGATAGCTTATTATAACTTTGCTCAGCTTAAGTTTGACATCTTGCAGCTTGTGTCTAGTACTTGTTGGGTTGCTTGCACCCCTGGCAACTTACATTGGAATTTTCCGGGTTCACTTCGGCTTTCCCCTGCTTACGTCAGCTTGTTTCAACTTCTGTCAGCTTCATTCTGCTTTTCTTTATTTACGTCTGCTTCGCTCGGCTAGCGTCAGCTTTGCTCGGCTTGCGTCTGCTTTGCTCGGTTTGCGTTAGCTTTGCTCAGCTTGCGTCAGCTTCTCTCAACTAATATCTGGCTAATAGCACTTTATACCTGGTGGAAAAAGACAAGTGTGCAGCTTAACTCTACTTTTTGTTAGAATGGCTTTCGTGAGTTTAAGCATCGAAAATGCAATTGCTACATGATTGATTCATAAAGTAAAACCATGACTTACTACTATGGTACATATGGCAAATTTAATTTGAATACAAAGTAGATTCGAAGATATTCAGAAGTGAATAAGCAATAACAGTTGTTAGCAATGTGGGTGAGAGATCGTACGAATGTAAAGTAAACAAATGAGTTTGACTATCGAGTATATTAAAGTTACTTAGCTCTTCAGATGATTGTTTGATTTACACTTTTGATCTTGTGAATTGAAGCAATGCAGTGACAATAATTGACTTAGTCGTTTAATTCCATGCCATGCGTCTTGTTGCCAACTAGCTAGGTATCATCTTAAGAAAATCACCAATGTTGAAGCTCTTCTAGCTTTGATATATCTGGTTGTCTTCAACTTACACGTTGGTATCAAGTTTCCTATAAGTCTCTTTCACTGCACTTCTCGTTAGTTCATGAGGAAGCACTGATATTTTATTCATTACTTAGAAGTTGATAATTAACCAAACAAAAAGAACAATGAATACGAGTGCGTATAAGTCATGCTTGAGTATAACTCACAAGAAAACTACTAAGTGCACTTCCCACATCGGGTAAGCAGTGACGTCAACCAGGGGAATAAAGTTCGGAAATAAAACATGCATGTGAATGACATTGACTGTTTCGATATAATTTAAAGCTTACTTGCCATTATTTGCGGTTTAAAATAGCTTATTGTGCGATCATGATAAGCTGGTTAAGCTTTTGGTGACATATTCACGTTTCCAAGCAGTTCAACTAGAGGTATCTTCCACTTGTCTTTATGTGCTAACAACTTGCTAGCTGAAATCTCTGGTTTCTTTCAACCATAAAGTGTCATTATTGTCGTCTTGTCAGACTTGAAGTCCACACGATTATGCTAGAGCTTCTTTGTTTGATGAAAATGGATGTCAAAGGAGTCCTGACATGTCAAGCTAATACGTGTATACTTAAAAATTTAAGTTGTTTCAAAATGAAGTCGCAAGTATTAGCAGATGTTATCACTTAGGAACAATTCGGAATGATAAATACATTCATATCATAACTAATCATGCAGAGTCGTACCTGGTTGCCTGCTTCGGGGCAAAGATTTACTTACGTGGCATGTGTACAAATTAATAGTAAGCTAAGCTAGCTAATTGTAAGGTGATACTTGCTAATAAAGGTGCAACAGGTTGCAATTTGCGAAATACATACTGGTACCAGGTAGCTGAGAAGGGTACATACATAGCTGAACACATACCATGTTGGAATACTTATATGCAGCTTACTGGAACCATGAACGGGTTGCTGGAACCATGTACGGGTTACGGAAAACTGGCTACAGGTTGCTGGGAACTAGCTACAGGTTGTCGGGATTCGTCTACAGGTTACTGGGAACCAGGGTTGCTGGAACCAGAGTTGCTGGGAACCAGGGTACAGGTTGATGGGAACCGGCTACAGGTTGCCGGGAACCGGCTACAGGTTGGTGGGAACCGGCTACAGGTTACTGGAACCGTCTACAGGTTGTCGGGAACCGACTACAGGTTGTGGGAACCTGCTACAGGTTGTTGGAACCATCTACAGGTTGCTGGGAACCAGGGTGGTTGAGAACCGTCTACAGGTTGCTGACAACCAACTACAGGTTGCTAGGAACCAGCTACAGGTTGCTGGAACCGGCTACAGCTTGCTAGGTTGGTGTTCAGATTTGTACCTGGAAGATCTTCCACAAAACTAACCAAATAGTTCATAGTTTAAATCATAAGATATAGTAACCTGCTTGTTATAGCTAAAAAATTCATTTCAGCCTTTCCAGCTTACAACTCGCGGCTTACGGCTTTTCTGCTTGTCGTTTGCAGCTTACTACTTGCGGTTGGCAGCATTTTGCTTACAGTTTGCAACTTACAACTTGCAGCTCACAACATTCTGCTCCCGGTTTGCAGCTTACAACTTGCAACCTGCGCTCAGGTTAGCAAAATTTTGCAATAACAACTTATTTAAAAACTAGTAAATCTAATCTGGCCAAGCCGAACTTTCATCTTGCAACCTGAATTTGGGTAATTAAACATAAATTATGATAACTTTGAACTTTCTTCTTGCAGTCTGCATTCGGGTTAGTAAAAGTACAATATAACAACTAGCCCCCAATTCGTGGGTTGAGGAACCTACTTGCTCAAGCTGCAAATTCATCTTACAGATTACGACATAAAGACAAAAAATTCATTTGAACAAGAATCATGATTCTTGCTAGTTGAAAATTAAAATAACACTTACTTCGTTAAAGCACATTTGCATCCCTAGCTGGGTAGTTGTATACCCGAACAAGATAGCTGGAACCCGAATGCTTTGAGCCTGACTCCGTTTGGTTCTTACGAAGACGACCACTCTGACTATTAGCTTCTTGGTTTCCTTCATGTTCTTTAGATCAAATGTCGGATGTTATTGACAACGACATGAACCAATCCAGAAATGCCCTAATTCGTGCTATGTTTTGATGCAAACAAGGGTAGGTTAATCTTTGGTATCAAAGAGCATATTTATTTTGTGGATACACAATTTTGATAGGAAATTCTAGCCATCGGCCCCACGGTGGGCGCCAAAATGTTTTTGCCAAAAATCGTCAAGATGACAATTTAAGGTTGGAACGAGCGATAGCTAGACTAAGGTACGGAAAATAAATGGCGAGAAATAAGAAAGAAAAGACACAAGAAAATGTTGACGCGGAAAACCCAAGAACAAGGGAAAAAACCGCGGGTGGCTATGAGTCCACCAATCCACTATGATTCGGGTACAAAAGCCGTTTGGTACACGTACAATATCTTGAGTTATATACACTGAAAATTGCTAAAACTAGCTGAGTAGTACCCTAGGGGTATGGGCAACATGCCCTGCTTCTTTCAAGTACAAACGATAACTGTCTGGTTAGATATGTTAAGTAGAGTATTTCTGGGCTGTAGAGATACGGGTTTGTAACATGGTTTTTTCTCTCTCTTCTTGATTGAATGCTCCTTTTCTTTGCCTTCTTTGAATACTTATATAGGCATAATTGTTGTTGACCCTTGCTGCCCACTCTCCTAGAAAATAGGTAAGTGGTCCTTAGTGGTTTGACTTGGTAAAACTACTTGCTGAAATGTAGGAGTTTGTTGCTGATATTCCTCCTGGCCTTCTGCTACGTGGGTTGCTTCCTTTTGACTGTTAATACTTCCTTGTTTGTAGGACGTTAGTTGCAAATCAGTTTGAACAACTCTTCTTGCTTGGATAGGTTTTAGGCATGTCCATACTCCATGATCTTCATGCTTCACGTGCAACGGTCATGTTGACGGCTTCATGATGACATCGTCACACACACACGCACACCTACTTCTTAGGACTTGGTTAAGTAAGTGGAGTTAATGGCTCCATTTATTTAGGAACTAACTCTTTGGACCATTGACCATGCGTAACTTCCACAATACACTTTGAACATTGTAGGTGTTAGATGATCCGCTTACTGTCTTGCTTGCTATTCAGCTTACGAGCCCGATCCAACTTACGCTCAACTTATGCACTCGTTACCTAGCACTATTCGGCTTATGTATCTGTTCCTGCTTATGCTCCTGCTACTCTCGGCATGTCCTTGGCTTATAACCTATAACCAGGACGAGCCTCGGCTTCCTACCTGTAATCAGGTTAGCTAAAATGCACCATAACACTTCTCATTAAAATTTCAAGGTATTTATAATACATGTAACACAAAGTAAACCTGCTATAACTAAGACTCCTAATAAAAGATTCTAGAAATTACAACTAAAAATAAAAAAATACCTAAGATAATGAATCAACCCTCAAATTTTTCAAAGAAACTAATAACAATTGAATTTGATTGTTTGATTGTTATTAGTTTGGATTTAAATTTTACAATTGAACAATCAAACTAAAATTCAAAGAAACTAATATCAACCATCTCGCAAACTAATAATTAAACTAATAACAATCGAAACTAATGTAAAATAATCCATCTTCAAATTTTGTAAAATAATTAAATGTAGAAGATCTAATTTTAGTTTAGCTCATCTTCTTGGAACTAGTGCAAGAGAGGGCAAACTTTTTCCTTTTGTTTGTTTTTAATGTACACAACTATCCAAAGGGGAAAAACACTTGGAGAGCATAAACTAAAATTGTGTTTGTTTTCTTCTTGCTATATACTTCCTCTGCTCCCATTTAGTTGCAACACTTCATTTTTCACACACACAATTTATATCGTAAATATCGGGAAATGTATTTTGATAAAAAAATATAAAAGTTAGATATTAATAAAGTATAAATTGAAAGGAATCTAATGAAACCCCCACATGATTATTTTTTTTCTTGCATATAAAACACAAAAGCTAGTTAAAGAGTGACCGTAAATAGTGCAAAAGTCAAAGTGTTGCGATTATATTGAAGCGAAGGAAGTAACTTTTAAAAAATATTATTATTCAATAGAACTATTTATTGTAATTTTATTTTAATCTTTTCCTTTTATTATTCAGTTTGATTTCTCAACCTTTTCAAGCAACACAATCGCCGGGATCTCCATCACCATCACCATTCCTATCACCAACACAATCGCCGGGATCTCCATCACCATCACCATTCCTATCACCGCCATCATTTCTAGCACCACCTTCTAAATCAACAAATTTTGATGATACGTCATCGACCAGTAAGCTAATTTTAAATCTCACCTTTTCTTTTTGTTTGACAAAAGTACATAGTAATAGCTAAATGTATTAGACTTTTAATCATGTATGTGTTTGTAATTTTGCAATGTTATGAAAAGTCACATGATCATTCCTAAAAAACAGTGTACATGATGATTTTGGCACTTCTAAAATTGATTTTAGTACTCATCTCCCTTACTATTCATGTGAGAGGAGGAGGACTGGAGGAGTGCCAAAATCAAATTGAGGAGTGCCAAAATCATTTCCCAAAAAACGGCCACACATTCATCTTCATTTTAACATTTTGAAAATGACAATGTTTAATTATTGAAGTATACGGAAAACAGGGGGGTGGGTCAATTTAAAGAAAAATACAGTTTATGGACAATTATATTTTATGGAATATATTAACGTAACTTTTGATGTAGATTAAGTTAAATATCGCTCATTTTATAAATTATAGTCTTTTTGAAACGAATTTATTTTAACTTTTCGAATGATTAAATTTTATCTATTATTGCTACCTTTTACCAAAAAAATTAGGGACAATTATATGTTCAGATTCACTTATATAATAACTTCAACAAAATAATTATATGTTGCCGTCTCAATTTTAAAACTAAAATACCTAAGTCGTTCAGTTAATGCAAAACATTATTATTTACTATTAGGGATTATAACAATTTGAATTTAACTTTTGAAATTAAGTTCAATAACATTCATATGCATGATTGCATTCGTTCCATTCATTATTGAAAGAAATCTAGACAAATTTTAGATTAACCATGCACAAACGATGATTAATTGTGAGAATATTTGCATATTAAACAATAACTAGCTATGATTATTTTCTTAACATACATGAAGCTATTAATTTCAGTCTATTATAGTATGCCCTAATTATTTTAATTATAAAGCATCTGCTCTTTCCAAATGTTTATTTTTAATTAGGAATATGCTACACTAAGACCTTAAGACCATATATAAGGAGATAAATAGTATTTGTTCTTAGTAATTCTTTTATGGTTGGATTAAGCTAATTTGTAATAAATTATGGTAACTGGGATGATTTTTTAGTACAATTAAGGAAAATAACAAGCACAATTTCATTCCAAAAGTTGTACTTTTACATATATATATATAGAGAGAGAAATAAGCTCATGTAAGAAATGTAGTTTTGATAAGAAGGGTGAGAAACAATCACAACTCTTTGATCAACAAATGAATGACTAAGATTAAATTTGATTTTTCCTCTTTATTCCTTCTATAATTTAGAGTCAATGTATCTATAGTATAAAATCAATGTATTTTTACTTATTGGATTTATAATGTATAATGAATGTACATATAGTTGGTGGTCAATGTACCTCTAGGTCACAGTTGATGTATTTATCTCTTCTCACATTTCTCACGATAAGAAAACTTTATCATAACAGTTCGTTTATTGGACATGTAGGTGATTCTAAAAGGAAACGTACATTCCTAGCAGTTGGTTTGGCAACATCAGGCGCTATATCAATTTTGCTATTGTATGGAGTTTGGGCTTGTGTGCGAAAGAAGGTCGTGAAAACATCTAGTTGTAAGTACATATATCAGGCTAACTAATTAAAGTTGGAAATTTTAATTTCAATGACTCTAACGGCTCGTTTAATTGTTGGTAATGAATTATGAAAAACATATTTTTCATTTCCAAACTTGAAATTTCTTTTTATTTTTCATTACCATCCATTACCATGTGGAAGGGTGGTATTAAATGAGAATGAAAATTTGTAAAGAAAATTAGATAAATTGGAATTAAGGTAACACACCATGGAAATGAATTTTGATTTAATTTCCTTCCAAATCTAGTTATAAATTCATTCTCATTAACTCCATTTATGACCGGCTATCAAACGGACCGTAAGAGATATTCTATTTTTCCCTTGGGATTGATTTTTCTAATTATGAATAGTGGAAGAATCTGAAATTAAGAATGCTGCAATGGATTCCTTACAATTCGACCTAAGAACGATTCAAATAGCAACGGGACACTTTGCAGCAGATAAGAAGCTCGGACAAGGTGGATTTGGTGAAGTCTACAAGGTATTTTTTTTTAATTATATATGGAGCCAAACAGAGTTACTCCTTCTGTTTTATAGTTTTCACAATTTTAGTTTTAGCGCTTTTGATAAAACTTAGTTAAATTTCAATTAGCAGACTTGAGACTTTAACAAATCTCCCAGTATACCAAAGTGTTTGTAATTGCCAAAAATATACCTCAATCGTTTCTCTCAATCTCCCAATCATGACATTAGTAAGACATGTTCCATTATTTAAAGTGCCTAAATAGGGTGGAGGAGGCTGGGGAGGGTCGAAATGGTATGGGTGTGGCTGAGAAGGGGAGAAATGTGATGGGAGAAGTTTCCTGGTTAGGGGAGTACGAAATAAGGGTGGGAGTGGGCAAAGCGTGTTGGGGGTAGCAAAGGAGGGGCATGGGGTGGGGTGGCTTGTGGGGGTTAAAAGGGGCTGAGGTTGTTATGCTTGGTTGGTCTAGGGTAAAAAGGAGTGGTTGTGGTTGTTTTCTTCTTCTTCATTTATCTTGTATTAGTTGGGAGCATAAGGGAAATTGAGGTATATGTTAAGGAACCTACCCCATGTGTCCATCATTATTACTATTTTTTTCCTTATCTATATATAGATCATAAGTTGTGGTAAAAGTAAAATATGTGAACAATGTCAAATTTTAACTCAATCAATTATAGAAAAAGAGAGCACTTCAATAACACATTGTTGTCAAGGGAATGAAATTCATAGCCTTTTCAGTGCAAAAAAAACAAAAACACTCACTATTATGTGTTTTGTTAGGGAATACTAGAGAATGGACAGGAAATAGCTGTGAAAAGGCTATCTGACAACTCAAGGCAAGGAAATACAGAGTTTAAAACTGAAGTGGCTTTAGTTGCAAAACTTCGACACAAGAACTTGGTGAAGCTATTGGGATTTTGTGTGTCATCAGAAGAAAAGATACTTGTCTATGAGTTTCTTTCACAATCGAGTTTGGATAAATTTTTAGTAGGTAATTTCTTGACTAAATTGCACACATTTAAATCATTCTCAATTCAATTTTTGTATATCTAGTTTTTGTATTATCTAATTTGTATGATGATGTAGCAGATCAAAATAGGAAAACATCCTTAGATTGGAAAACAAGGTTCAAGATTATACTTGGTGTTGCCAGAGGACTACTGTACTTGCACGAAGATTCCCCTCTTAAAGTCATTCATCGAGACCTCAAATCAAGTAACATATTACTTGATGAAGATATGAACCCAAAGATAGCCGATTTTGGCCTGGCAAAACTCTTCGGAGTTGATCAGACACAAGGTGATACTAAAAGAATTGTCGGAACATAGTAAGATCCATCACTAGACTTTAACTAATTAATACATAGTTTAGGTTACATTACTTCTTTTGTGTAGCATAATTTTTTAGCTCATACATTTTATTAATTGGCTTTGCTACTATGAATGCAGTGGTTATATGGCTCCAGAATACGCAATAACAGGTCATTATTCAGTGAAATCAGATGTTTATAGTTTTGGAATTATAATTCTTGAGATGGTGAGTGGCCAAATGAATAGATTTTTTGGACGATTACAGCTTGAGGAGGCACTGCTACATCGTGTAAGTTAATTTAGCTAATTAAAGAGCAGAAGCACAACCTTGTTCTTTTAGACTGAATAATTTTGAATTCAACTTAATTAAACAACTAAACCTTAATTATGAGCTGAATTAAATTATCCAAGATGAAGTCCAAAAGAAAAAGGCCCATGTGTCTCATTTCCACAATGATAAATATATTATGCTCCTAATATTATTCTTATGAATTTTGAAAATAATTATTTACAATTTGATAAGCAGGCATGGAGGTTGTGGAATGAGGGTAACAGCTTGGATTTGGTGGATACAACATTAAGCAACAACTATTCGAAAGAAGAAGTAACAAAATGCATCCAAATTGGTCTACTATGCATCCAAGAAGAAGCAGCTCTAAGGCCAAGAATTACTTCCATTATCAATGATCTAAATGGACAAGCACATAGTCTTCCAATGCCAAAACCACCAAATTTCTTTGGCACTATCAGTAATTATGAGAATAATGAAATACAACATAATGAAATTGGTGTATATTCAGGTACTAGGACAATTACTAATCTATATCCTCGTGATTAACTTTATTTCCATATTTTATTTTTGATCGTAGCCAAACGGCTGACAAAGATGTGAAGCCTTATTCATTCATGTAATGTAGTAATTATCAGAATGTCTTTACATTGAATAGTATTGTATTTTAAGTGAAATCATGGCAATGATGGCCATTATGCACTTAACGCCAAACCCTAAATAGGGGTGTAAATGTGGTCCGAAAACTGTTTGACCGACCGTTACCGACCGACACCGAACCTGTTTTTGACCGTATTTTTAGTGACCGGATACCGACAGCTACCGAATCTGAATTATACCGAAACCGTTTCCGACCGATTTTATCCACACCGAATTCGACCGGTACCGAGCCCGTTTAAGACCGAATCCATTTTCGACCAGTTTTTATTATATACCGACCGTTACCGAAACCGTATTGTACCGAATCCGTTTTTGATCGATTTTTTACCGACCGTTTTCGACCGACCGCTTTTGACCGACCGTTTTCGACCGAAATCTTATTTTTCAGAACCTGTTTTTTACCTACCATTTTTTATTGAACCTATTTTGACAGACCTTACGACTGGAGTACGACCGACCCCTTTTTTATCGAACTTATTTACATGATTTATGAGTATCATCATCATTATCATGAGTATCATTATCAATTCATTGTTGTTGTTAATTGTTATCAATATGGTTATCATCTTTGTTATCGTCAATTCAATATCATTCATCATCATCTTAATCGTCATCATAAGCTCATAGTTAACCATTTATTATTAGCGTCATAATCCATAACCATTATCCATGTCATCATCATCGTCATCATCAACATTGCATCCATCATCGTCATCATGCATCACCATACATCATTGATGTCATCATCATCGTTGTCATCATATGCATTCATCATCAACATTCATCACCATTCATATACATCATCACCCATGATCATTTTATTATCATCCATCATCAACGTCGTCATCACCATACATAATTGATGCCATCATAATTCATCATCATCATCAGTCAATATCCTTCATGTTGGCCAACATCGTGATCAACACCAATTCACCATGTGTAATGACCCTGATTTTATAGGTATTTCTGTCGTGTATTTATGTGTATTTACGTGATTTATTGTATGGTTCAAACTTATTTTTGAACTATTTATTTATCTTTATGTGAATAATTTTGATTTAATTCGAATTATTTTATTTTGGTTATTATTATTTATTTTAATTATTATTTAATTAATTAGAATTTTATTATTTAATTTTCTAATTAATTATTTAATATTTTCGGGCTAAAACGATTTAAGCATGATTAGTCATGCAATTTTTGTAAATTAGCCCAATTGATCACGAGAGCCCATTTTGGCCCCATTTTTGAGCTATGAAAACCGGCCCCCTTTAGTGATTAGTGGCTTGATTTGTCACTTTCCATGCATTCACACCTTAAACCACTTCTATAAATAGAAGGGTTAGTAAGGCTTGTTGATCCTTTTGCTCATTTGCAATCCCTTGCAATCAAAAGTTTAAAACACAAACTCCCTCCCATTTGCTCTCCCTTTCACACGCCATTTTTGGCTATTAAACACCATCAAATTGTTCATCATTCTTTCTAATCCCAAACTTAAAGATTCATCATCTATTGATCTTTAAGTATCAAAACACAATCTAAGTCCCAAATATTCCATTCAAGATCTATAGTTCGGGTTTGGTTTCGGGTCGTGTTCGTGCGGGTGTTCGTGTGGTGATCGTGTGGTGCCGTGCAAAGGTCGTGTGGACCGTGCAAGGGACGGTGGTGCTCGTGTGGTTCGTGGTGGTGTTTGTGCCAAGGTCGTGCCGTGCGTGGTGGTCCGTGTGGCTTGGGCCGTGTGTTTTAGTTTCCGGGCAGCGAGTTTTTGAGTGTTTATCTTTTTAATCTTCATCAAGGTAACATACTTTCTCAACTTAATTGGTGTATTATGTTTCAAAGTATAGCTTAAATGAACAAGATTAGTTGTATGAAGTTTTGATCATGTTTTTGGGTATGAATGTGAATCTGATTTTTAAGTGGTTTGATGATGATTTTATGATTGAATATGATGATTTTGTGTTTGAAATGTTAGTATTAAGTTTGTTGTTAATCATGTTCAAGTTTGGTGAATTTTGGATGCTAGTAAGTTGATGATTTCATATGTTGGATTGTTGAGTTTATGCGTGTGATATGATGAAGTTCGATGAGTTCTTGATTCTTAGATGAGTTCTTGATTGAAGTTCTTGAATCTTGATTTAGTTCTTGATTTAAGATCTTGAATCTTGAATGACTTCTTGATGATTTCTTTAAGTTCTTGATGAGTTCTTTAAGGTTCTTTATGAGTTCTTGTTTGAGTCTTTAAAGTTAAAGAAAGTTAAAGAAAAGGTTAAAGAAAGGTCCAAGATTGATAAGTGTGATTGGTTTACATGTTATTTCTTGAGTCAAGGCGTAAGATGCAACTTAAGAATTAACTAAGAATGTAAACTTCGGATTAAAGGTTAAAGAATTGCTTGATTTCGTTACTAGACGCCCTAAACTTGGAGTAAGATTATTTGTTTTTGGGTTAAGACGTTGCCCCTATCCTAACCGCGGTATTGGGATAGTGATTACCATTATGTCGTTTACGGATATGGATTTCATGGGGTTGGGAGTAAGATTGGTTTCATGGGGTTGGGAGTAAGATTCTCAATCCTGGCATAGTTGGAAAGTTCATTCGCGTAAGAGGCGTTCGTACGTGCGTAATTCGGTCTAGTATACGAATGATTGTAATACCCCGAAATTTAGGGCCAGAAAATTTCGCGGTTATTAGTATTATTTTATTTATTCTAAGTCCAAAAGACCCATTAATTTGGACTGTTTTATTTTATTTTCCTCTCTTTTAACTCAACTGGGCCAATGACCCAATCTTTTTCCCCTCTTATAAACTTGGCCGGTCCCCTTTGTGTTTTTGGGCCAAGTATTATTATCCTTATTATTTAGTTTGATTAATTAATTAAATTAATTTAATTAAATAATATTTTAAATTACCTAAACTAATTCAAACCTAGCCCAAACCCATCCAATTACTAGGTCCAATTTCCCCTTTCTCCTCTTGAAATTCACGGCAACCCTAGGCTCATATTAGGGTTGTTTTTGTTTTTCTCCTTCTATATATATATATGCTTAGTAACGCTTTTGTTCCCCTGATTGCAAAAAGCTTTGAACTCCAAAAATATTTCTCCTCCTTTTCCTCTCAAAAAGCCGATCTACATTCACCCAAAGTGGTGAATTTTTCCTTGGAAAATTTAAGCGATTTAAGGTACTTTGCTAACCTGTTTAATTCCGGAACAACCTATTCACATAGTTAATTAGGATTAGAAGCATGAAAATTATAAAAAGAATTAGTATCATGTTAGGGTGTTTTTCGAACTACATGAAATTTATGTACATGTTATTTTTCTAGATTATTTTATGTAGTTTCTTGAAATCTTTAATTGTTGAATAATTACTTGTATGAATTTATTTATTAATCAAATATTGTTATTTCTTGATGAATTTTTCGTGGCAGTTTCTTTATTGTTTTATCATGAATCATGATTTATTTCGTAGCAAAATTCGTCCTTTTATTGCTTATAATAATTTAATCTTTCAAATCGGTAAAACTGTCCAGATTTGGTTTACGAATTATTCAAGATACTTAATCAATTCGGATGGCTACGAAAAGTTAGGTGGAAGTGAATAATAGTATTTTATAGCTTGTGTTACATTTTCGTAATTTTTGAAGTTCGTTTGCTATGGTAGAAAAATCTGAAACTGAATTCAGCCTAATCTGCTTTGTTAGTTATGAAATTCCTTAAAAATAGTAAAAGATTTTATTTTTGGACGAAAATTGTGCACGTTAAACCTTGAACCTATATTTAACTTTCATTAAAATTTCCAGATTATTCGAGACCTTTTAATGTTGGTTCTTAATTTAATACTTTAAAAATCAAATTGTGTAAGATATGGTGTTTTAAGGATAATTTTAATGTTTATTATAAAGTTCTCTATGATTTATTGGTTATTGAATTTAATTAATTAAAGATGTAATTTTTGGTATTGTTGTTCATGATTTCCGAGTGGTGTAAAATTTGAAGAGTAGTATTTTTTATCATGTTTTAGGTAATTTATGTAATTAATTGTAATTTTTATGAATTTATTAAATTAATTGTATGAAGATTGTATGAATTCATCTAATTATTGTGATTTTAATGGAAATGTCGAGTGACCCTAATTTATTTGGTCAATTTTAGTTTAATTTTGACTTATAATATTTTTAGGAATAATTGTTATTATAATTGTAAAAGTTACAATTAAAGGAATTATCAGGGATAAGTTGTAATATGAAGGGGTAGATAATATTATTGTTATTATTATTATATTACGAGTAATATGAGTAATATTATTATTATTGCTATTATTATTATTATTATTAAGTATCAGTAGGGATAAGTTACAATAAGAAGTTAATAAGATATTAATAGGGTAGGAAAGGAAACAGAGTAAAAGGATATTAATTTGTTTCGATCTCTGACTAGGAAAGACTTGGTATTTAAGGTGGCCAACATACGTGCCGCACCTCTCTTTCCTGGGATTTCGAACATTTTATTCCCGATTACGGCCACCTAGTACTTCCCGATTTAAGTAAGATAAGTAAGATAAGGACGCCTGTGCGGTGGTGCAAAGGTCACCAATCGGGTTTAGTCGACGCCATTGCTCAATGGGACGAACACACGAGTTCCCCCGCGCAGTTCTTGGTTCTAGAATATGGAGTCGTCTAGGTAGTTCTTGCAAAGGAGGGCTGCTTAGGGGTTATGGCCATAGCTTAGGCTTAGTTCTTGCAAAGGAGGGCTACAGGTGGGACGCAAAGGTTCACCCCGACATATTTTAGGAAAGTTGCGGACGCAAAGGTTCGCTACGAGCTGAAGAAGACAGTCCGCAAAGATGATAAGTTAAGATAAAGATGTTATGAAATACGTGATGTTATAAGTTATGATATGATATAAAAATAAGATATGGTATAGTAATGATAACCAAGTTATAAGTGTTTATAATATAAGATAAGCATGAAATGTACGTGCTATGAATAGTATAAGTCTTCCGCTGTGTATATCTGTATTTGTATAACTTACGTATGTATGTATAAGTGTATGTATTTGTATGTTGTACCCATTTTGTGTACGTAGTTTTGTACGTATTCCTAACCGTATTTTGCAGGTATCATTATACGTGTAGTATACGTACCTTATACGTATTTTAGTACGTATTTCTAACCGTATCTCTGCAGGTATTTTTCTACGTATTTTTGTACGTATTTTTATACGTACCCCGTATGAATGATTGTATAAGACGATATATGTTTATGTGTGATTTTCTTGCGTGATTCTATGAGATTATGTGTTTAGCGGTCCCTCAATTAAGCGGGACAGCCTAGTTACTCGCCACTGACGGTGGACCCCCCCTCAGTTTCAGGAGATGATGCAGCTGCTTAGCACGGGCTTTCGTTGGATCGGGCTTGTGTGGAAGAGACCTGTAGTTTAGCCTTTATTTTTCTAAGTTATTCAATAAGAATTTTTATGCTACTAGTTGATCCCAGCATGTTGGGACGGAATTAGAACAACTTATGTAATTATGTTTTTTGGACCCATTCAGACTTTTGGATTATAGTTTATTAATTTAATAAAAGTTGCTTAGTTTTAATTAATTAACTTCATTTATAGTTTAAGTTGCTTCAGTAATGATCCGTTTGTCGATCTCCCTTCGTCAATCGACAAGTCCAAAAAGTCGGGTCGTTACAATGATTGTGCCCGAGTTAAGAATTGGTTAAAGTTAGTCGAGTCAGGCATGATTATTTGTGTGATTCGCATGTTTTGATTGGCTTGGTTGGTTTGATTATTTGATTTATGCTATGTTCATATGTATCCCCGTTAGGGTGGAACGGTTATGTTACTCGCCACTGGCGGTGGACTGTTGTTGTTTTTCAGCTAATTCTGATGATGAGGTTCTTGCTTAGCTTTGGGTTGGACGAGTGCCGATGTTATGTAGTCTTTATATTGTTGTTTTACGATTTTGTTTAGTGTTGGATTATAGTATTAGTACTTATGTATTTTTCTAACTCTAACGTGTATTTGGAGTTTATATCGTTAGTAGCAGTAATATGGCTTTTCGGAATAGTTATGTACAAACTTGTGGATATTTGTACTTTTGGTTTACTTATATAATCATTTCGAGGTTTTGTTTTTAATTTTAAGTGTTTTGGTTTGTTAGTTCTGACTATTCGACTCGTCGGTTTCTTCCGCGCCGGTTTAAGCGAGTCGGGTCGTCATAGTTGGTATCAGAGCCGAATAGGTTTTAAGTGAATTTTTAGGATTTGAGTTAAACCCGGGAGTTCAGAGCTTTACCATTCTCGAGTGATAAACCCAAATTATGATTAAGTAAAGAGAGGAGAGTTTGGGTAGAAAGACCGGGATAGAATCTTTTCTATTCTTTTCTTCTCTTATTTTCGAGTACTTGATTGTTGTGTGGATGTATGACTAACATTGTGGTTTTGGTGTGTCTTTTTGGTTGTGATGCGTTGCAGCATGTCTACACCTCGCCGGTTGAGTACTGGATGACAGAGGTTGCGAGCACTCGAGGAGGCGATCCTTATGTTAGCGCAGCATAGTCGTTCTACGCCGGGTACGCAGTCGACGTTCGATCGTATCGCACGTCATTGACCTCCGACTTACGATGGGGTTGCCGACCCTACTATTCTGGAGAGTTGGATCCGCGAGATGGGGAAGCTCTTCGACGCGATGTTTTGTCCTGAGCACGAGAAGGTGCAGATCGCCGCTTATTATCTACGTGGAGAGGCCGATAACTGGTGGACATTAGCTAAGGACGCGTGCATGCCGTTACATTCGATGTCGTGGATCGAGTTCATCGATAAGATCCAGGAGCGTTTCTACCCCGACGAGTTGCGGTGGCAGAAGCAGGAGGAGTTTCTTACTCTTACACAGGGTAAGATGACTGTGCAGACGTACACCGACAGGTTTACGGAGTTATCGAGGTTCGCTACGTCTGTGGTTCCGTCAGAGAAGGATCGGGTCAAGCGCTACATCAAAAAGTTGGATCCGAGGATTCGCGTTCACGTGATCAGTACTGGAGCAACGACATTCCAGCAGGCCTACGAGGTAGCACTCGAGATTCAGGCATCGATGGCCGAGGAGGACGCGAGCAGGAAGAGAGCTCAGGTTCCGACAACGACGGCTTCGTTTAAGAAGCCCCGATTTAGTGCTCCTAGAACTACCCCTCCGACCACGAGTTCGCTTAAGGGTTCCGATGGCTCGAAGTTCAGAGGATGCGGCCGAGACTTCCATCCAGGGAAGCGGTGTGACGGTTCACCCATAGCGTGTTTTATCTGTAGGAAGGAAGGCCATAAGGCGTCAGTTTGCCCCGAGAGGAAGCCAGACACTGAGGTTAAGCAGCTTCCGGCACCGACAAAGACTCCGGTGAAGAACCGAGTCTATTGTATGACCGAGGCGGAGGCCGAGGTTCAGCCTGACGTCGTATCAGGTAGATTTCTTATTTCTGTTGTGCTAGCTTTGGTGTTATTTGACAATGGAGCTACTGTCTCTTTTGTGTCCAGTAGTTTTGTCTCGAGGTCTAATCTTCGTGACAGCTTTCCTGTTAGTTCAGTTATAACTCTCCCTTCCGGAGAGGATTTTATTTGTCAGCGCGAGTTCCGAGGAGTGCCTATCGTGATAGCTGGGGAGCAAGCGACGACTGATCTGAAGGAGTTTCCGCTGATGGAGTTCGATGTAATACTTGGTATGGACTGGCTGTCGAGGTATTGAGCGATCATTCGTTGTCGAGATCAATCAGTGACATTCCGAGGACTTCAGGGCAACAGAGTTACCTACTCTGGGTTCGTCCTCAAGAAAGGAGTGAAGGTCATCTCTGCCTTGAAGACGAGGAAGCATCGCCAGAAGGGCGATATGGTGTACCTATGTCAGGTAAGGGACTTGACTGAGGAGCGTTTATTGGACGATATACCTGTAGCGAGGGATTTCAGAAACGTATTTCCTAATGAGCTACCAGGAGTTCCACCTGAGCGCGACGTCGAGTTTCATATCGACTTAGCACCAGGGACAGCGCCGATTTCGAAGGCACATTACCGGATGGCACCATCGGAGTTGCAAGAGTTAAAAACGCAACTCCAAGATTTGATCGATAAGGGCTTCATTAGGCTAAGCGTTTCTCCGTAGGGAGCACCTGTGCTCTTCGTGAAGAAGAAAGATGGTAGTATGCGTCTATGCATAGAATACCGAGAGTTGAATCGGGTAACTATCAAGAATAAGTACCCGTTGCCTAGGATTGAAGACCTGTTCGATCAGCTACGAGGAGCAGGAGTGTTTTCGAAGATAGATCTTCGGTCTGGATATCATCAGATTCCAGTCAAGAAAGAAGACATCCCGAAAACTGCTTTTCGTACTAGATACGGCCATTACGAGTTCGAGGTGATGCCCTTTGGCCTCACTAATGCGCCAACCGTGTTCATGGACCAGATGAACCGGACGTTTCATCACTTACTCGACAAGTGCGTCATAGTATTTATAGATGATATCTTATTCTATTCGAGAGATGAGTCTGAGCATTCGGAACATCTCCGGATGGTACTTGAGATATTGCGTAGTAATAAGTGGTTCGCGAAACTCTCCAAGTGTGAGTTTTGGCTTCGCGAAGTAGCATTACTGGGTCACGTGATTAGTAGAGAGGGCATTAAGGTAGACCCGGCTAAGATTAAGGCTGTAGTTGATTGGAGTAGCCCGAGAAATGTGGCGGAGGTTTGTAGTTTTCTGGGTTTGGCCGGATACTATCGACGATTCGTCCAGGACTTCTCCAAGATTTTTAGGCCGATGTCTAGTCTCCTACAGAAGGAGGTCCGATTCGTTTGGATGGAGGCTTGCGAGCAAGCATTTCAGCAGTTGAAACAGAGATTAGTCTCTGCTCCGATTCTTACCCTTCCGAACGATGAGGAAAACTTCGAGGTCTATAGTGATGCTTCGAAGAGTGGCCTAGGATGTGTGCTCATGCAGGGTGGGAAAGTCATCGCTTACGCATCGAGACAACTGAAGGTGCACGAGCGTAACTATCCTACGCATGATTTGGAGTTAACGGCTGTAGTATTCGCGCTCAAGATCTGGAGGCACTATCTCTATGGTGGTTCGTGTAGAGTATTCACGGATCACAAGAGCCTCAAGTACATCTTCACTCAGAAATACCTCAATATGAGGCAGAGACGATGGCTTAAGCTTATTAAGGACTACGACCTGACGCTTAACTACTGCGAGGGCAAGGCCAACTTAGTCGCAGATGCACTAAGTCGTAAGCATCGCTTGAGCTTTAGTAGAAGCCGTAGTTCCGTCAGACTTCGTCTGACATCTATGAGTGCCGAGCCTGATTTAATTCAGGAATTGCGCGAGGGTCAGCAGAGCGACCCGCAGTTAGCTAGGATTCGAGAGGCCTTACGTCAAGGCAAAGCTGTAGGTTTCGAGATCTCTTCCGATGGTAGTCTGCGATTCAGAGGGAGGTGGTGTGTACCAGACTGTTCTGATCTTAGGAACAGAATTATGTCTGAGGCGCATAACTCGCCCTACTCTGTTCATCCTGGTGGTAACAAGTTATACCATGACCTTAGGGGCCAATTTTGGTGGCCTAAGATGAAGAGGGATGTAGCGGAATTTGTAGCTCGATGTTTGGTCTGTCAGAAGGTCAAAATTGAGCATCAGAGACTAGGAGGTCTGTTGCAGCCACTACCGATTCCGACCTGGAAATTTGAGTAGGTATCGATGGACTTTGTAGTTAGCTTACCCACCTGTAATGGCTTGAATGCTATTTGGGTCATAGTGGATAGGTTAACCAAGGTCGCTAGATTCATTCCGATGAAGATGACCTGGTCTATGGAGCGTATAGCAGAGGCGTATACACAGGATATTATCCGACTTCACGGAGTTGCGAGGGAGATTGTTTCTGATCGAGATCCGAGATTTCTGTCTCGTTTCTAGAAATCAATTCAGGAAGCCTTTGGGATAAAGCTGAAGTTGAGCACCGCTTTTCACGCGGCGACTGATGGTCAGACTGAGAGGACCATCCAGACCTTAGAGGATATGCTACATGCATGTACTCTGGAGTACCACCAGTCCTGGGTACGTATGCTTTGTTTGATAGAGTTCTCCTATAACAATAGATATCACTCCAGCATCGAGATGGCTCCGTACGAGGCCTTGTACGGCAGGAAGTGTCGGAGTCTGATATGTTGGAATGATATTAGCGATTCCTTGGCTATAGGACCTGAGATGGTACGCGATACTATCGAGAAGGTCCGAGTCATCCGGTCTAAGATGCAGGCCGCTCAGAGTCGTCAAAAATCCTACGCCGATAATCGACGTAGACCGCTGGCTTTCGAGGTAGGTGACAAAGTCTTGCTTAAGGTTTCACCGTTCAAAGGAGTGGCACGCTTTGGTCAAAAGGGGAAACTCCGACCGAAATATGTGGGACCTTACGAGATACTGGAACGAGTTGGGGAGGTGGCTTATCGATTGGCATTACCATCTAGTTTGGCTAATGTGCATGACGTATTCTATGTTTCCCAGCTAGGGAAATATGTACATGATCCTACCCACATTATTACAGTGGAACCGGCCATGTTTGAGCCGAATCTGACTTACGAGGAGCGACCCGTCCAGATCTTGGATAGGGAAGTGAGGACCCTTCGGCGTAAGCAAGTCCAGCTCGTCAAGGTGTTGTGTAGATATCAACACCATGAGGAGGCGATTTGGGAGACAGAGGCGTCCATGAGGCAGAAGTACCCGGAGTTGTTTGAGGGGGAGCAATCTCCTTTGCCTTGAAATTTCGGGACGAAATTTCTTTAAGGAGGGGAGTTTGTAAAGACCCTGATTTTATAGGTATTTCTGTGATTTATTGTATGGTTCAAACTTATTTTTGAACTATTTATTTTATCATTATGTGAATAATTTCGATTTAATTCGAATTATTTTATTTTGGTTATTATTATTTATTTTAATTATTATTTAATTAATTAGAATTTTATTATTTAATTTTCTAATTAATTATTTAATATTTTCGGGCTAAAATGATTTAAGCATGATTAGTCATGCAATTTTTGTAAATTAGCCCAATTGATCACAAGAGCCCATTTTGGCCCATTTTTGAGCTATGAAAACCGGCCCCCTTTAGTGATTAGTGGCTTGATTTGTCACTTGCCATGCATTCACACCTTAAACCACTTCTATAAATAGAAGGGTTAGTAAGGCTTGTTGATGCTTTTGCTCATTTGCCATCCCTTGCCATCAAAAGTTTAAAACACAAACTCCCTCCCATTTGCTCTCCCTTCCACATGCCATTTTTGGCTATTAAACACCATCAAATTGTTCATCATTCTTTCTAATCCCGAACTTAAAGATTCATCATCTATTGATCTTTAAGTATCAAAACACAATCTAAGTCCCAACTATTCCATTCAAGATCTATAGTTCGGGTTTTGTTTCGGGTTTTGTTCGTGCGGGTGTTCGAGTGGTGATCGTGAGGTGCCGTGCAAAGTTCGTGTGGACCGTGTAAGGGACGGTGGTGGGTTCGTGATAGGCAGCCGTGCTGGGCATTCGTGGTGCTCGTGTGGTTCGTGGTGGTGTTCGTGCCAAGGCCGTGCCGTGCGTGGTGGTCCGTGTGGCTTGGGCCGTGTGTTTTAGTTTCCGGGCAGCGAGTTTTTGAGTGTTTACTTTGTTAATCTTAATCAAGGTAACATACTTTCTCAACTTAATTGGTGTACTATGTTTCAAAGTATAGATTAAATGAACAAGATTAGTTGTATGAAGTTTTGATCATGTTTTTGGGTATGAATGTGAATCTAATTTTTAAGTGGTTTGATGATGATTTTATGATTGAATATGATGATTTTGTGTTTGAAATGTTAGTATTAAGTTTGTTGCTAATCATGTTCAAGTTTGGTGAATTTTGGATGCTAGTAAGTTGATGATTTCATATGTTGGAGTTAATACAACTCAATAATGAGATGGGTACAAAGTATTAATACAAAGTACTTTGTTCTCCACTCAATCATGTTCGGCACTCATTATTCGCCACTCATTATTAACTTCAAAATAATTTGTATCAAAAAGATGGGTACATCAAATAATGAGTGGCGAATAATGAGTGGCGAACAAGGACAAGTCTTATGTACATCAAAAAGCTGGGTACATCAAATAATCTTGTTCAAGACTCAACAACTCATTATCTAAAAAGTCGTCAGGGTACAAAGAAGCAAGTTTAAGTACCTTGTAAATAAACAAGTATTAATGATATATAATGGAATAAATATCTTATATAATTATATAAAACAAATAAAAAATAAATTTTGTACCTTTTCTTTTTCAAAAGATGAAAAGTTATCTTTAGGACTTAGGCTAATCATGCAAATAAGCAACTCCATGTTCCGCTCATTGAACCGGTTGTTAAGTTCTTGAAGATGCAAATCAATGACTTCTAAAAAAATTCCAACTTGGAAATGATGTTCATTTGTAGCTTTTTCAACAAAACGTCGTGATCTGCCCTGAGGAACATAATTGGCCTCCATAATGAGAACATCTATTTTGTGTTTATTGCAAAATGAAGTTAGTTCTGCCAAGAGATTCTCCCATCCTTGTTCCGTCATTGTTTGTAACACATTAGTTGTAACAGAAACAAGTCTCATAGCATTTACAATATCTTGTTCTTTTCTTTGCAATGCAATACACAAATTATTAGTGTACCCAAAGATAGTCAACATCAAATGAGCCATAAAAATAAAATCAAATGACTCTAGTGACCCTAAAAAAATTTGCGCTTTGAACTTATCATCCGATGAACCATGTTTGCCAATGTGCGCAAGAACCTCAACAATTGTAGGAAACAAGGAGTTGATGTTTAGTAGACATTTGTAATGTGAACTCCAGCGAGTATCTCCAGGTCTTTTCAAACCAACTTATATTGATTAAATCCTGAACCACTTTCAATCTCCCCCATTTCTAATGTTTCAGCAACTTTTTGAGCTTGACTTTCTGGAATCATTCCTCTTCTTTTGCAAGAAGCCCCAACCACATTCAACAGATTTGTAATAATTTCAAATACCCAACCACAATTATCATTCTTTTTAGCAACATCAACTAGAGTCAATTGAAGTTGATGTGCAAAACAATGAATATAATAAGCTCTTGGAGTATCATCCATAATCAATTTCTTAAGCCCATATATACACCCTTCATGTTGCTAGCCCCGTCATATCCTTGTCCTCTAATCATTGATGGACTCAAGTTGTATTCCATAAACAAAGACATAATTACTTTTTTTAAAGATAAAGACGTAGTATCACTGCTCCACTTTTTCTATCAACAAAACCCAAAACAAGAGATAATTTTTCTTTTTGGGACACATCACTTGACTCATCCGCCAATATAGCAAAGTAATCATCAGCAAGCTCTTCTATTATGCGTTTAGTTGTTTTTTTGCAAAACATTAATAATATCTTTTTGAATCTTATCAAAACTATTATTTTTAACTTCCTCAACCTTTTTCCCAAGCCATTTTAAAAGTTCAATGAAATTACCTCTATTATATGACTCCTCACTCTCATCATGCCCATGAAATGCCAACCCTTGCACCAAAAAAATCTCAAACACGTTAATGATGCTTCCAAACGAATGTTATATTTTTTAATTGACACATCACTTACATTGTCAAAGACAGTGATGATTGATTTTTTTCCCATCTCTTAAGTTCAAATACTTTTCATAAGCAAGATTATGGACACTATTAACTTCACCAATATTATTACAAAACCTATTCGGTTTGTTCCATGCCCTAAATCCCCCACTAACAAATGTATCAGATCACCGCCATGTATCTTTTCAACATCATGCTTGAACTAATAGCATACAAAACAATATGCGGCATCTTTTGAAATGCTATACTCAAGCCAATCTCTATTGTTGAACCAAGAAATACTAAAACGACACTTTCCGGAGCATTGTCTTTGAGGGAAATTATGAGCTTTTGCTTAACAAGGTTTTTTATGTATGTAAGCTCTTTTAACCGCATTTCTTTGATTTGGGGGATAATCCATTATATTCATTCTTAATCCTAGATCATGAGGGAGAAGTTCAGCATCATATGATAATTCGTCCCCTTCCTCTTCCTCTTCAATGGTTTCATTAATAGTAATTGGATCTCCCATTTCTATATCCACATGAATTGGTTCATCCACATCATCCACATCATTAAGAGGTATCTCACTTTGTCTGGTTGAAGAATAAGAATTTTGGTGTGATTGTTTTGATTTCAATTTTTTAAGCAACATTTGTCGATAATCGGGTTGTTTTTCCATTGCCTTAGACTTTTTCGAAGAACTTGAACTTGACATGTCCTAATTAATTTAAAAAATATGAATTAATAAACAATTGTTTTACTTTTTTATGCAATAGTTCGCTAATTCACTAATCAACTCACTAGACACCACACTTATCCTTTTTCTCAACTTCTCATAAATCATAAATTCATAATCTCATTCAATAAATTCAAAATTCATTTCACAGTTCAAAAAACAAAAATTAACAATCACAAAATTCACAATTCACAAATTAATCTAATAATAGCCAAAAATTAACATTCATAATTCACAAATTAATCCAATAATACCAAAAAATTAATAATCACAATTCACAAATTGATTCATTATTCCAATAATACTCAAAAGTGAAAACTACGGTTTTAGGGTTTACCTTGTTCTGATTTTGGAACTTTTGAGTTATAGATCTAGTGCCACAGCCACGGGCCCACGCTCCATAGAGGTCGGAGGAAGGGCCAAAGGGAAGAAGCGAAGAATCGCCACTTGTGCACTTTCTGCAATGGTTCGAACTTTCGAAGCTTCAATGGTCATTCGAACTCGAAGCTCAATCAAGGCTGCGAGGCAAGAGAAGATGACGACCTCCGGTGCGAGACGACCGACAAGGGTTGTCTTGCGTGACGAACTGACGGCGACCGATGTTACTCACGAGACAAGAGTCTTCTTTCTCCCTTTCTTTCTCCTTTCTCTCTCCTTTTCTTTCTCCCTTTTCTCTTTCTTATTTTTCACGATTTTTTTCCCATTTTTTTTTAAACCTAGGGGACAATTGTCACCCAATGTTCCTCTGTGGGTCCACCATGAACTCCCATGACACTTTATGCCCTATTTTTGTGCTGCTGATGAAGAGGATTCTAAACACCTCTTTGAAGAGTGCTACTACACTACACCTGTAGGCTGTAGGGATAAGATATGCCAATGCCTTCATATCAATGCTAGTCTGAAGAATGCTCTTAAGCTTTGTCACTATAGGCTTCGAGATCCTAGAAACGCAATTCTTTTCAGACGGTTTATTGCTTATGGAAAAATAGAAACGAGGTTTTGCGGTAAGGCAAAGTGGTGAAGGCAGAATGTCTTTTAAATATTATACAATACATTGTGAAAAATAGAATGAATACTGCACATAGCAGGGAAATTCGTTTGTACAATTGATAAAGAATGGCTGCAAAGCTGAAAGCTTGCAATTAGTTGCTGAGGTTTCCTTAGGCGTGGGGCCCCCTAGAGGATTGACATCTATAGAAATTTGGAGAAGTGTATGCTATTAGCTGCTATTAGCAAATAGGAACACAAATTTATTTATTTATTTTTTTTAAAAAAAAATATGTAAGAAAAAATATATAAAACGATTTCAACTAATCAAAGGCTAACAAATATTGTCAGAAACACATGGGTTAAAAAGGAGTGGTCCCATGTATGAGTAAACCCGGAAAAATCCAAAAAAGGTATGTGGACTATAATTGTCATCTGATAAACTATAATCGGTATCTATAGGACAATAATTGTGTTACACAGGACTATACTTTGCAAGTTCGTACAAAAGTGTTATTTCATTTAGCTGCTAAGAGTATATCATCCCTCATAGAAATTCCTCTTAGGTGTATTTTTCTTTTGGCGATATAAAATCTTTCTTATTTACAAAAAAAGTTAATAATAGGATTGTTTGAAACAAACCCCTGAAACTCATGCTCGTTTTAACAGAACCTTCAGGAACACAATTTCTTTTAATGAATCCGCAAAATGTGAGAAACTCTCTAATTTAACCCGTAAAACATTGTAAATTTATTAAATAGCAGCCCCATTTGCTTGCAACGTTAACTTTTGACCTTAAGTGTGACATAGTTTTAAATTTTCTCTCCAAAAATTTCTTGCTCATTAACTTGATCTCAGTTACGTAACTGTCACTTTCCTCAATTCAACCATCTCTATCGTCTCTCTCCTCTACTCATGAGGATTCATCTCTCTCGTCTCTCTCTCCTAGATTTGCTCATAAGGATTCATCTCTATTGTCTCTCTCTCCTCTGCTTATGAGGATTCATTGTACATGCAATCCCAATGCACGAAGTAAAATCTAAGTTTTTACTAGATAAAAAACCTTAAAATGGAATCAAAGGAAGTAACGGGTGAAAAAAGGGAACAAGATTTGGACAATTAAACAATAAATTGGAGCTATAAAAAGGTATTTTTGGATCTCAATTTGTTTAATTCACTACAATTTAATTATGTGTTGTTGAAAGCTTAGTGCATATTGTAGTTTTTGATGTTGTTATATGCTTGGTAGTGGTCATGACCAGATGAGAGAGATTGAGCAGAGGAGAGAGAGACAAGAGATATGGAGAAGAGGGTAGAGACGATATACATGAGTAGAGGAGAGAGACAGTTGAATTGAGGATAGTGACAGTTAGGTAACTGAGACTTAATAAGTAAGACATATATAAGGGAAAATTGTAAAAGTGGGCAACTTAACTTCAAAAGTTAATGTTGTAAGAAAATGAATGTGTTATTTAATAGATTTATAATGTTTTGGGGGTTAAATTAAAGAGCTTCTCATATTTTGGGTGTTTTTTGAAAGGAATTAAGTTCCTGGAGTTTCTGACAAAACGAGCATAAGTTCGTGAGGGTCGTTTTAGAAAAATCCATATGAATAATAATAACAATAACAATAATAATAATTATTATTATTATTATTTTGAAAACTGAATAAACTGAACTAAAAATTAGCCAAAGGAGAAAAGGGCCTAAGGCCCTATTCTTTTAAACATAATTTTTGAAATTCTAGTTCACTTCGATCAATTTAGTTCGGACAAATTCACTTTAATCAACTCCTGATGATTGTAAGAAGTAGTTTAATTAATCCAGTCCAGTTCCGTTCCAATAAATTATTAATATTTCAATTCAGAAAAATTGAGTTTAGTTTAGATTAATTGAGCCCAAAAGAACAAGGCCTAAGGTAATGTATGTTCTCTTCACGTTTTTAAATCAATCCCAATCTAATCAAAAACCACTACATTCTAATTCAATCCAATGCAATCCTTTCCAATCCATTCTAACATTTTCCAATCCATTCTAAAGTCAAGTTAAGTGAGTTCTCATGTGATTCGTCTTGATTTGTATCTTTTGAATATATAATTCTTATATTTTTTTTGTTATACATAGCTCAAGATATTAATTTTTAAAGTTATCCAATCTAAACCAATCCAATTCGTCAAATCTAATCTAATTTAATTATGCCAAGAGAAAACACCGAAGGGCTCTTCTGGTAGCTGGTTATAAATGGTTGTAATTGGAATGAATTTATATATAAATAAATTTAAATAAATTTTCTTCACAAATATCTATTCCCTTCTTAGACCACCTTCTCCTGGATAGTAATAAAAAATAAGAAATAAATTTTAAGTTTAGGAATGAAAAAATGTATTTTATGGAGATTATAAAGTTCTTCCTAATGAATTGGATTAATGGAGAATAACAAATTCATTACCATTAGCATAATTTATAACTAACAACCAAACGTGTCTGCTTTAATATTATTTTTTGTAGTAGTAATTTACGATTTTTATTTTGTCCAACTATTTCTGGCGGAGTATTTAATTGCGAAAAGTGGATCCGCGTATAAGATGGACAAAATGACCCAAAGCAGTCACATTTTGAAATAGTCATAATCTTGCGAACCATGTCTCGGAGAATCACATTCACTCAACCAAAGATATATATGAAACTTTACATAGATTGTCAAAAAGGGAAACACTACACATACAACAATGGTCCATTGGATTTTTGGTAATAAATTATTGTAGTAATTGTAATGGATTTAAGGTGTAATTCTATTAAAGAATAGATATTAGTTTCCTTCCACACTTGCATATAAATTAATTTTTATTACCAACATTTATGACCGGCTAACAAACCGTTGTAAGTGTATGTAATCCCAAAAAACTCTCCCCCTATTGTTCACCTTTTCTAGTGTTTTTTCCCTAAAGTTATGTTGGTTTGTATAACATTGTATGTATAGTACTCTCTCTGTTACAAAATAATAGTAACATTTTTCAAAATAAGTCCAGACGTTACAAATATTGCCAACAATTTACCAACTTCCTTTTTTATGGTACATTTTTCACATTAAATTACTTGTGGTCCCCACCATTTTATACTTGTACTTGTTTTTGATCTTTTTTCACTCTCTTTACATATTTTTTCTCCTAATCACATATTATTTCTCTCTTCTACTTTTACCAAACTACACCTTTATTCATTATTAAGAATTTTGCCTAGTATTCCCCTAGCCCATTAGTTGCAAGCTATAGATAACGAAGGGAGTAGCTTTCGGGAAAAAATCCGGTGCACAAATTTGATATGACACATTTTGTGTCCTAGACCCCTAGTGGTGTGCCATTCTTTAATGTCTGGTTCGTGTTGAGAAATGGCGTGCGCACATCGGATAGAATGAGTCTACTATGTATCCGGGTGTATATAAAGGTAGGTGTACCCAAAGATGTTTTATTACTCATTTAATATAATTTTGTTCATTCAAAATTTTAAAATGATCAAAATTATCCTTGGGTGAACCTTACACCCGGGTGTATCTAAATATTTCTACTAGGGTAAAATTGTAATTTTAATCTACTTTGTTCATGCTAAATATGGTTTACAATAGTATATAATACAAGTATGATATTTATATTATGCAATATGATACTTGGTATATGTTGGTGTTATATTTAGTAGATCTGATGTCAGATATATTTACAATATCTTGTTCTTTTCTTTGCAATGCAATACACAAATTATTAGTGTACCCAAAGATAGTCAACATCAAATGAGCCATAAAAATAAAATCAAATGACTCTAGTGACCCTAAAAAAATTTGCGCTTTGAACTTATCATCCGATGAACCATGTTTGCCAATGTGCGCAAGAACCTCAACAATTGTAGGAAACAAGGAGTTGATGTTTAGTAGACATTTGTAATGTGAACTCCAGCGAGTATCTCCAGGTCTTTTCAAACCAACTTATATTGATTAAATCCTGAACCACTTTCAATCTCCCCCATTTCTAATGTTTCAGCAACTTTTTGAGCTTGACTTTCTGGAATCATTCCTCTTCTTTTGCAAGAAGCCCCAACCACATTCAACAGATTTGTAATAATTTCAAATACCCAACCACAATTATCATTCTTTTTAGCAACATCAACTAGAGTCAATTGAAGTTGATGTGCAAAACAATGAATATAATAAGCTCTTGGAGTATCATCCATAATCAATTTCTTAAGCCCATATATACACCCTTCATGTTGCTAGCCCCGTCATATCCTTGTCCTCTAATCATTGATGGACTCAAGTTGTATTCCATAAACAAAGACATAATTACTTTTTTTAAAGATAAAGACGTAGTATCACTGCTCCACTTTTTCTATCAACAAAACCCAAAACAAGAGATAATTTTTCTTTTTGGGACACATCACTTGACTCATCCGCCAATATAGCAAAGTAATCATCACCAAGCTCTTCTATTATGCGTTTAGTTGTTTTTTTGCAAAACAATTAATAATATCTTTTTGAATCTTATCAAAACTATTATTTTTAACTTCCTCAACCTTTTCCCCAAGCCATTTTAAAAGTTCAATGAAATTACCTCTATTATATGACTCCTCACTCTCATCATGCCCATGAAATGCCAACCCTTGCACCAAAAAAATCTCAAACACGTTAATGATGCTTCCAAACGAATGTTATATTTTTTAATTGACACATCACTTACATTGTCAAAGACAGTGATGATTGATTTTTTTCCCATCTCTTAAGTTCAAATACTTTTCATAAGCAAGATTATGGACACTATTAACTTCACCAATATTATTACCAAACCTATTCGGTTTGTTCCATGCCCTAAATCCCCCACTAACAAATGTATCAGATCACCGCCATGTATCTTTTCAACATCATGCTTGAACTAATAGCATACAAAACAATATGCGGCATCTTTTGAAATGCTATACTCAAGCCAATCTCTATTGTTGAACCAAGAAATACTAAAACGACACTTTCCGGAGCATTGTCTTTGAGGGAAATTATGAGCTTTTGCTTGACAAGGTTTTTTATGTATGTAAGCTCTTTTAACCGCATTTCTTTGATTTGGGGGATAATCCATTATATTCATTCTTAATCCTAGATCATGAGGGAGAAGTTCAGCATCATATGATAATTCGTCCCCTTCCTCTTCCTCTTCAATGGTTTCATTAATAGTAATTGGATCTCCCATTTCTATATCCACATGAATTGGTTCATCCACATCATCCACATCATTAAGAGGTATCTCACTTTGTCTGGTTGAAGAATAAGAATTTTGGTGTGATTGTTTTGATTTCAATTTTTTAAGCAACATTTGTCGATAATCGGGTTGTTTTTCCATTGCCTTAGACTTTTTCGAAGAACTTGAACTTGACATGTCCTAATTAATTTAAAAAATATGAATTAATAAACAATTGTTTTACTTTTTTATGCAATAGTTCGCTAATTCACTAATCAACTCACTAGACACCACACTTATCCTTTTTCTCAACTTCTCATAAATCATAAATTCATAATCTCATTCAATAAATTCAAAATTCATTTCACAGTTCAAAAAACAAAAATTAACAATCACAAAATTCACAATTCACAAATTAATCTAATAATAGCCAAAAATTAACATTCACAATTCACAAATTAATCCAATAATACCAAAAAATTAATAATCACAATTCACAAATTGATTCATTATTCCAATAATACTCAAAAGTGAAAACTACGGTTTTAGGGTTTACCTTGTTCTGATTTTGGAACTTTTGAGTTATAGATCTAGTGCCACAGCCACGGGCCCACGCTCCATAGAGGTCGGAGGAAGGGCCAAAGGGAAGAAGCGAAGAATCGCCACTTGTGCACTTTCTGCAATGGTTCGAACTTTCGAAGCTTCAATGGTCATTCGAACTCGAAGCTCAATCAAGGCTGCGAGGCAAGAGAAGATGACGACCTCCGGTGCGAGACGACCGACAAGGGTTGTCTTGCGTGACGAACTGACGGCGACCGATGTTACTCACGAGACAAGAGTCTTCTTTCTCCCTTTCTTTCTCCTTTCTCTCTCCTTTTCTTTCTCCCTTTTCTCTTTCTTATTTTTCACGATTTTTTTCCCATTTTTTTTAAACCTAGGGGACAATTGTCACCCAATATTCCTCTGTGGGTCCGCCATGAACTCCCATGACACTTTATGCCCTATTTTTGTGCTGCTGATGAAGAGGATTCTAAACACCTCTTTGAAGAGTGCTACTACACTACACCTGTAGGCTGTAGGGATAAGATATGCCAATGCCTTCATATCAATGCTAGTCTGAAGAATGCTCTTAAGCTTTGTCACTATAGGCTTCGAGATCCTAGAAACGCAATTCTTTTCAGACGGTTTATTGCTTATGGAAAAATAGAAACGAGGTTTTGCGGTAAGGCAAAGTGGTGAAGGCAGAATGTCTTTTAAATATTATACAATACATTGTGAAAAATAGAATGAATACTGCACATAGCAGGGAAATTCGTTTGTACAATTGATAAAGAATGGCTGCAAAGCTGAAAGCTTGCAATTAGTTGCTGAGGTTTCCTTAGGCGTGGGGCCCCCTAGAGGATTGACATCTATAGAAATTTGGAGAAGTGTATGCTATTAGCTGCTATTAGCAAATAGGAACACAAATTTATTTATTTATTTTTTTTAAAAAAAAATATGTAAGAAAAAATATATAAAACGATTTCAACTAATCAAAGGCTAACAAATATTGTCAGAAACACATGGGTTAAAAAGGAGTGGTCCCATGTATGAGTAAACCCGGAAAAATCCAAAAAAGGTATGTGGACTATAATTGTCATCTGATAAACTATAATCGGTATCTATAGGACAATAATTGTGTTACACAGGACTATACTTTGCAAGTTCGTACAAAAGTGTTATTTCATTTAGCTGCTAAGAGTATATCATCCCTCATAGAAATTCCTCTTAGGTGTATTTTTCTTTTGGCGATATAAAATCTTTCTTATTTACAAAAAAAGTTAATAATAGGATTGTTTGAAACAAACCCCTGAAACTCATGCTCGTTTTAACAGAACCTTCAGGAACACAATTTCTTTTAATGAATCCGCAAAATGTGAGAAACTCTCTAATTTAACCCGTAAAACATTGTAAATTTATTAAATAGCAGCCCCATTTGCTTGCAACGTTAACTTTTGACCTTAAGTGTGACATAGTTTTAAATTTTCTCTCCAAAAATTTCTTGCTCATTAACTTGATCTCAGTTACGTAACTGTCACTTTCCTCAATTCAACCATCTCTATCGTCTCTCTCCTCTACTCATGAGGATTCATCTCTCTCGTCTCTCTCTCCTAGATTTGCTCATAAGGATTCATCTCTATTGTCTCTCTCTCCTCTGCTTATGAGGATTCATTGTACATGCAATCCCAATGCACGAAGTAAAATCTAAGTTTTTACTAGATAAAAAACCTTAAAATGGAATCAAAGGAAGTAACGGGTGAAAAAAGGGAACAAGATTTGGACAATTAAACAATAAATTGGAGCTATAAAAAGGTATTTTTGGATCTCAATTTGTTTAATTCACTACAATTTAATTATGTGTTGTTGAAAGCTTAGTGCATATTGTAGTTTTTGATGTTGTTATATGCTTGGTAGTGGTCATGACCAGATGAGAGAGATTGAGCAGAGGAGAGAGAGACAAGAGATATGGAGAAGAGGGTAGAGACGATATACATGAGTAGAGGAGAGAGACAGTTGAATTGAGGATAGTGACAGTTAGGTAACTGAGACTTAATAAGTAAGACATATATAAGGGAAAATTGTAAAAGTGGGCAACTTAACTTCAAAAGTTAATGTTGTAAGAAAATGAATGTGTTATTTAATAGATTTATAATGTTTCTGGGGTTAAATTAAAGAGCTTCTCATATTTTGGTTGTTTTTTGAAAGGAATTAAGTTCCTGGAGTTTCTGACAAAACGAGCATAAGTTCGTGAGGGTCGTTTTAGAAAAATCCATATGAATAATAATAACAATAACAATAATAATAATTATTATTATTATTATTTTGAAAACTGAATAAACTGAACTAAAAATTAGCCAAAGGAGAAAAGGGCCTAAGGCCCTATTCTTTTAAACATAATTTTTGAAATTCTAGTTCACTTCGATCAATTTAGTTCGGACAAATTCACTTTAATCAACTCCTGATGATTGTAAGAAGTAGTTTAATTAATCCAGTCCAGTTCCGTTCCAATAAATTATTAATATTTCAATTCAGAAAAATTGAGTTTAGTTTAGATTAATTGAGCCCAAAAGAACAAGGCCTAAGGTAATGTATGTTCTCTTCACGTTTTTAAATCAATCCCAATCTAATCAAAAACCACTACATTCTAATTCAATCCAATGCAATCCTTTCCAATCCATTCTAACATTTTCCAATCCATTATAAAGTCAAGTTAAGTGAGTTCTCATGTGATTCGTCTTGATTTGTATCTTTTGAATATATAATTCTTATATTTTTTTTGTTATACATAGCTCAAGATATTAATTTTTAAAGTTATCCAATCTAAACCAATCCAATTCGTCAAATCTAATCTAATTTAATTATGCCAAGAGAAAACACCGAAGGGCTCTTCTGGTAGCTGGTTATAAATGGTTGTAATTGGAATGAATTTATATATAAATAAATTTAAATAAATTTTCTTCACAAATATCTATTCCCTTCTTAGACCACCTTCTCCTGGATAGTAATAAAAAAATAAGAAATAAATTTTAAGTTTAGGAATGAAAAAATGTATTTTATGGAGATTATAAAGTTCTTCCTAATGAATTGGATTAATGGAGAATAACAAATTCATTACCATTAGCATAATTTATAACTAACAACCAAACGTGTCTGCTTTAATATTATTTTTTGTAGTAGTAATTTACGATTTTTATTTTGTCCAACTATTTCTGGCGGAGTATTTAATTGCGAAAAGTGGATCCGCGTATAAGATGGACAAAATGACCCAAAGCAGTCACATTTTGAAATAGTCATAATCTTGCGAACCATGTCTCGGAGAATCACATTCACTCAACCAAAGATATATATGAAACTTTACATAGATTGTCAAAAAGGGAAACACTACACATACAACAATGGTCCATTGGATTTTTGGTAATAAATTATTGTAGTAATTGTAATGGATTTAAGGTGTAATTCTATTAAAGAATAGATATTAGTTTCCTTCCACACTTGCATATAAATTAATTTTTATTACCAACATTTATGACCGGCTAACAAACCGTTGTAAGTGTATGTAATCCCAAAAAACTCTCCCCCTATTTTTCACCTTTTCTAGTGTTTTTTCCCTAAAGTTATGTTGGTTTGTATAACATTGTATGTATAGTACTCTCTCTGTTACAAAATAATAGTAACATTTTTCAAAATAAGTCCAGACGTTACAAATATTGCCAACAATTTACCAACTTCCTTTTTTATGGTACATTTTTCACATTAAATTACTTGTGGTCCCCACCATTTTATACTTGTACTTGTTTTTGATCTTTTTTCACTCTCTTTACATATTTTTTCTCCTAATCACATATTATTTCTCTCTTCTACTTTTACCAAACTACACCTTTATTCATTATTAAGAATTTTGCCTAGTATTCCCCTAGCCCATTAGTTGCAAGCTATAGATAACGAAGGGAGTAGCTTTCGGGAAAAAATCCGGTGCACAAATTTGATATGACACATTTTGTGTCCTAGACCCCTAGTGGTGTGCCATTCTTTAATGTCTGGTTCGTGTTGAGAAATGGCGTGCGCACATCGGATAGAATGAGTCTACTATGTATCCGGGTGTATATAAAGGTAGGTGTACCCAAAGATGTTTTATTACTCATTTAATATAATTTTGTTCATTCAAAATTTTAAAATGATCAAAATTATCCTTGGGTGAACCTTACACCCGGGTGTATCTAAATATTTCTACTAGGGTAAAATTGTAATTTTAATCTACTTTGTTCATGCTAAATATGGTTTACAATAGTATATAATACAAGTATGATATTTATATTATGCAATATGATACTTGGTATATGTTGGTGTTATATTTAGTAGATCTGATGTCAGATATATTTACAATATCTTGTTCTTTTCTTTGCAATGCAATACACAAATTATTAGTGTACCCAAAGATAGTCAACATCAAATGAGCCATAAAAATAAAATCAAATGACTCTAGTGACCCTAAAAAAAATTGCGCTTTGAACTTATCATCCGATGAACCATGTTTGCCAATGTGCGCAAGAACCTCAACAATTGTAGGAAACAAGGAGTTGATGTTTAGTAGACATTTGTAATGTGAACTCCAGCGAGTATCTCCAGGTCTTTTCAAACCAACTTATATTGATTAAATCCTGAACCACTTTCAATCTCCCCCATTTCTAATGTTTCAGCAACTTTTTGAGCTTGACTTTCTGGAATCATTCCTCTTCTTTTGCAAGAAGCCCCAACCACATTCAACAGATTTGTAATAATTTCAAATACCCAACCACAATTATCATTCTTTTTAGCAACATCAACTAGAGTCAATTGAAGTTGATGTGCAAAACAATGAATATAATAAGCTCTTGGAGTATCATCCATAATCAATTTCTTAAGCCCATATATACACCCTTCATGTTGCTAGCCCCGTCATATCCTTGTCCTCTAATCATTGATGGACTCAAGTTGTATTCCATAAACAAAGACATAATTACTTTTTTTAAAGATAAAGACGTAGTATCACTGCTCCACTTTTTCTATCAACAAAACCCAAAACAAGAGATAATTTTTCTTTTTGGGACACATCACTTGACTCATCCGCCAATATAGCAAAGTAATCATCACCAAGCTCTTCTATTATGCGTTTAGTTGTTTTTTTGCAAAACATTAATAATATCTTTTTGAATCTTATCAAAACTATTATTTTTAACTTCCTCAACCTTTTTCCCAAGCCATTTTAAAAGTTCAATGAAATTACCTCTATTATATGACTCCTCACTCTCATCATGCCCATGAAATGCCAACCCTTGCACCAAAAAAATCTCAAACACGTTAATGATGCTTCCAAACGAATGTTATATTTTTTAATTGACACATCACTTACATTGTCAAAGACAGTGATGATTGATTTTTTTCCCATCTCTTAAGTTCAAATACTTTTCATAAGCAAGATTATGGACACTATTAACTTCACCAATATTATTACCAAACCTATTCGGTTTGTTCCATGCCCTAAATCCCCCACTAACAAATGTATCAGATCACCGCCATGTATCTTTTCAACATCATGCTTGAACTAATAGCATACAAAACAATATGCGGCATCTTTTGAAATGCTATACTCAAGCCAATCTCTATTGTTGAACCAAGAAATACTAAAACGACACTTTCCGGAGCATTGTCTTTGAGGGAAATTATGAGCTTTTGCTTGACAAGGTTTTTTATGTATGTAAGCTCTTTTAACCGCATTTCTTTGATTTGGGGGATAATCCATTATATTCATTCTTAATCCTAGATCATGAGGGAGAAGTTCAGCATCATATGATAATTCGTCCCCTTCCTCTTCCTCTTCAATGGTTTCATTCATAGTAATTGGATCTCCCATTTCTATATCCACATGAATTGGTTCATCCACATCATCCACATCATTAAGAGGTATCTCACTTTGTCTGGTTGAAGAATAAGAATTTTGGTGTGATTGTTTTGATTTCAATTTTTTAAGCAACATTTGTCGATAATCGGGTTGTTTTTCCATTGCCTTAGACTTTTTCGAAGAACTTGAACTTGACATGTCCTAATTAATTTAAAAAATATGAATTAATAAACAATTGTTTTACTTTTTTATGCAATAGTTCGCTAATTCACTAATCAACTCACTAGACACCACACTTATCCTTTTTCTCAACTTCTCATAAATCATAAATTCATAATCTCATTCA
The DNA here is from genome assembly GCA_951394345.1 of Salicornia ramosissima. Classification (NCBI taxonomy): domain Eukaryota; kingdom Viridiplantae; phylum Streptophyta; class Magnoliopsida; order Caryophyllales; family Amaranthaceae; genus Salicornia; species Salicornia ramosissima. The sequence continues at coordinate 12,677,815 of OX596240.1, forward strand.
ATAAATTCAAAATTCATTTCACAGTTCAAAAAACAAAAATTAACAATCACAAAATTCACAATTCACAAATTAATCTAATAATAGCCAAAAATTAACATTCACAATTCACAAATTAATCCAATAATACCAAAAAATTAATAATCACAATTCACAAATTGATTCATTATTCCAATAATACTCAAAAGTGAAAACTACGGTTTTAGGGTTTACCTTGTTCTGATTTTGGAACTTTTGAGTTATAGATCTAGTGCCACAGCCACGGGCCCACGCTCCATAGAGGTCGGAGGAAGGGCCAAAGGGAAGAAGCGAAGAATCGCCACTTGTGCACTTTCTGCAATGGTTCGAACTTTCGAAGCTTCAATGGTCATTCGAACTCGAAGCTCAATCAAGGCTGCGAGGCAAGAGAAGATGACGACCTCCGGTGCGAGACGACCGACAAGGGTTGTCTTGCGTGACGAACTGACGGCGACCGATGTTACTCACGAGACAAGAGTCTTCTTTCTCCCTTTCTTTCTCCTTTCTCTCTCCTTTTCTTTCTCCCTTTTCTCTTTCTTATTTTTCACGATTTTTTTCCCATTTTTTTTAAACCTAGGGGACAATTGTCACCCAATATTCCTCTGTGGGTCCGCCATGAACTCCCATGACACTTTATGCCCTATTTTTGTGCTGCTGATGAAGAGGATTCTAAACACCTCTTTGAAGAGTGCTACTACACTACACCTGTAGGCTGTAGGGATAAGATATGCCAATGCCTTCATATCAATGCTAGTCTGAAGAATGCTCTTAAGCTTTGTCACTATAGGCTTCGAGATCCTAGAAACGCAATTCTTTTCAGACGGTTTATTGCTTATGGAAAAATAGAAACGAGGTTTTGCGGTAAGGCAAAGTGGTGAAGGCAGAATGTCTTTTAAATATTATACAATACATTGTGAAAAATAGAATGAATACTGCACATAGCAGGGAAATTCGTTTGTACAATTGATAAAGAATGGCTGCAAAGCTGAAAGCTTGCAATTAGTTGCTGAGGTTTCCTTAGGCGTGGGGCCCCCTAGAGGATTGACATCTATAGAAATTTGGAGAAGTGTATGCTATTAGCTGCTATTAGCAAATAGGAACACAAATTTATTTATTTATTTTTTTTAAAAAAAAATATGTAAGAAAAAATATATAAAACGATTTCAACTAATCAAAGGCTAACAAATATTGTCAGAAACACATGGGTTAAAAAGGAGTGGTCCCATGTATGAGTAAACCCGGAAAAATCCAAAAAAGGTATGTGGACTATAATTGTCATCTGATAAACTATAATCGGTATCTATAGGACAATAATTGTGTTACACAGGACTATACTTTGCAAGTTCGTACAAAAGTGTTATTTCATTTAGCTGCTAAGAGTATATCATCCCTCATAGAAATTCCTCTTAGGTGTATTTTTCTTTTGGCGATATAAAATCTTTCTTATTTACAAAAAAAGTTAATAATAGGATTGTTTGAAACAAACCCCTGAAACTCATGCTCGTTTTAACAGAACCTTCAGGAACACAATTTCTTTTAATGAATCCGCAAAATGTGAGAAACTCTCTAATTTAACCCGTAAAACATTGTAAATTTATTAAATAGCAGCCCCATTTGCTTGCAACGTTAACTTTTGACCTTAAGTGTGACATAGTTTTAAATTTTCTCTCCAAAAATTTCTTGCTCATTAACTTGATCTCAGTTACGTAACTGTCACTTTCCTCAATTCAACCATCTCTATCGTCTCTCTCCTCTACTCATGAGGATTCATCTCTCTCGTCTCTCTCTCCTAGATTTGCTCATAAGGATTCATCTCTATTGTCTCTCTCTCCTCTGCTTATGAGGATTCATTGTACATGCAATCCCAATGCACGAAGTAAAATCTAAGTTTTTACTAGATAAAAAACCTTAAAATGGAATCAAAGGAAGTAACGGGTGAAAAAAGGGAACAAGATTTGGACAATTAAACAATAAATTGGAGCTATAAAAAGGTATTTTTGGATCTCAATTTGTTTAATTCACTACAATTTAATTATGTGTTGTTGAAAGCTTAGTGCATATTGTAGTTTTTGATGTTGTTATATGCTTGGTAGTGGTCATGACCAGATGAGAGAGATTGAGCAGAGGAGAGAGAGACAAGAGATATGGAGAAGAGGGTAGAGACGATATACATGAGTAGAGGAGAGAGACAGTTGAATTGAGGATAGTGACAGTTAGGTAACTGAGACTTAATAAGTAAGACATATATAAGGGAAAATTGTAAAAGTGGGCAACTTAACTTCAAAAGTTAATGTTGTAAGAAAATGAATGTGTTATTTAATAGATTTATAATGTTTCTGGGGTTAAATTAAAGAGCTTCTCATATTTTGGGTGTTTTTTGAAAGGAATTAAGTTCCTGGAGTTTCTGACAAAACGAGCATAAGTTCGTGAGGGTCGTTTTAGAAAAATCCATATGAATAATAATAACAATAACAATAATAATAATTATTATTATTATTATTTTGAAAACTGAATAAACTGAACTAAAAATTAGCCAAAGGAGAAAAGGGCCTAAGGCCCTATTCTTTTAAACATAATTTTTGAAATTCTAGTTCACTTCGATCAATTTAGTTCGGACAAATTCACTTTAATCAACTCCTGATGATTGTAAGAAGTAGTTTAATTAATCCAGTCCAGTTCCGTTCCAATAAATTATTAATATTTCAATTCAGAAAAATTGAGTTTAGTTTAGATTAATTGAGCCCAAAAGAACAAGGCCTAAGGTAATGTATGTTCTCTTCACGTTTTTAAATCAATCCCAATCTAATCAAAAACCACTACATTCTAATTCAATCCAATGCAATCCTTTCCAATCCATTCTAACATTTTCCAATCCATTCTAAAGTCAAGTTAAGTGAGTTCTCATGTGATTCGTCTTGATTTGTATCTTTTGAATATATAATTCTTATATTTTTTTTGTTATACATAGCTCAAGATATTAATTTTTAAAGTTATCCAATCTAAACCAATCCAATTCGTCAAATCTAATCTAATTTAATTATGCCAAGAGAAAACACCGAAGGGCTCTTCTGGTAGCTGGTTATAAATGGTTGTAATTGGAATGAATTTATATATAAATAAATTTAAATAAATTTTCTTCACAAATATCTATTCCCTTCTTAGACCACCTTCTCCTGGATAGTAATAAAAAATAAGAAATAAATTTTAAGTTTAGGAATGAAAAAATGTATTTTATGGAGATTATAAAGTTCTTCCTAATGAATTGGATTAATGGAGAATAACAAATTCATTACCATTAGCATAATTTATAACTAACAACCAAACGTGTCTGCTTTAATATTATTTTTTGTAGTAGTAATTTACGATTTTTATTTTGTCCAACTATTTCTGGCGGAGTATTTAATTGCGAAAAGTGGATCCGCGTATAAGATGGACAAAATGACCCAAAGCAGTCACATTTTGAAATAGTCATAATCTTGCGAACCATGTCTCGGAGAATCACATTCACTCAACCAAAGATATATATGAAACTTTACATAGATTGTCAAAAAGGGAAACACTACACATACAACAATGGTCCATTGGATTTTTGGTAATAAATTATTGTAGTAATTGTAATGGATTTAAGGTGTAATTCTATTAAAGAATAGATATTAGTTTCCTTCCACACTTGCATATAAATTAATTTTTATTACCAACATTTATGACCGGCTAACAAACCGTTGTAAGTGTATGTAATCCCAAAAAACTCTCCCCCTATTTTTCACCTTTTCTAGTGTTTTTTCCCTAAAGTTATGTTGGTTTGTATAACATTGTATGTATAGTACTCTCTCTGTTACAAAATAATAGTAACATTTTTCAAAATAAGTCCAGACGTTACAAATATTGCCAGCAATTTACCAACTTCCTTTTTTATGGTACATTTTTCACATTAAATTACTTGTGGTCCCCACCATTTTATACTTGTACTTGTTTTTGATCTTTTTTCACTCTCTTTACATATTTTTTCTCCTAATCACATATTATTTCTCTCTTCTACTTTTACCAAACTACACCTTTATTCATTATTAAGAATTTTGCCTAGTATTCCCCTAGCCCATTAGTTGCAAGCTATAGATAACGAAGGGAGTAGCTTTCGGGAAAAAATCCGGTGCACAAATTTGATATGACACATTTTGTGTCCTAGACCCCTAGTGGTGTGCCATTCTTTAGTGTCTGGTTCGTGTTGAGAAATGGCGTGCGCACATCGGATAGAATGAGTCTACTATGTATCCGGGTGTATATAAAGGTAGGTGCACCCAAAGATGTTTTATTACTCATTTAATATAATTTTGTTCATTCAAAATTTTAAAATGATCAAAATTATCCTTGGGTGAACCTTACACCCGGGTGTATCTAAATATTTCTACTAGGGTAAAATTGTAATTTTAATCTACTTTGTTCATGCTAAATATGGTTTACAATAGTATATAATACAAGTATGATATTTATATTATGCAATATGATACTTGGTATATGTTGGTGTTATATTTAGTAGATCTGATGTCAGATATAATAGGTTTGTAATGTGAATATGTGATATGTATGTCTTGCAATATATACGTGTTCCTGTTCTGGAACTTCTGTTGAATAGTCAACGATTCTTGGTGTATGACGTGTACTCTTGAACGCTCCTTGATGAGGCTGTGACCTGCAAAACAGTCAGAGATTGCTAACCCGGGGGGTGGAACCCGGGAACGCCCCTCCGATGCTTAAGTCAGATATTGGAAGTAAGGAGTCAGAGTGATAATTTTGTGAATTATGAATTGCGTACCTGAATCGATGGTAGGACTGATCCTTACATAGGCGTATGTTACCCGGTCAGGGCTTCACTGAATCAACTGGCCTGGCGCATGGGCCTGGCCCAAAATGACCTGGTCAAGATTTTACCAAGTCAAGTGACACGTGGCATCAAGTCAGCCGTCATAAAAAAACCTGATGTGGACCTAGCTCTAACGGGCCAAGGCTTAGGCCTTGGGCACACTAAAACGAGTTTGACCTCCTGGGCAGGCCCGGAACAATTAGCCCCATGCCAATACCTTGAGGGCGACCCAAAAAGAGGGGTACCTCAATCGAGATAGCCTCGATCGTGAGAGGGGAGACCTCGATCGAGGTATCCTCGACCGTGAGGCATGCCCAGACCTCCTTTCATGTTTGACTACAAGTCCATGGAGGCCACATGGGTACCTCGAAGGGGGGTGACCCTGAGGAGAACACCTCGATGGAGGGAAACTCGACCGTGGGGGATACCCTTGATCGAGGTGACCTCGATCGTGTGATTTGCAGAGGTTCACCCCTGAACTCGACCGTGTGTGGTCCTTCCTGCCAGCATCGACCGTCTTGGCTTCCATGGAGGGCCTGGGAAGCACGTCGATGGGGTCTCCAACAGCAGAGGTACCTCGATCGAGGTGACCTCCACCGCGAAGGGGGGAGACCCTCTATCGAGGCTACCTCGACCGTGAAGGGGGAGACCCTCAATCAAGGCTACCTCGACCGTGAGGCTTTCAAGACTTCCCATTAGCCTCGATCATCCTGACCCCCAAGGAGGTCCTGAAAAGAACCTCGATAGCATAAGCCCTATGGAGGACTTAAAAAATCTCGATGGGGGTCTCCAAGGAAGACGCCTCGATCGAGGCAACCTCGACCGTGAGGGAGGGCCCCTCGATCGAGATGATAATGGCCATAACTCCCCCATTCCTTAGTGGTTTTTCCAGATATGCAAGTTAGGCGCGACGTGCAAAGAACGATCAGGGACGTCTACCTCGATCGAGTGATGCATACCTCGACCCAAGGGTAGCTCTGGCAACTGATTAGAGTATCTTGAGTTGTGCTGGCCTCGACCCGAGGGTATTCACGTCAATCACGGGGCAAATAGTTGGGGGTTACCCATATGAATTCCAAAACCATTTTCATAGTGTAAGCACCGTTCTTGTCTCCCGCGATCGTTGACAACTATGGTCGTGGTGAAGAGATGCGGAACCATCCTTTGAACTCGAGGGCCATCTATTGCTCGCGACCGTTAACGACCCCCTTGCTTGGACTTTCATGAAATTTGCCTAAGTGATAGCTTCATACATATCCCCCGCGACCGTAGTCACCATCGGTCGTAGTGGGGGTAAGGCTCGGGGGGATCTCTTAGGGAACTCAAGGGTCCTCAACCTCGACTGAGATAAAGTCCTACCGCGACCGTGATGGGCTTCAGGCCTTTGAGTCTTCAAATTTTCTAAGTGTTGAAGGGATTTGCACTCTCCGCGACCGTTGTTGCCTTGGTCGCGGTTGAGGCAAAACAGGATGATCCCTTGCTTGAAAACGCGAGGGTCTCCTCCACGACCGCGATGGACATGCTCAGAACCCTTTAGAATGACCAACGAGGAATTTTAAGGGACGTTTCTTTGTGACCGCGATGGTGCTTCCGCGATCGTAAGGCGCCTTTCAATCCTCCTTTGAACTCGATGGTCTCCACTTAGACCGCGATGGACTCACATCTGAATTCTTTTATTGAGATTACCAAAATAATCTAAGTGTTGATCTTTTAGGACACCCATCCTACCACGAGGGTCTTCCCTTTTCCCGCAACAGACATTCCTGAGGAGTCTTTTAAGAATGCCAACGAGGTAATTTAGAGGGCATGCGCCCGCGACCGCGATGGTCTTCACCGCGATCGTGAGAGATTTCCTTTACTTGAACTTTCATCTAGTTTTGGCTAAGTATCATTTTTCAAGGCCCTCTTTTTACCTCGGGGGTCCTTCCTTACCTCGACGATCCTTCTGAGTGAGGCTTGGGCAATGTAATGAGCAAACTAACTTAGGGGATAATGAGCCCCAGGGGCTGCTCTTTTTACCTCGAGGGTCTCCCTTGCCTCGAGGATTAGAAATGACATCATGGGACAGAGCCTTCCCAATGACCTCGAAGGTCTTACTTCCCTCGACCGTCATGGAGGTACAAAGAGAAGATTGTCCTGATAAACTCGAGGGTCCTCTTTCTACCTCGAGTATGATGCAGCATTCTAGGAGATGAGCCTTGACTGTCCATACATCCTGATGTGCCCACATTGAGTAGGGCTTTTACTTAAGGTGATCAACTGTCCCTTAGGGGCTAATGAGCCCCAAGACGTGGTTGATACCCATCCAGCCTCCCATCTCCTTTGATGGGTGCCTACCTTGAGTGGGGCTTATTCATTGGCCTAAGGAGCATTTCTGGAGCATAGGGGCTAATGAGCCCCAGGGACCCTGAATGCTTGTCCAGCCTCTCCATCTCCCTCGATGGATACCTATGTTGAATAGGGTTTTGATTGATGAGGTGGAGGGTTTGACCAAAAGTCAAACCTAATGATGGAACTGTTCATCTTCTAAACTCCATAGCTGATGTCGTTTTAGCTGGTTTTTTTACCATAATGAGGTAAAAACCATTTCATATTCTTACCCCCTATATATTCACCTTCCTTAATCATTTTCTCATAATCACTTTCTCACTCTTCAAAATTTTCTCTCTCTAGAAGTTCTCTTGAAGGTGTCTTAAGCTTGTCTAGGCAGCCCAGCAGTAGCCTTCGTGTCCAGGTAAATTGTCTTCCTTCCCTTGTGTTTATTTGAATAAGTGTTTATTAGGCATGTCAAGCACTCCACCCCTTCTTCCCTTTGAGTGCACTGGGGTCCTTCGGGTCGAGGGTGATGAAGGGATTAACTCCGAAGAGATCCCTGAGGCCGTCCCTCTACCTTCTGACTCGGATGGGTCAGTGTCTGGGGGAGAAGAGGTAGAAACCCCCTATCCCTGGGAGCCATCTGTAGCACACCCTAACATTTATCATTCCATTTATGAAAAACCTGTAGGTATATTAAATATGAATCTCGAGGGTCCTTCAACCTCTGGTCAAGAGGAAATGGAGAACATAACCTACCCCAAAGTCCCCCCTGAGAAGGGTCCCAAATACTTCTTCCTTCCCCCCCCCCACTTAACCATCGTATGAAGCAAGACATACGTTCTTTTGGTGCCCAATGGCAATTTTCTGAGCCTTTGGAGAAACCTTGTAAAGCTTGTTGAGAGTCGTAGTACAGATCATGGGAAGGGTTGGTATAGTTTCCAAGCCCGTAGTGGCTATAGGTTTGTAAATAATGTGCCCACCAACAAAGAGGGCTTTAGGCACGAGTTCTTTTTTGTTTTCAATGGTGGGGGTTGGAAGATACCCAGGGTGGTCGAGGATGAGCCCAATTTTCATCTGAACCGCCAAGTACCAAAAATGTCCGCGGAGGAAGCAGTGGTGGCCATCTACTGCGAGCTCGAAGAGATGGAGGAAAAGGGGAAAAGAGTGATGGTTCCCTTCAACTGGCTTCCTTCCACGGACGAGTTGAAGATTGATTTCTTCTTGTCTGCTATGGGGCTAAACCTATCTTATCCTGAGGGTAGGGGCACTTAACCAAGAACACTAACTTTTTCTTTTGAATGTTTCATGTGCTAACTCTTTTCTCCTCTTTTCAGTCGTTGCTCGCTCAAGAATCGATCCAGCCATGGCCTCTCGTATGACTGCTCATGCCATCAAAGCCCTGGCTGTAAAAAAAGGCAATCGAGGAAGGGAAAGAAAAAATTCCTGAGCCCCCATAGGTATTTTCCTTACTATTATTGCCCCCATTTCCTTCCTGGATCTGTTTTGTTGTTGACTTAGTCATCCTTCTGCAGGATCCCAAGCACAAGAAGAGGCCTGCTCCCAGTGTGCCTCGACCCAAGAGTGCAAGGGAGGAGAACCCCTTTGCAGGGGACCAAAAGAAGAAGCAAAAGGCTTCAGAGGAGCCTCCAACAGTCCACCCAGTCCATCCTGAGGTGGAGATTTTCAACAAGGATGGAGAGACTGAGGCTGCCCTGATTGCATCTGAGAAGGTTATCAGGCCTTCTTCTTCTATTGAGCCCGCTGGGAGCGACCGTCCGTTTGGAGTGATTACCCAAAAGGACCGCAACAAGCGTCTGAATAGGGCCTTTAAGGCCATGTACTCCCAAGCTGATGAAGACTTCATCATGAGCTCCAAAAAGGAGGAGGCTTTTGAGGATCTTCATGCGAGCTGGCTGGAGGTAAAATTTTATTTTTATTTGCTTCTCTTTTGTTATGCCAACATATAAAGTTCCTGATGTCTTGTTTTTGTAGATGTCGATCCGGATGCATGCAGCATCCAAGTTCATGCTGACCAGTGGATCCTCAGACGCTGGAGCTGAGCAGGCCAAGGCAGACTTAGCCAAGGAACAAGAGGAGCACGCTGCCACCAAGAGATCTCTGGAGGCGGCCAATGCCGAGGCCAAGTCCTTGGATAAGGAGCTGAAGGTGGCCAAACCTGACCTCGACACGGCCAATGCTTCCATCCAAGGCTTGGAGGCGAAGCTTAAAGACGCTATCTCTCAGCGGGATTCAATTAACCGAGCCAAGAAGAAGGCTGATGATGATCTTGCCAAAGCTGAGAGGAGCATAAAGAAGCTCCAGAGGTCTCGCGATAGAGCTGTCGAGGCCATGAAGAATAATGAGGAGGCCGTCGTCAACAAATGGCTGGACTCCGATGCAGGGGAGAACTACAAGGCCGGCCTCCGTATGAATGGGGCTGGTGAGGGTGTTGGCCTTCTCATTGCTGACACCCTGAGTAGGATGCAGAGGGTACTCGAAGAGAAGTTCCCTGGGGAATGGGCCTCCATCAAATCCAGGTACCGTGCTCTGGAGGAGGAGGATGAGGCCCAGGACCAGGCGAGGGTGGTGATATGTCTGCCGTTGTTAAGAGGAAGGAGGCGGGCCTTGGAGGTGGGCAGCAGCAAGAGCAGCATGCTGAGGACTAGCCCTCTACTGACCAGTTCCTCAAGGATCTGAACATCTCCATTTAGCTTGCACATATAAACTTGTATTTAGTTTTCATTTTTTTTGTACTTATTCTACGTTGTAATAATTTAATCATTAATGAAATGATCATGTTTTTACTAAGTATTGGCCTCTTTGACTGCTTTCTTTACTGCTTTCTTTGCTCGATCGTGCCCGGCAAGGGCACCAAGACTAATTGAAACTCGTTCATGTGAGGTTTGCATAAAATATAAAACTCGATGAATAAACTTGATAAACAAACTACTTTGCCCTGTTAGGGCTTTATTGAATTCATGTCAATTTCATGTTTGCCCAATTAAGGACTTAACAAAATGAGGACTTGTTCCGTGCTAGGAACTTATTCTAATCTTGACTATCCTTATTTCTAACATTTAAACATAGAACTTCTTCAAGTGATCTGCATGCCACGGTCGAGGTAGGGGTTTCCCCTTGTCATTGATGAGCCTGAATGTCCCTGACCTTATCATTTTCTCGACTTGATAGGGTCCTTCCCAGTTGGGGCCTAGCTTACCTCGAAGGGCAACTTTCCCTGTGGCTTCAACCTTCCTTAGCACCCAATCCCCTACTGTTATTGTTCGAGGTGACACTTTTCGATTGAAGTGCCTTATCATTCTCTGTTTATAGGCGATGGACTTGAGTAGGGCATTACCCCTTGTCTTTGGCAACAGGTCTAAATTGACGGCCTTCTCTTCTTCATTCTGCTGGTAGTCATAGAAGGTTATTCTGGGCGATGGTATTCCCACCTCGACAGGTAGCACGGCTTCGCTTCCGTAGACGAGTGAGAACGGAGTATGCCCGGTGGCTTCTTTGACTGTTGTCCTAGTTGACCATAAAATCCCTAGAAGCTCATCTAGCCAGGATCCCTTAACTGCTTCTATTTTCTTCTTAATGCCCTGAAGTATGACCTTATTGGCTGCCTCAGCTTGTCCATTGGATTGGGGCCTTGCCACCGATGTGAACCTGGTCTGTATGTCAAATTGAGCACAATATGCCTTTGTTGGGCCACTTTCAAATTGTCTTTCATTGTCTGAAACCAGCATCCTTAGGATGCCAAACCTGGTGATGATGTTCTTCCAGATGAACTCCTGCACTTGTTTATCAGAAATCTTTGATAAAGGTTCAGCCTCGACCCACTTGGTAAAATAGTCGATCCCTACTATGAGGAACTTCTTCTGCCCCACGGCTGGAGGGAAAGGACCAAGTAGGTCCATTCCCCACCTATCGAAAGGTAGAACCGCCTGGACTGCTGTTAGTAAACTCGATGGTTGTCTAGGAATGGCAGCATGAGTTTGGCATTGCAAGCATTTCTTGACAAGGTTAGCTACATCTTCCTTAAGGGTGGGCCAGTAGTATCCAGCTCGAAGGGCTTTTCCTGCTATAGTCCGTGCCCCTTGGTGGTTGCCGTAACATTCTTCATGGATCTCCTTTAGAATATAGTCTCCCTCCTCAAGGGTTACACATTTAAGGAGGGGGTGAGTATAGGACAGCTTATATAACTCCCCATCATGTAATGTGAACAATTTGGATTTCTTTTTGATATCTTCAGCTTCTTTTTCATCCATGGGTAGGGCCCCATGCTTTAGGTACTGGATGATGGTGTCTTTCCATGTTTCTCCTCGAGCCAATGTATTGACTTCAGACTCATTGATACTTGGCTCCTTTAGAACCTGCCACTGTATGACTCGTGGTTCCTCTCCTTCTGCAGAACTTGCCAATCTCGAGAGGGCATCAGCCTGCTGATTTCCTGATTGGGGGACATGTTGAATTTCAAAGGATTCTAGCTTTCCCGCGAGGGTCTTCAACTTTTGGAGATACATTTTCATGCTGTCTTCCTTTGTTTCGAATTCCCCTTTGAATTGTCCCACAACCAACTGTGAGTCGGCCTTAGCTTTGACATGCTTTGCCCCAGCGGTGAGGCACATTTGAATCCCTAAGATCAGGGCTTCATACTCTGCCTCATTGTTGGACGCCACAAAGCTAAACTTGATGGCATATTCCAACCGATCCCCATTATCAGTCTTAATCAGTATTCCTACTTCGCCTCCACTCTGCGTTGAGGATCCATCAGTAGATAGCTCCCAAACCTTGGTGTTATCCACCTCGTCTGAGCAAGGCCTATTGGTGCATTCCACAATGAAGTCAGCCAATGCTTGTGCCTTAATAGCTCGACGAGGTTCATATTCTAGCCCAAAATCAGCTAACTGGTTTTCCAACTCAGTGATGCGGTTTGAATGATTCTTTCCCTCAATGATCTTCTGTATTGGTTGTCCGGTTAGGACTCTTATTGGATGAGCTTGAAAATATGGCCTCAACTTCCTACTGGCCATGACCAAGGCGTAGATCATCTTTTCTATCTTTGTGTACCTAGACTCTGCCCTTCGAAACGCATGACGGATGAAATAAACCGGGTGTTGATGCCTTTCCCTTTTGGCTACTAATACTGCGCTCAAAGCATATTCGGATATGGCCAAGTAAACATATAATGTCTCCCTCGGCAAGGGTGAGACAAGCTTCGGGATACCGGCGAGGTATTCCTTTAGTTGCACAAATGCTTTCTCGGCCTCCTCGTCCCACTTAAAGGTTGCTCGCTTTAATACCTGGAAGAAAGCGAGGCTTTTGTCTACGGACCTCGATAAGAAACGACCCAGTGCTGCCATACATCCCGTTAGTCTCTGTACCTCCTTGATTGTCCTCGGGGACTGCATGTTGACAATGGCTTGGATTTTATCGGGGTTCGCCTCGATGCCCCTTTCATCGACCAGGAAACCCAGACATTTGCCTCCTTTGACTCCGAAGACAAACTTTTTGGGATTCAGCTTCATCCTGAATTTTCTCAGTGTCGATAGGGTTTCTCTAACATCTTTGGGGTGATCGATTACTTGTTTACTTTTAATTATGATATCGTCGACATAAACTTCGACGTATCTCCCAATTTGATCGGCGAAGATTGTGTTCACCAGCTTCTGAAAGGTGGCTCATGCATTTTTAAGCCTAAAAGGCATCACTCGGTAGCAGTAAACCCCCTGATTGGTGATGAAAGCCGTGTGTACTTGGTCTTTCTCAGCCATTGGTATCTGATGGTAGCCTGCGTTAGCGTCCATGAAGCTGAACATCGCGTGTCCCGCGGTGGAGTCTACCAAGCTATCAATCTTTGGCAGGGGGTAGTCGTGCTTTGGACAAGCTTTATTCAAGTCGGTGAAGTCTACACACATTCTCCACGTGCCATTTGGTTGTTTGACTAGAACAACATTGGCCAGCCAATCAGAATATTGGCATTCTCTGATGAAGCCATTCTCTAATAGTTTCTTTACTTCAGCGGCGGCTGCCCTATTCCTTTCCTCACTTTGCCTCCTCAACTTTTGCTTTACTCCTTTAAATCCCTCGCGAATGTTAAGTTCATGGCACATGACTGTAGGGTCGATGCCTGGCATTTCGGAGACCTCGAAGGTGAAAACATCACGGAATTCCCTGAGTAATTTTGTGATGGACTCCTTGAGGTTTGGGTCCATATCTATGCCAACCTTGACTGTGTGCTCGGGGTTGTTATCGATGGTTACTTCCTCATGGCCCTCGATGGGCTTTGGCCTTGCGTAGTGCTTTGTATCCTCAGCTAGGAATACAACCTCTGAGCATTAACCAGGCTCTTTCCTCTTGTCCCCTACCTCGATCGGGGGTGAGGCAACTTTGATGCTGTTTATGTAGTAGCATTGCTTGGCGATTCTCTGGTCGCCATATAACCTTCCAACTTCCCCTTTGTCAGTTTCATACTGCAACAAGAGTTGGTATGTAGAGATGGCTGCTTTTATTTTATTCAATAAAGGCCTGCCCAGTATGATGTTGTATGGGAGCTTTATATCGACCACAGTGAAAACGATGGGTAAATTGCGCCCTTCTCCTTTATTTCCAACTCGAACGGGTAGTTTGATCGTTCCAGAGGGGAAGATGGGTCGCCCTCCGAACCCAAACAGAGGTTTTTCAACTGGGCTAAGATCTGTCTCAGCATACTTTAATTGCTTTAGGCAGGTTAGGGTCATTATGTCAGCCGAACTGCCGCTGTCTATGAGTACTCTCTTGACCATACAGTTTGCTACCTTCACCTCGACCACGAGGGGATCGTTGTGAGGGAAGGTAGTGGGTCAAAGAGAGGACGCATCAAATACCATCGCGGGACCCGATGGGGGTTGTTCGAGGGTTCCTTCAGCTATCTGGAAAGTAGAATTCCTGAGGTCTGTTTTCAGAGCTTTGTTGGAAGTCACTTCAGTTGGGTGTCCCCCGCTATGATGTTGATCAGGCCGTCAGTCTCAGTGCTGCCAGCTTGCTTTTGCTTCTTATTTCTGCCTTCTTTTGACAAGTACGGATTCAGCTTCCCTTCGTCCGCCAGTTTATCAAGTGCCTTTTTTAATTCTCTGTAATCCTTAGTGGTGTGCCCGCATTCATGGTGATACTCACACCACAGTTTAGGATTTCTTCTGTTAGCCGATGTGCGTATCGGGTTTGGCTTGGGGAGAATTTCTTGACCTTTGATGTCTAGGAATATCTCCCTTCTGTTGACATTGTACCTAGGGTCATCCCCGCCATCTCGAACGTCCTTCTTGGGGTTCTGTGTCCGGCTAGGACCCCCTCGTTGTGCTTCTTTTCTCTTGTTGTCTTTCTTTTTGTCAGCTTTTTCAACGGGATTGTTGATATCCGAGGCTTGGACAAACTTTCGAGCTTTGTCCATTTCGTCGGTATATGAGGACACTTCGTTTTCAAGCAGGGAAAACTTAAATTTGCCACGCTTTAGTCCGGACATGAATGCTGCGTAGGCTACAAAATCCTCCACGTTGGGTATTTGGAGTAGTTCAGCGTTGAATCGCTTGAGATAGTCGCCTAGGAGTTCATGCTCTCCCTGTTAACAAGCCATTAGATGAATGCTCGTCTTTTTCTGCTTTTTCCCGGCCACAAAGTGGGTAAGGAACGTTGCCTCCAGCGTGGTAAAGCTGATGATTGATCCTGCTTGGAGGTCATTGAACCATGTTAGGGCCAAGCCCTTGAGAGTAGTAGGGAAGAAACGACACCAGCTTGCCTCGCAGCTGGTTTGCACAGCCGTTTGAGGTTTGTAGGCGGCCATGTGATCAGCGGGGTCAGTGTTTCCTGAGAAAGGTTCGATTGTTGGAGCTTTCACTTTCCTCGAGTCGGTTGCATACAGAAGTCTCTGGCAGAACGGGGTTTTGAAAGTGACTGCTCCCGATGGTCGTTCTTGCTCGACTTGTGGGGGGCGTCGAAGGCCCTCTTCCCGGTTAGGGATGTCCTCCATCCTCGGATTGTTGGCAGGGGAGCGCTGTCTTTCCCTTTCTTGATTTGGAATGGCCCCCGACCTAGGCTGTCTAGCCGTAGTATGATGAGATCTTTCTGGGGACACCCTTGGCCGGCCTCGTGTCTCTTGCCTTCTACTTTCAATTATTTCTCTAGCGTCAGACACTGTTCTTGCTCGACGTGACTCGATGATGTTTCGAGCATCGTCGTGCTTGGAGTTGGTACCCTCTCGTGTCTTCTTCAGGGGAGATCTTTTGTAAGAGCGCGCCCCCGTAGCCCGGCTAGGGATGGGTATTTTTGAAGGACCAGCTTCCCCTGACGGTGATCTTTGGGCTTTGAGCATTTCAGGTATGTTGTTCTTCAAATCTTGTAAGTTCTTTTGAAACTTGTCATGAAGAGCCGTTACGATGTCGTCGAATTCCTTTCGTGAGACCATTAGTTCTTCATTGCGATTGCGGCCACTTGCCCGATTAGACGAGTGATCGTCGGCAACATTCTCACCTGCCCGGTTAGGGGATTCTCGGGGATTTTCTTCTGGCTGATTTGATTGAGTCGTCTTTGCTCTAGTGTTAGCCATGTCTTTGTTGTCTTCTCCCCACAGACGACGCCAATCTGTTCCTGTTCTGGAACTTCTGTTGAATAGTCAACGATTCTTAGTGTATGACGTGTACTCTTGAACGCTCCTTGATGAGGCTGTGTGTAATACCCCATATTTTTGAAGAAGTATTTTCTAACAAAATCATTAATAATTTCTAAAAAGGGTATTTTAGTAATTTAATTAGTCATTTGAATTTTTGGAGCCAAAAGAGTATTTAAAAAAAAAATTGGCACCAAACCTATTTAAAATGTCTAGATTTTATTATGCAATGTTTGTAAAAATACGAAAATATGTACCAATAAGTACATGATTATTTTAATAAATATCTTAATGGTTTCATAAAACTAGTTAATTTAATAAAGCTAGATTAACCTAGGATTTGCACAAAGTATCTTTTAAACCCAAATATTACCATCTTAATGATTTTGGATTATTTCAAAAAAAAATAAAAAAATAAAAATCTGATTTCTTTGATACTATTCGGATTTTTCAAAAAAAAAAATATTATTTACTTCCTTAATCCAATTCCATGATCTGCCATAATTATTCCCCTTAATCACCCATATCCCACACTTCCCTAAAATTTCCAAATCTTATTCTCCAAGCAAAAACATGCCTAATACTACTACCAAAATATTTTCACTTATTCTCCAAATATTTTCATGGCACAAAAATTTTCCATATTACCCACACCCTCAACACTATAAAAACCCCCTTGTTCCAACACAAAAACTCACACTAAACACATCACAAATCTCCCTCTCACTCTCTCTTAATCCTCACGATTTTCTACAAAAAAAAAAAATTTGCTCTTCAACCACCACCGCCGACCACCACCGGCGACCACCACCGGCAACCACCACCGGCGCCACCCTTCAGCCGGCGCAACCACCACCAGCGGCCAGCGACCACCCCTCCTTCTTGGTTCTTTTCTTCTTTTCTTAAAATGTCTCACTCTTAATATTAATATTTTGATTTCATAAATAAATAATCCATGTTTTTCTAAAATAAAAATAATAATATTAACAATGTTGTATTTATAAATATTCACTTGAAATATTATTATTATGGTTTTATGAAAAATATTCACTCAATATTTTATTTAATAAAAACGAATTCATGAAAAAAAGGGGTTTTATAACTTATGCACATATAGTCGATTCTTGTTTTATTATTTATGTTTACTTGATAAGTCATATATTGATTAGGGTTATATTTTGATTATAGGGAGTTTTTGGTGAAAGTTTTTAAGTCTTCAGTTGTGTGAACTAGCAGGAAGAAAGTTACGTTAAGTGGCTAGATACCTTATTAAAGTGTTATATAATTTTTCTATGTGTTACTTGTTACATGGTATAATTTGTGTTCAATTACAAATTATATTAATTTAAAGTTTGATGACAAAATTATTTTATTTTATTAGCCTATTATTTTTGTAATGAAATTCCTAGATTTTGGAAATAATATCAAATTATGATTTGAACCATCTTATTATGTTAGAAAATAAAGTTTTGGAAAGATTTTGTCATTAAAAAAAATATTCTATGAAAGATTTTGGAATAACTAAATATTTTTTATTGATATTGTTATGTCATTTTGAGAGATTATGGAAACAAAGAATTTTGGAAAGTTTCAATCAAGAGTATATTTTCTTATTACTCAACTCTTAGTATATTAAAAAAAAAAAAATTTGGTAACCCCACAAGCTTTATAAGCTTATTATTTGTTTTGTAATCCCACTATGCGGATTTGGTTGATAAGACTATGGATTTTGTATGACCTAGTCTTTTCTCAAGGATAGCCTTTATACAGGAAGATACTAACTTGGGGGGTGTGCACACTTAGAGGAGGAATTTGGGGTATAGGAAAATTGGTTTTCAATATTTGAGTTTTTATATTCAATATTATTATTGGCTTGGAATATCTTTGGAAATGATCATTTTGGATATATAATTAATATGACTTGAGTATTTCAAAAGCATGTTTATCAAATAAAGTTATTTTTACATATCTTGCACTTAAATGTACTTAGCATATTTTTGCTAACCCGTACATTGTTTTGTTTTTGGCTTGGCCCTACTTATCATTACGATGAGTATTTAGGTGATGATATTTGAGGATTACTATGCGTGGCATCGAGGGGAACAAGGGTATCATCCACCTAGCTTAGGATTTAATTACATTTTTCCTATGCATTAATTTTGGAAGTACAATTTATTTAATTATTACGTTGTATTAATAAAGTAGTTTTAATTTCCGCTGCAAGTTAGTATGAAAGTATTTTAGTAGCCGTACGTTATCACGTGGCGGTAATACGCCCAAGTCTATCTCTACGGTATTTTGTATGTATTATTTTGGTATTTCCGTAGGGGGAGATTTGGGGGTGTTACACTGTGACCTGCAAAACAGTCAGAGATTGCTAACCCGGGGGTGGAACCCGGGAACACCCCTCCGATGCTTAAGTCAGATATTGGAAGTAAGGAGTCAGAGTGATAATTTTGTGAATTATGAATTGCGTACCTGAATCGATGGTAGGACTGATCCTTATATAGGCGTAAGTTACCCGGTCAGGGCTTCACTGAGTCAACTGACCTGGCGCATGGGCCTGGCCCAAAATGACCTGGTCAAGATTTTACCAAGTCATGTGACACGTGGCATCAAGTCAGCTGTCATAAAAAAACCTGATGTGGACCTAGCCCTAACGGGCCAAGGCTTAGGCCCTGGGCCCACTAAAACGAGTTTGACCTCCTGGGCAGGCCCAGAACAATATGCATCCAGATTTTTGTGCAATATAAAATACAATATATTTCTGAATTTAATACAATTTTTTTAAAATCTTTTTTTTAATTATTGTGTACTGATCAATAGCAAGTATACCCTAATCATCAGCTCAATGTTGATTTTAATATGTGGAGTAATTCAAAATTTACATTGGAAAGGACTGGGCTATATACAAATAATATATAGAATTTGTTGAACATGAGAAAGACATCAGATTTAGAATCGGAAGTACGATTGTTCCGTCCTCGCCCAAGCTGATCAACGGAGCTGCTTACTCACGACGGTCCTTACGGTGGTGCCTACACTACACAAGAGACACGGTGAGTTAATCCCTAGGTTGTTTTCGGGGAAAGACCCTCTGATACTTAAATCATCAAGGGTTTTTTTAGAGAGAGAAAAAGAGTAGAAGAGAGTAGAGTGTATGAGAGAATTAGAATGTGTTGGAATAATGGCTTTAAAAGCCTAATTATATGCTTAATGACTAACTCTAGGGTTCCATACATTGGATACATTTAGAGTGTTATGGCTAATATGTAGCATTAGTAACCCCCCATATTATGAGGAATATTTATTTGTTAATGAAATCAATATGCATATTCTTGCGACAATGCTTGGTATTGATGAGTATGAAACTTACAACATCTACAAGTTCTCTATAAATAGGTCTTTTGTGAGGGCTATATAGAGAGATAGAAGAGAAAGAAATGATATTGGTTCTTTCATACCTTTTGAGTTCACAAAATTTTTCATACATGAGCAAAAGTGTGTGTCTCCAGTCCCTCACTTTCAAGTACATGATTCTGGGGGAGTGATTTTAACATTGGTAAACGAATCGGCCATAATACCTCGAACGGGCCGAAACTCGTTTTCAAGGCAGTGGTTTTCCATGACATCACATATCCAATTATTCTAATCATATTTGTAATTTATCCTCCCTACTTTATTCATCTCAACTATCTTTATTTATAGCCTTGATATGCCTATTATTTCTAACAGCTTGAAAACGAGATTAAATATCATTGACTACTCTATAAATTGTGTCTTGATCGAGAGGTGTAGAAGGAGGTTAAGAGGTATGCGAAAGAACGTTAGACTAATGATTTAAAATGGTAGGTGTTATTCGAATGGATATGGTGATATTACTTTAGATTTTCTACCAATCAAATGTGGAAATGCTATTTTCCATTTGGATGGGTCGAGGCAATTAAGGTTCAAATGAAGCCAGGATAGCACATTATTTGAATCAAGAGGTGGTTTCTTGGATATTGGAGGAAAAATACTGGTGGCCTGAGAAATTGTGATAATACAACAATTTTTACAAATTCGAGCTTAGCTTATTCCTAAACTAACTTTACTTACATTAAACAATATGTTTGAATGACATATTTAACATATTTGTTATCTTGTGAAATTCTTGGTTCTAGAACTGATTCCAAATTAAACAATGTTGTTGAAGGATTTTAATTCTTAAATTTGAAAAAATTAATATTTAATATATAATATCATTATGAGATATTTTGCTGGGAATAAGATACTAGAATGGTTTCAATGGTGGATTGGAGTGCAAACCATATATAATATGGTACAAGAATGCAATGTATTCTCTTTATACTATTTTATTGTCAATTCTAACTCTATACAACATGTGTTGCATGCCCTATTATTTACTATGTGAATATTTATCTTTTAATTGATAAATTATATTCTAATGTGGTGGTGAGTTAGATTTTGAGAGTAACAATAAGTTACTTTGGATCCGTTGATGATTCAATTTTATTGAAAGAATAATATAGAATTGCACTCTATCTTTTGTAGTCATTGAATAGGTCATTGAGCAACCTATACATGAGGTAAATATTATATTGCTAATTAGCATTCTCCTGTGAGCTAGCTTTATAAGCATATAAGGTTAATCATGTGGTTGTGAACATGTCAATGCTTGAGGTAGCATGCATTATAATATGATGTTGGAACCTTGGTGAGAAATACAGAGTTATCTATGAGCATTAATTATAAAAATGCCATATGAATAAATTTCGTTAATAACTAATGAAGTTGTTTTCTTTTTTCTGGGTTGGAATGAACTTGCCAACTTGACTAAACAACATCGCACCTAATTTATTTTTTAATTACTTTAATTTGTATCTCCCTTATTAATGATCATAAAGAGTATCATTCTTCTTAACTATGGAGTTTACATATTTATTGGTGAATATTTGATGGGTATTATACCTTTAATGGTGAATTTATGATGCCTGTTATGACTTTTATTGTGGATTTATGATGTCTATTTTATGACTTTTAAAGTGCATTGACTTTTATAACATTAGAACTTTTATCATTCATAATGCCTATATTTTTTATGGCTACAATTTGTAACTTTTGGATCATTAATAGTATGATCATCCTTAATTATGAAGGTTACAAAGTAGGTAAGTTAATATTTAAAAGCATAATTATATGCTTAATGACTAACTCTGGGATTCCATACATCGGATGCATGTAGAGTGTTATGGCTAATTTGTAGCATTAGTAACCCCCATATTATGAGGAATATTTATTAGTTAATAAAATCAATATGCATATTGTTGCAACAATGCTTGGTATTGATGAGTATGAAACTTGTAACATCTACAAGTTCTCTATAAATAGGTCTTTTGTGAGGGATATATAGAGATAGAAGAGGAAGAAATGATATTGGTTCTCCCATACCTTTTGAGTTCACAAAAATTTTCATACATGAGCAAAAGTGTGTGTCTCCAATCCCTCACTTTCATGTACATGATTGTGTGGGAGTGATGTTAACCTTGGTAAACGAATTGGCCATAACGTTTTGTACCTCGGACGGGCCGAATTTCATTTTCAAGGCAGTGGTTTTCCATGACATCACATATCCAATTATTCTAATCATATTTGTAATTTATCCTCTCTACTTTATTCATCTCAAGTATCTTTAATTGCATCCTTGATATACCTATTATTTCTAACAGAATATACCTTAGTATGGTGTATTAATCACGTGTATGTCATGCTGAAATTAGCTGATGCCAGCTTCGGTATCTAGTTTTTTACATATTGGAGTGGGGGCCTGAATGGCTGCCACTTGTACGGTTTTGCTAGATTTAGTTAGTTAGTTTGTTAGGATGTGGGCCTAGGTGCTCGAGTGGTACCTTGGAGGGTGTCACGTGTGGGACTGGGACTAGACCTCCACCATCTCTAGGTAAGTTCCTACTTATCACGGGTTAGCGGAGTCTGATATCCTTTTGGACCTTGGCTGTCATCTTGTTGATGATGGCGCCTCGTTACTCCGGCATCTTAGGGGTGCTTCGAATGAGTATGGTCATGCCGGCATACCGGTATGCCCCTATACAACTAGTCCCCCAAAAGTACCGGGAAGTCTTGAGTTGGCGGTGCTTTTTAAGAAGTTGAAGTGCCATAAGACGTCGAAGTGTTGTTCTGCTTTTAATGCTGATTTTTGACAAGTGCCATAAGGATACGAAAGGTTTCATATTGTTGCACTGTGGGCCCCTTTATTTTTCCTATAAATAGCGAAGGCGCCATAACAGAAGTAATACTTTTGTTTTTAAAGTTTTGAGTTGTTACTTTCTCTCTCTTTATTTTCCTCCCAAAAACTGCTTCTTGCATTTGAGAATTAAAAGATTCGATGGGCATTTTCGTCGAAGATTGAAGTAAAAACTTCAAACAACTCACCAAAGTAGCAATATTTGAACAATCGTTATAGACAATAATCTTATTGTGCAATGTCTAGTTTTAAATTTTTTTTGACTATGTACATATAGGCAAGGTAAAATTGATCCGGGTTCAAAAATTTGATGCGAAATACCATGTTCGAGACCCGATTTGGTCCGAAAGGATAATCTGGAACATCATCTGAAATCTGAACTAATTCTATCCGAATCTTGAACCGATTTGAACCTTAGTTGGTCCAAAAAGGCATTAACATTATTGGAAGCGATTTTTCTATGAATAGTATTTTTTATAAGGTACTTTCTTTCATCTGTTCCAAAATAACTGCTTCACTTTTCTTTTTCATCCGTTCCAAAATAACTGCTTCATTTCTTTCTTTTTTTGGCAAATGACCCATATAAAACATTACATTTATACCCTTACTTATCACTTAATACCCACTAATTTTTACCTACTTTTACTTACAACTTTACACTTTTACTCTTACTTTTCACAAAAAGCGGATCCTAACAAAATCTCACCCCAAACCCTAATTGAGCTATTTTTTGGGACGAAGGGAGTAAAACTTTGTCTTTGTTGTTATTATTATCTTCCGTCATAAATATTCCCACTTTTCATTATTTTTGTCAAGTTCTCTTTTAATACCCTACTATGTATCCCATTATTGCATATATGATACTACCTCAATTTTTTTAGTTTACTTAGTTTGACTTTTGTATTGTTCACAAACTATACTTTGACTATCAGTTATAATTTATATATAAGAAAAACTATAATAATGTGGGGTCTCGTTGGATTCGTTTCAACATGTACACTACAAAAAACTCACACAACGAGGACAATTTATCATGATTAAAGAGGGCAATATGAGTATTGTTTTACTTAATGATGCCTACAAGGGCAATTATTTTTGCACTCATTAATATTAACAATGAAGACAATATGATTATTTTCCCTTTTAAAAACTTTTGAAACTTTGTCCTATTTGACAAAATATAAAGTGTTTAAATCAAGGAAAGCAAAATTTATTGTCTTTGTTGATGACTAATGAAGACAATTTTGTTTGCCCTTTTGAAATGAATCAAAGAGGACAAAACAACTAAATTTGTCTTTGAAATCTAATACAACGGGGTTACAAGGGCAACATGAAGGCAATACTAAAATTGTCATTATAACCTAAGAAGACAAATTTTGTATCAAATAAGGCAATTTTAATTGTCCTTGAACACATTTTTTGTAGTGGTAGTTTTTTAAAATGTAGTTTTTATAATTTTTACAGGCACACAATTAAAGACACATTAATCTTCAAAGTTTTTGTCTCAACAAGTGTGAAAAGGTGAAGTGAGTAAATTTTTTTAAAAAAAAACAGGAGCATAATTAGTTTGTAGTTACATATTTGGAAGGAGAGATTAAGTAACAATTATTACCACTTAGGGTGTGTTTGATTCAATTTAAATAAGCACATTTGCACTTATTTTCAGAAAATTCAGATCAGATCAAATTAGATTAGAAAAATTCAGAACATATCAGATTATAAATTTCAGATTACAACATATAAGTTTCGATCAAATCTGAAAAATTATAACTATAATCAGAAAAATTCAGATCACATTAGATAAAAAATTTTAAGATCAGATCATACCAGATTAGAAAATTTCAGATCAGATCAAAAAATTTCAGATGAATAAACGCATCCATAATTTAAATTTTGACCCTATTAGATGAAATTTTTGACTCGTGCTCTTTCAACTGATTTATCTATTGTTAAATTATATGACCTTATCTTAATTTATCAAACTTGTTAGGATTTATTTTGTGAGGGGAACAAACTTTGATTTTCTTTATTTCGAAATTGAACTAATTAAAACTCATCTAAACTTATTTTAATTTGTTTGAACTTATTAGTTTTATAAATAAGAAAAATTATGGTAAAAATAGCCATTATATATATATATATTTATATTTATATGTGTGTGTGTGTATTATTCTCTAACATACTTATCTCACATCTAATCTTTATTTTAATTTATTTATTATAATCTTTCTTCAATTGTAATTAATATTTTGATTAATACATAACCTTAAGCAAATTATTTCTCTTATATTGATCCCTTAACATCGATCGCTTCATTTTTACTTAGGTGCACTTACTTTAATTAATCTTTATGGTATTCTCTATTTTTCAATTCCTAATGTCTTGATTGATGGTGTTTTTTAGTTATTTTTTGGGTTTTATTTATAGGAATATAAGTGGAAAATCTAATTTTTTATATTTAAAGTAGGGATGTCAGTTTGGGTTGAGACCCGTTGGGTTAACTGAACTGTTCTTAACCTAAACTGAAATAACCTGAACTGAAAGTGACCCATAGCCTGAAATTGACATGAACTGAAAGTGACCCATATATTAATAACCTGAACTAAACTGAACCCAAACTGAATATGAACTGAACTGATAATGACCCGTCTCGAACCTGAAAATTCAAGCAACTGAATTGAATTGAACTGAACTGTAGTCAACCCGTTACATAATTTGACCTGAACTGAACTGAACTGAAACCTAAATTGAACTGAAGTGAAGCCTGAAACATTTTACTTGCATAATTCTATATGAAACATTTTTATATATGAAAGTGTCCGCTCACCTATATATGGAACACTCTATGAAATGGATGGAGTACTAGTTGTAATCAAATTTGAAAGTATTTTTCACCAAGTGTTAATATCATTTGACTCAAATTTGAGAATATCCGTAGAATATTGGTAATTATAAGATCAGATCTTGTTGATGAATGAATAAAATTACTATTTCCTCGTAGAAAAAATCATTTGACTCGATTTATATGGATGTTAGTTTAAAATGCGTTTTTTTATACATACATACATTAATACGTATATACATATATACATACATATATATGTACATACCTACGTTAACCCGAAAATATTGTCAAATTCCGATCTAATTGACACTCTAATAAAACCCGATACAAACTGGCTTCAACCCGAAATACCGTTTCTTATCGTTGACCCGTATTAACCTGAATCGTTTTGGACTGAACTGATATAGGCCCGACCGTTAATGACATGAACCTTAACTGAACTGTAACCGAGAAAAAGACAACCTGTTATGACCTGCTACCGAAGTAGCCTGACCTTATCCGAACTGAACTGTTGGACGAGACAACCTGATTCAACCTGAACTGAAAATGTACCGAAACCGTTTGAGTCAACCCTAACCTGTACCTAGTGGTGGCCACTGGGCCGGGTTTGCCCGGCCCGGCCCGGACCCGGCCCAGTTTATAGCCCTGATGGGTTAGGCCCGCTAAACCCGGCCCGAACCGTGACCCGGCCCGGTGCAAACCGGGTGGGTCATGGGTCGGATTTTTGAAACCCGGCCCGCAACAAGGCCCGTTCGCTTGACCCGGATAACCCGGCCCGGCCCGTGACCCATGCCCAGCCCGGCCCGTGACCCAGGCCCGGCCCGGTTTGTTTTTCTGTGCCTAACGGTCAGATTTCTTCTCCTCCTCTCCTTTTTCTGCCCAGCCTAACGGCTATTTTTTTTTTTTTTTAAATTTTACATTTTACCTCCCAATTTTTCCCCTATAAATACCCATCCAATTTACCCCAAATTCTTCACAATTAACATCATTCTTCTTCTCTTCTCTTACTCTCTCTACTTCTCTTACTCTCTCTAATCTCTCAATTTCAATACTTAAATTTTAGAAGTTTATACTAAAAAAAAAATTCATAAATTACTAGTTTATATTCAAGTTTTAGTAGTTATATTAAAATTTCAGTTCTTATATTTTTAATTAGTTTCTAAATTTCAAAAAAAAAATGTCTGGAAGGAATAGTGGTGGTAGAATTGGTGGTGGTAGTGGTGGTAGAGGTGATGGTAGAGGTAATGTTCCTTTTTTTCCTAATGTTAATGATCAATTTCACGGTTCCTATGAAATAAATACCGATGAAATTGAATCATTAGCTAGGGCATTAGATAGTCAACAAAATCCTCATCCAACTCGACCCAACCCATATCAATCCCATCAATCATCATCATCAATGCCACCTCCTCATATTCCGGTGGGCGTCGGAGGCGGAGGGTACGGTCCCGAATTTGAATCGGAGGATAATATGGAAGGTATAAATTCAAATTAATTTTTTTGAAGTTATTATAGTTGTTTACTTTATCATACATTTATGAATCATGAGTTTATATAAATTAATTAATTGTTTATGTAAATAATATAACTTGAAATTAATAAGAAAAATGTTTGCAAAAAGAGTATTGGACGAAAAAAGATCTAGCCTACACCCTGATACCATAAAAATATGTGTTTGCAAAAAAGATTGGGATCAAGCGGAAAAGAGGATACAAGGATTGAAGGAGGACGAAGAAGACGAAGATGACCCGTGGATGTTGATGGATACATCGGAATCCGATGCAGGCCCTAGCGGAAATGACACAACCTAAGTCAAAAGTCACAACAACGGTCCACGACCACCATTCAGGTACGCAAAAGAACTGCGTGGGCTTTGATTCCTTAAGTTTACTTAAGAAACTTAAGGATATTCCTTAAGTTTACTTAAGAAACTTAAGGATACGTAGGCATCTTATTTTGAAAATTAAAATTTAATTCAAAAATTAAATTTTAATAATCAAAGTAAGTCCAAGCCCCCCCCCCCCTCTCCCCCCCCGAGGGGGGGGTTCATATATTTTTGCCTTATTTTTTACGAGATTATTTTAGTTTTTTTAATTATGTAATTATTTTTAATGCATATGTTTTGTAAATTGTAATTAACTAATATCATTTGGATTTTTTTTTTCCGGTGTGTTGAAGTGATATAATTTTATTATTTTTTATAAAAATATATTTGTAAATTGTAATAAATTAATTTGTAAATTGTAAATTAATTATTAGTTACGAATTCTAGTTGTGTAATTATTACTTTAACTTTCTAGCTTTTACATTTTTACTATTGTAATTTGTAAATTATAATATAAATTCAATATATATTGCAACTTAATTTATTTGGTCAACACTATGATTTATTAAAGTAAATTTGTTACTTGTTTAATTGTTTTAAAGTATTATATTCATATATACTAATATACTATTACTAATATTACAAATTTACTATAAAAACTCAAAAGCATTACAAACCCTCCAACACTCCAAGTATCCAACCCCTTAAACCCTCCAAGGCTCCAAACCCCCCTAAACCCTCTCCAAACCCCTCTAAACCCTCCATATGCCTAAACCCCCTTAAACCCACGAACCCGCGAACCCATGAACCCGGTCCCAACCCGCGAACCCGGACCCAACCCATGAACCCGGCCCGGCCCGGCCCGGTCCCAACCCGGACGGGCCGGTTCACGGGTCGACCCATTCTAAGCCCGGCCCGGCCCGGTAACCCAGCAGGCCGGGTCATGGGTTGCCTAGCTCAGGCCCGGCCCGGTACCTGGCCTGGCCCAGTCCGGCCCGGCCCGAACGGTGGCCAGCACTACCTGTACCGTTAACCCGATTTGACATCCCTAATGTTGTATTTCCGATTAGGTTTTGATGATGACAAATTATTAGATTTAGTGGTTTCCTATTTTATTTATTAGAATTTTATTATTTGTTTCATGCTATTTATTTTCGTATTTTTATTTATAGTTTTAATTTCTCTTGTTTTATTTTGAGTGTCTTATTTAAGTTATTTTATGGAGAATGAGAATGAGAAATTTTATTTGACTAATCTAGTCAAATATGATGGAATATTTCCTAAATACTAATTTGTCTAAGTTACATACTTTGGAAAATGTTTTAAAAAAAAAAAATGTTGGTTTTGTTTTATATTGATGACATGGCTATGAATTTGTTTTGGTATGCTATTTTGGTCTTCACGTAATTCCAGTGAAGTAATAGTAAATGTTGTTAGTTTCCTACTATTTAGGAAGTTTGTTGAAGAGGCATTTGAATTAATTTTATAATAACAAATTTGACTATTCTTGTGGGAAGTTATATGCAACAGCTTTTTAATTGTTAGTCAACCCCACTCACTAGAAAGTTGGAGCATCTTTGTAGCAACAACTTCACACGTGGGCTGCAGTTGTGCTTAGGTGGCAGTCAAAATCTGAAGGGAAAAATCAGCTTTGAAGTAGTTATGTGCCAAGTCAAAGAGAAGAGCAATAACAAACTTCTTCTTACTCCTATACGTGTGTCATGGGTGGTTATAAAGAGATCATGGGAGAATGCCTACTTTTGAGGAGTGGTGGAATCAAAATGAAGACAACATTTCATTATATATAAAGCCATATGGAGCAGCAAGAATGGCAACACACAACAGAGAAAATATCAAGAGAAGAATAGAGAATTTATTTCTTTCTTGAGTTATTTTATTTTTCTTCCAAAGATCTTGTAACTTAGTCTAAGTGTTGGGGAGGGTTTTATTTTAATATTTTACTGAAAGAAAAAGAAGAGAAAAAGAAAAGAAAAGAAGAGAGAAGAAAATCGGCTTTTAGAAAAGCTGTGAGCACGAGTTCAGGGGGAACTGGTGTTTGGGGTACTGGTTCGTAGAGGAACCACTTAGAGAAAGGTCCATCCTTAGGTTGTAAACTGAGTTGTTTTTGGCCTATGGTTAATGAGAAGTGTCAAGTCAAGAGTCTAAATCCCTAGAGAAAAAGGGTCAAGGTTTTTCTTCCTATTCGGGCCTAGGAAGTTTTCCTTGTAGGTTAAAATTGTGTCTTCTTTATTAGTTCTTTTTGTTTCAAAGTTTTTATTTCCGCAAAAAGTTCCAATAATCACCGTAACTACAATTCACCCCCCCTCTTGTAGTTAGTATTCAAATCAACAATTGGTATCAGAGCGGTTCCTCCAGGAACAACTAACACTGTGGAGCGAGATCCTACAAAGATGAATACGTCAGGTGAAAAATTGGACGAAGGTTACTCAACACAAAGACCTCCAATGTTCAATGGCAAACATTATCCTTATTGGAAAAATCGTATGGAGATCTTCATTAAGGCTGAAAATTATCAAGTGTGGAGGGTCATTGAAATTGGAGATTTTGAAGTTACAACTACAAACGAAAAAGGTGAAGTGATTCCTAAACCTCTAGCCAGGTACGAAAAGGAGGATTATGAAAAGATGGAGATGAATAATCTTGCCAAGAAACTTCTTCACTGCGGACTTGGTCCCCATGAACACAACAGAGTGATGGGATGCAAAACCGCCAAGCAAATGTGGGAACTACTTCAGGTTACCCATGAGGGAACAAGTGAAGTGAAGAGGTCCAAGATTGATATGCTCATGCACAAATATGAGCTATTCCAAATGAAGCCAAAAGAAGCGGTTCATGACATGTTGACAAGATTCTCTAATATCATCAACGAGTTGGATTCATTAGGCAAGACAATCACTCCAGAGGAACAGGTTCGCAAAGTTCTAAGAAGTCTACCCCAAGATGAGCGTTGGATGGCAAAGGTCACTGCATTGCAAGAAACAAAAGATTTCACAAAATTTAATATAGAACAGCTCGCTGGTTCCCTAATGACTCATGAGCTCCATTTAGGAACTCAAGAATCAGAAACCAGCAAACCAAAGGCACTGGCCTTGAAGTCAGAGGAATAGGTTGACTCTGAAACGAATGATGAAGAAGCAGCCTTGATGGTAAGAAAATTCAGAAGGTTCTACAAAAATTTCAAAGGCAAAAGTGCAAAGAAGCCTACCAAATTCAGCTGTCACAAATGCGGTGGTCTTGATCATTTCATAAAGGAGTGTCCGACATGGGAGACCGACAAGAGCAAAGGAAAGGCAAAAGAAAAGCCAAAGCTCGTCAACAAATATCAATCAAAGGCTGAGGAAAGGAAAGGAATGATAGCAGCTTGGGGAGAAACTGACTCGGAGGAGGAACTGGATCAAGAAGATGACGAAATAGCAAACCTGTGCCTCATGGCTAAGGAAGGAGAGGAACCACTTCAGAATAAGGTAAGCTTACTCTCTATTAGAGGAGAATTGGAAGAATTAAATAAGGAACAACTTCTTAAGTTATTAATTGAAACATTAGATGATTATAAAGAAGTTTGTTTAAAGAATGATCAAGTCGAAAATGCATTAGCTATTGCTAAAGAACATACTCAATGGTATAAAACCTTGAGAAATGAAACTGAAAATAGATTCTTTGATTTGTTTGACAAAAATAGAGTTTTACAAGAAGGCTTTGAAAAGGTTAAAAATGAAAATTTTCTTTTAAACATGAAATTGGCTGAATTGCAATTATTTCAAGAAGGAACTAGTTCCCCTTCTGACATAAATATAGATTACGAAAAACTGAAAATTGATTATGATAATCTATCAAAAGATTTTTCAAAGTTCAAAGAGGAACTAGTTTCACCGAAAGAAAAACTCCCTGATGTAGTAAGTTGGATTGAGAAGTTCAAAAACAAAGGGAAAGAAGGACTAGGATTTAATCACAAGGAAAGGAACAAGAAGAAAAAATATGTTGAAATGCCAAGTGATAAATTCTGTTCTTTTTGTGGGAAAAAAGGTCACATCATGACTGACTGTTCCTCCAAAAATGAACAAAAGTCAATGAATTCTGCTTATGTCAAGAAAATCTGGAAATTAAAAGAAAATGCATCTGAGACAAAGGAACCCAAGCAAGACTGGGTTCCTCCTACTAACTGATGATTGTGGTTGCAGGTTGAAGTGAGGGGGAACAACCTATGGTTCCTCGACAGCGGTTGTTCGAAACATATGACAGGAGACAAATCAAAATTCCTCTCACTTTCAACTCATAATGGAGGAACTGTTACCTTCGGAGATAATCAAAAGGGCAAAATTATTGGTATTGGATGCGTTGGAAGGTCGCAGCAGTACTCCATTGATAATGTACTATTAGTCGAGGGTTTAAAACATAATTTATTAAGTATTTCTGAGTTTTGTGATAAAGGAAACAATGTACAATTTACAAATGAACTTTGCTTAGTTTTTGATAATAAGACAGGGAACTGCTTACTGGAAGGAACCAGGAAAGGAAACACCTATATGGTGGATCTTAACCTAGTTCTTGACGTTAACCTAAAGTGTTTGAAGGTTGTAGACGAAGACCCATTATTGTGGCACAGAAGATGCGGACATGCGAGTTTGTCCTTAATGAATAAACTTATTTCAAAGGAACTGGTTGTAGGACTGCCTGCAATTAAATATACTTCTCCTAATGTCTGCGATGCTTGCGCCAAAGGTAAACATGCTCGTTCTTCGTTTAAACTGAAAAACAAGGTAAGTACACAACATCCATTGGAGTTGATTCATATGGATCTATGTGGTCCAGTAAGAATTCAAAGTCGTTCTGGAAAGAGGTACGTGTTTGTAATTGTTGATGATTATTCTAGATACACTTGGGTGATCTTCTTACATAGCAAAGAAGAAAATTTTGATGAATTTATATATTTTGCTAAAAGAGCTCAAAGGGTAAGTGGATTTCAAATAAAACATATGAGGTCAGATCATGGCACGGAATTTGATAACTTAAAATTTGATAATCTGTGCAATGAACTAGGCCTTGATCACAACTTCTCAGCTCCAAGAACACCTCAACAAAATGGTGTTGTTGAGAGAAAAAATAGAACTTTGGAAGATATGGCACGTACAATGTTAATTGCGAGTGGTCTTCCAAAGAGCTATTGGGCTGAAGCTGTGAACACGGCCTGTTATATCATTAACCGAGCCATGATAAGACCTATAATTTTTAAAACTCCCTATGAACTCTATAAAGGCAGAAAACCCAACATATCTCATTTCCGCATTTTTGGTTGTAAGTGCTTTGTTCATAACAACAACAAGACTAACCTAGGAAAATTTGATGAAAAGAGTGATGAAGCCATTTTTCTTGGATATGCGTCCAGTAGCAAAGCATATAGAGTCCTGAATAAAAAGACCTCGTGTGTTGAAGAGAGTGTTCATGTTATTTTTGATGAGTCTAACATCTTGCAGGAACCAGTTAGTAATGAAGACTTTGAGATAGGTCTCATTCGACCTACTGACTCATTGAATGAAGAAGACGAAAGTGGTTCCTCCAAGAAAATTGCTATCTAGATTCCAAACCGAGAGGAGGAACAGGTTCCTCAAGTACAACAGGAACCAGTTACAATTGAGCATCAGGAACCAGATGATCAACAAAGTCCAGAATCACAAGAAACCAGAACTTCAAACATAGGTTTCAAACCAAGACCATGGAAGCATCAAAGTTCACACCCAATTGACCTAATCATGAGTGACATCCAGAAGGGAATCCAAACCAGATCGCAGATGAAAAATTTCAGTGCATTTCAAGCCTTCCTCTCAACAGTGGAACCCAAGAATCATGAAGAGGCTTTGCAGGAACCAGACTGGATTGTTGCTATGCAGGAGGAACTGAATGAGTTTGAAAGAAACAAGGTTTGGCACTTAGAACCAAAACCAGAAAAACAAAAGGTAATTGGTCTAAAGTGGGTATTTAGAAACAAACTTGATGAACATGGTACTATTATTAGAAATAAAGCTAGACTTGTGGTAAAAGGATATAATCAACAGGAAGGTATAGATTTTGATGAAACTTTCGCTCCTGTTGCTAGACTAGAAGCTATAAGAATTTTGATTGCCTTTGCCTCATACATGGGATTTAGGTTGTACCAGATGGACGTCAAATGTGCTTTTTTAAATGGTTTCTTAAATGAAGATGTCTATGTGGAACAACCTCCGGGTTTTGAAAATCCAAATTTTTCGAATCATGTCTATAAGCTTGATAAAGCTCTTTACGGACTTAAACAGGCTCCTAGATCATGGTATGAGAGGCTTTCCAAATTCTTATTAGAAAATAAGTTTGTAAGAGGTAAAGTTGATCGAACACTGTTCCTCCGATCAAGAGGAACTGACATTTTAGTTGTACAAATATATGTTGATGATATTATTTTTGGTGCAACTAATGACTCTTTGTGCAAGGAATTTTCTAACCTGATGAGTAGTGAATTTGAGATGAGCATGATGGGCGAATTGAATTTCTTCCTTGGATTGCAAATCAAACAGACCAATGAAGGAATAAAGATTCATCAACAAAAGTATATAAATGAGCTACTTAAAAGGTATGGGCTGGAAAACTCTAAAACAAAAAACACTCCTATGGGTACTGGAACCAGATTGGATGAGGATCCAAAAGGTAAAAATGTGAATGAAAAAGTATACCGAGGCATGATTGGTTCATTACTGTACTTAACGGCAAGTAGGTCAGATATCTCGTTTAGTGTGGGTATTTGTGCTAGATTCCAATCAAACCCTAAGGAATCTCATTTGACTGCAGTCAAGAGAATTCTTAGATATTTGAAAGGAAACAATGATTTATGTCTATTTTATCCAAGGAGTGATATTTTTGATTTATCTAGTTACTCAGATGCAGATTATGCTGGAGATCTTGTAAATAGAAAGAGCACATCAGGAATGGTACAATTTTTAGGAAATAGCTTGGTGTCATGGAGCTCAAAGAAACAAAATACCGTTGCTTTATCAACTGCAGAGGCAGAATACGTAGCAGCTGCTGCATGCTGTTCACAGGTATTATGGATAAAACAACAGGTACGAGATTTTGGCATTAAATTTGATTGTATTCCTATTTTTTGTGATAATACAAGTGTCATTTCTATTTCAAAGGACCCTGTGCATCATTCTAGAGTTAAGCATATTCATATTAGGCATCATTTTCTTAAGGACTATGTGGAAAAGGGACTAGTCAAAATTGAATTTTGTAGCACTGAAAATCAAATAGCAGACATACTAACCAAACCTCTTCCCAGAGATAGATTTTAAAAAATAAGGTTAGAATTAGGAATGATAAAATTATGCTAATTTAATTGTTCATTTTTTTTCTTCCTTAAATATAATTCAAAATTTTAATAGCCTGCAACAATTAAGTGACATAATTATTTCACAGCAACAATCTCAAAAATTGGGACTCACATAAGGTCTTTACAATATTACCCTTATGGTCCAAATAATGAAAATGGAATAAATTCAAGAATTGCATGTCTTTTAATTGTTAAGGCATATTACTAGTACATCCCTTATATTTTCTATTCTCTTTAAATCATATTTCTTTCAAGTATATCCCTTATTTTAATTATAAAAAAAAAAAAAACCACGTCCAAACTTAAAGGACAAACAACAAAAGATGCTCTTCCATTTCTCACTCATAACTACCACTTTTACCACTTACCCACTCTACCACTTTTACCACTTACCCACTCTACCCCATCATCATCATCCAACCGTCATTTCCACTCCCCAATATCTCTCCATATTTCCTACTTTTATGATACAACTCCCCATACTCTCTCTCCTCATTATTTCTTTTTCTTTTCCCCATATTCACTCTCTCACCGTCTCTCTCTCCTCCCTATTCATCTTTCTGATTTTTTTTTCTTCTTCTTCAACCTCCATTCAATTCTTAGCAATGGCTCCATCCAAGAAATCCACAGAAGCTTCTCCTCCATCCACTAAGTCAAAATCCAAAAAGGCTTTGAAAGAAAAGGACTCCTCCCACTATGAGCAAGATGAGTCCCTATCCAAAAATGGGAGCAATGAGCATCCCGGAGACTCACACATGGAGGACGTCCCGTCCATGGAACACGACGATAGTGAAGGTCACGAGGACGAAATGACTCAGGCAAGTGACGGGTCTACCAAACCTTCGGATCCTCAAAGAAAAAATCGAAAACCGCCAAAATTTTAACTGGAATTCGAGTTGATTTGTCATGGTGTAAGAGTGCTAAATGGACTGAATTTTTAAAAATCATTCAATATCAAAAATGGGATAAATTGGTTGATGAATGTGCAAATGAAGGGGTGTATGAGCAAGAGGTAATTGATTTTTGTGATGGGTTTGTATTTGAGGATGAATTAGCATTAGGGGTTGTCAAAGGCAAAATTGTCAAGTTTAATGCTAAGAAATTAGGTGAAATCTTTGGGGTACCCGTAACCGGTTATCATCGGTACTGTACGGGGAGAACACAACTGTCCATTAAAAATAACCACAATGCTGCAATTCTAACTTTCTTTGGTGGAAAACCTACTGCATACTCTATCTCTCAAGACTCCCTTTCTCCTCTCCATAAAATGCTATATCAGTTTGTCCGACGTTTTCTTACACCACGACCTGGAAAGAAAACTATAGCCAATTTGAGGGACTTGTCTCTAAACTAACCAAACACTCATCCTTCTTACTTTTTGCACCTTCTGTGCATTAAGTTCTTTTGCTTTTTGTGGGGATGTACTTAGTAGATGCTTTTATCTTTTAAATGCCATATGCTTAGTCTTTTTCTTTTTAGTTCATTTTTCTAACTCATTTGGATGGCTAATATTGTTAGATTGCATGTTAGAGCTAACTTTTTTTTGTCATATTGTTGTGTACTTGGTACTTTAATCGCTAAGTCCTGCAGGTTATTATCCTCTTTGATGATGACAAAAGGGGGAAGATACAAGAGACAATAATTAGTGTAATGCCTTTATTCTAACTTTACAATTCAGTCATTGGTTAGTTAGTTTGCATGACTTTTGAGTGTCGGTTGTTTTTTAGCTTTTCTTAGTTTGTCTCTTAATAATTTGTCAGCATCAAAAAGGGGGAATATTGTTGTATTTCCGATTAGGTTTTGATGATGACAAATTATTAGATATAGTGGTTTCCTATTTTATTTATTAGAATTTTATTATTTGTTTCATGCTATTTATTTTCGTATTTTTATTTATAGTTTTAATTTCTCTTGTTTTATTTTGAGTGTCTTATTTAAGTTATTTTATGGAGAATGAGAATGAGAATGAGAATGAGAAATTTTATTTGACTAATCTAGTCAAATATGATGGAATATTTCCTAAATACTAATTTGTCTAAGTTACATACTTTGGAAAATGTTTTAAAAAAAAAAAATGTTGGTTTTGTTTTATATTGATGACATGGCTATGAATTTGTTTTGGTATGCTATTTTGGTCTTCACGTAATTCCAGTGAAGTAATAGTAAATGTTGTTAGTTTCCTACTATTTAGGAAGTTTGTTGAAGAGGCATTTGAATTAATTTTATAATAACAAATTTGACTATTCTTGTGGGAAGTTATATGCAACAGCTTTTTATTTGTTAGTCAACCCCACTCACTAGAAAGTTGGAGCATCTTTGTAGCAACAAC
This sequence comes from Salicornia ramosissima, assembly GCA_951394345.1. Classification (NCBI taxonomy): domain Eukaryota; kingdom Viridiplantae; phylum Streptophyta; class Magnoliopsida; order Caryophyllales; family Amaranthaceae; genus Salicornia; species Salicornia ramosissima. The sequence continues at coordinate 12,714,281 of OX596240.1, forward strand.
TTCACACGTGGGCTGCAGTTGTGCTTAGGTGGCAGTCAAAATCTGAAGGGAAAAATCAGCTTTGAAGTAGTTATGTGCCAAATCAAAGAGAAGAGCAATAACAAACTTCTTCTTACTCCTATACGTGTGTCATGGGTGGTTATGAAGAGATCATGGGAGAATGCCTACTTTTGAGGAGTGGTGGAATCAAAATGCAGACAACATTTCATTATATATAAAGCCATATGGAGCAGCAAGAATGGCAACACACAACAGAGAAAATATCAAGAGAAGAATAGAGAATTTATTTCTTTCTTGAGTTATTTTATTTTTCTTCCAAAGATCTTGTAACTTAGTCTAAGTGTTGGGGAGGGTTTTATTTTAAAATTTTTTACTGAAAGAAAAAGAAGAGAAAAAGAAAAGAAAAGAAGAGAGAAGAAAATCGGCTTTTAGAAAAGCTGTGAGCATGAGTTCAGGGGGAACTGGTGTTTGGGGTACTGGTTCGTAGAGGAACCACTTAGAGAAAGGTCCATCCTTAGGTTGTAAACTGAGTCGCTTTTGGCCTATGGTTAATGAGAAGTGTCAAGTCAAGAGTCTAAATCCCTAGAGAAAAAGGGTCAAGGTTTTTCTTCCTATTCGGGCCTAGGAAGTTTTCCTTGCAGGTTAAAATTGTGTCTTCTTTATTAGTTCTTTTTCTTTCAAAGTTTTTATTTCCGCAAAAAGTTCCAATAATCACCGTAACTACAATTCACCCCCCCTCTTGTAGTTAGTATTCAAATCAACACCTAATTTAAAGCAAGTCTTTTTTTCTTGTCATATGTATCTTCTTAGAAAATAATCTAAATTTATTTTTAGCCTTTTCCCTTAATACATTCTATGCTTTATATTATTTGAACTTTTTACTTCATCTCCTTCTTTTCATATGTATTGTTCATATTGATTTTTGTTGAGATATAAAATATTTAATTAAGAATTTGTTAGAGGTAGTTAGCATGCATTATAAGAGTTTGTTTAGGATAATATTTTCCTTTACCTTGTTTTTAAGCCTATTTGTAGGCTATGTAGTTGATGGAAATTCATATATAAAGACTTCAAATAAACATAATCAACCCAAGGGGTTTTTCACTCAATTATGTCTCTCTCTTTTCATGGTATCAGAGCAACATACACACACATTGCTCCATGGCTGGCACCGATGACCAACAACCACCATCACCGCCACCTAAAAGAGACATAAACTCATCTTTTTTTCTTGGCGCCGCACTACAAAAAAAGCGCCATTTAGCGACGAATATTATTCGTTGCTAAACATCAAATTCCGTCGTCATGATAGGCCAACGACGGAAATAGCAACGAACACAATCCGTTGGCGAAGTGCTCGTCGCTAATTTCAATTAGAGACGGGTTTCCTATTCTGTTGCTAAATTTGAAACAGGAAAACTCCGTCTCTAAATCCGTCGCTAAAAATCAGCAATGGATTTTGTTAATCTGTTGCTAAATTTAGCAACGAATTTTAAAATCTGTTGCTAAATTTAGCAACAGATTATTTAAATCTGTTGCTAATTTTAGCAACAGATTAATAAAATTCGTTGCCAAATTTAGCAACAGATTAACAAAATCCATTGCTAAATTGAGGCTTTGAATTTTTTTTACTCAATGCTAAATTTAGCAACGGAATTTTAAAATCCATTGCTCAAGTTTATTGTGTGATTCTTCAATAGCACTACAATTTAGCGACAGATTTAAATATTCTTTCAGAGACCAACAAATATATCTTAAAATTTTGTAAAAATAACTTCTGAAAAGTTACAATAACATTCAAATGGAAAAAACATTGGTGCACCCATACATAATATAAATCCATAATATATAGTTTAGGTCCTTATGAGTATCTTCAAAAGTATATTTTCTAATTTATAATTTAAACATCCTTCATACACAACTATCTCGTTATTAGCATGGCTTTCGTGATAAAGATCTGCAGGTGTGGGTTTGTGTTCCAACTTCTTCTCCTGTTCATCATTATTTTGAAAAAAAATTAGACATGATAAAAAATCATAATAGCAAAAAAACAAAATAAAGTAAATCTCTATGTAGTCTCTAGCTTAGCTTTTATTTATAGCAAATAAATTTAATTAACTTCACTAGATTATCACTACCTTAGCTTTTATTTATATCAACATAAAGAATAAAAAAAGAGTTACAACACTTACCCACACATCTTGTGTCTTACTATTGACAAACTGATCGTCTTTTTTAGTATGACATTCTTAATAAAGCTTTGCTGCTCTGTGTTTGGTTTCAACTTCTTCTCCTGTTCATGTTTATTTTGAAACAAAAAGGATGAACATGATAAAAAAAATTAGCAATAAAAAATTGATGTAAAAAATGAGCATTATGTGACTTGTTTTGAAGAATTTTTGTAAGAAATCAATCCAAAATTTCTAAACATGATACGACGACATAATTTCTAAAAATATCTAAACATGATTTCTACACAAATTTCTGCAGCACTTCCCCATAAATACCAATGTTTTGGGAAGAATGTTTCCTGTATTTTCAATGAAATTCCAAGCATAATCAATATTCCGGCAACACAACATTCCCCATTTCCCCAATACACTATTTTACTATCAACACTCACTCCTTATCTTCAAAGCTAAAATATTCTACATTTAAAAGATATATATATATATATAATATTAATAACATGAATTAATTACCCGTTTTGCCTTCATTTTCTCTCCCTCTTTCTATCTTCTGAGTTTAATTTTCATTTCAATATATATATAGTTATATACAAGATAAGATGGTGATTATTATATCTTGAATTGCTTCCAGCAACATGTTCAATTAGGGGCAACACCTATTTACTAAATGAAACTCTCATCAAGTAAAACCAAACAATAAATTAAAAATTTGTGTTTATGCTTGATGTAACTGAATTATAGTTATGCATAAACATTGATAGAACATTCATTCTAACTAAGTGCTAATGTTCTAATTGGCAAAGTAGACATCTTTTTTATGGCTATTCTACATTTCTTTTCTATTTTTTGGGAATATATGGATGACTAGAGATTAACCAACCTTCATTGTGGTCCTATCTCCATGAGATTCTACAGCATGAATGTCATGGCTCGTATAATTTTATCAACTAAACAAAATCAACTTCATAAGATTCAGCCTCCCAACATGAAAAAACTCTTGGTAGACTAGGGATGACTTCTATTCTTGAATTTATCAATTAAAGACAGACATTTGCAAATTTCTGAGTAGATAGAGGATTGCCATGGTATCTTACAAGCATGGTGCCTATAAACATATACCAAATTATGAAGGAATATGTCCTCGGTCGTTATCGACAATTACTAAATATAATTAGGATTATATTATGGAGATAATAATTAAGTCAAATTAGGAAATTATATTTACTTGCTAGAGAATAAATATAATTAGTGGGTCCATATTATTTGGGCTCACAACTATACTTGACTTAATCCTATGAGGTCACACAATATAGCACAGGGTTGGGCATAAATTAAAAAGGCCCAATGGATGCTAGGATTAGGGTTTCTGTGATATGACTAATGAGGTGTATATATATAGTACCTCATTAGGGTTGTAAGCAAGTTAATTGATTCTGATCAGTTGTCATACACAACCAAAACCCTAAAACCTTTTGCATTCATATGGTTTTTCCCTAAAAAGTAAGAGAGTGAATATTGATCATCTCTTCTGTACTAGCTTACGTGGGATCTAATCCAGTGCTTGTGGACTGATTAGAGGAGCAACAATTGAGGCTCTAAATCTCCGTTCTTGATATTGAAAGCACGCATCAAAGGTTGTAATTACTATTTTATATACTTGATTCATATTGTTTATTATTAGTGATCTTGTTTTATAGATGTTAGGAAATTGTTTCCAGAAATTCCGCTAATCATATCTATAAATCCCTACAGTGGTGTCAGTTAGCCCTCTAATAATTTTAATATGATCATGTTTTCAATGATAAAAATTATTATTTTCATCCAATTAAGGAGGATTAAATATATGGATTAATTTGCATAATTAAAATAGTGATTTTAATTGTATATTAAGTATATTATACTCGAAAATTAAAAAAAAAGGCTTCGAAGAGTTCGAACTTCGACCCAAAAACCACCCAAAATTCCAGGATTAATACTTATTATTGTTCAAAATTATATTAGGGCTTTTGTTTGCTACATCTTTAATTGCAAATTCGTAACAAAATCTGTTGTTTTAACCCATTAAATCAAACGAATCAACAAGATTTTGGTTCGAATTTTTTTCGAACCCTAACTTTGCATATTCTTCAAAAATATTTGTTTGAATCTTGCTTTTTACAAATTAGTTTGTGTGAAATGTAAAAACACAACCTATAAAACAATATCCAAGAAGAAATTCGAACAAAAGTTGCTCGACTTACCCCAAATTATGTTCGAACAAAATTGGGTAAAATTTTGTATTTCTCGACATTTCTGGGTGGCGTGGGTGGTGCTTGGAGGCCGGAAGTGCGACGGCCGGCGTTTTCTGGGTAGGGCGAGGCTGCTGTCATGGCCCTGCGTTGCTGCCTGCTACTGCTGCTGTATAATTGTTATTTTAATTTTTTTTTTGTTTTTTGTTTTAATTATTAATTGTTGTAACTAAAAATTAAAAAAAAATTATTAGTAACTTCCTATAATTAAGCATTGACCCCATTTTCTCTAACTATACACAAAATAAGTTTTGGTAAGTTGACAAAGTTTTTTATTTTTGGTTTGTTTTATTTATTTATTTTGGAAATAAATAAAGTTATTGTTGAAAGACTTTAAATAACAATTTTTTTATGAGTATAAAACGCCTCCAAATAATGCAAATTAATAATTAATATTGATTAATTCCATATATGAATTTTAGTTGAATGAAAATAATAGTATACTAATATATGGTATTAGTTGTTATTGCCTTTATTTGCAATATTTTTAAATGCTTGCAGGTTTATAATATATGATATTATTTACATATTATGACTAGTATGGCCCAAAATAGGATAGAAAATACGATCTGCGCATCGTGATGTATTCTTTGTAAATTAAATACGATTTGCAAATCGTTTGTATTTTTGTAATGTTATTTCAATTATTTAAGTTTAAATAATAATAGTAAATAATCAAGAGTGGAGGTCCATGAAGAATTGAGGAAACTGGTCCAAGAAGATTCAAATGAAGTTAATGAAGATTAGTTTTTATTCATATGGGCCATACTAGGATCATATTTATTTTGTTTTATTACGCATTTATTATATGATTAAATGCTTATAAGTTTATGTTTGTGGTTTAATTAATTATATGTGTTCACTTGTTATTAACCACATTTATAAATTTGATCCCCACTAATAATATTGAGTTTTACTTGCTTTTCCAAACAAAAACCTATAAAGCCTTAGAATCATAAGTAATAGTTTCTGCCAAAGCAGGGTGTTGCTTGTAATTCATGGATAATAGGGTAGTTTTTTGAAACCTACATGTTAATGTTTGGTTTAACTCAACAAAATTATCAAAAGACAAAGTTTTGAATTTTGAAGCTATGAGATAAAATTTAGCAAAATATTGTTAAATTATCTACCAAGAGTTATAATAAGTTATAATCAGTAAAATGTTTCCTTACCTCAATTACTATTTTTAAAGGCAGGGCCAAAGTCCGTTTGATTGTAGTGGGAGAGGATCTTGGTTATTTCTTTATTCTCTAAGGGGATTTTCTTCTGAATAAAGTGTAGTAGTTAATTAAATTTTATTTAATTACTATATATTGATAAACATATTAATTTTTCTTTATTATACTTTTGTAGTCATCATGTCTGGATCCAATAACTACAATTGTAATGCCCCAGATTTTGGGCTATTTTCTTGATTGTCTTGTTTGTAATTATTTTATTTTCGGTGCATGGTCTAAATTTATTTGGACTATTTTTATTTCTTGAATGTAACCATTTTATTTATGGTTTATTATTTCTTAATTTTATTTTATTTTAATTAATTAGAATTTTATTATAATTTTCTAGTTAATTAATTGGGTTTTGGGCCAAGTGCGAATTTAATCATGATTAGTCATGAATTAGTGCAAATGGCCCAATCGAACTTTGAGCCCATTTGAGCCTAAGCCCAACCGGCCCCTCTCTCTTTGGTGGCTTGTTTTGCCACTTGCTCCATGTTCACACCTTAACCACTTCTATAAATAGAAGAGGTTGCAAGGCTTTAGAACTCATTTGCTCATTTGCCATCCATTTGCCATCAAAGTTTAAACACTCTCTCCACTTGCCCCTTGTTCCTTCACGCCATTTTTGGCTAAGTAAACCCCATCGTTTGTTCATCATCTTTTCAAGCCCAAACTTAAAGATTCAACCTTCATTTGATCTTTAAGTGACTAAAACTCAATAGCCTTCATTGTTTTTATTCAAGACTTCTAGTTCGGGTTGGTTTGTTTGGGTTTCACTCGTGTGGTTCGTGGGGTTCACGTAGGTGGACGTGTGGTGGTTCGAATATGGCCGTGCAACGTGGTCGTGGTCGTGGGGCAGCCGTGCAACGAAGCCATGATGATGGTTGTGCCGTGCATTGAAGCCGTGCATGTTCAAGAAGGTGCATCGTGTTGTGCGTGACTATGAGTTCGTATGGGACGAATCTGGGCAGAAGGTTTTTCTTTGTTTAAACACCCAATTTTCATAAGGTAACATACTACCTCAACCTAGTTTGTATACCTTGAATTATAGTATAGATTAGATGACTAAGTTAGACCAAAATTTGATGTTTATGTACCCTTTTGTGCGTGGTTTATAATCTGATTTTGGGGTGATGATTTATGATGATTTCTACCGTGAATATGTATATTTTCTTGATTGATTATGTTAGTGTTAAGTTTAACGTTAGTCATGTTCAAGTTTTGTAAAGTTTTGAGGATTGGAAGTTGATGAATTTTGTTAATGGAATTTGTTGTATCATGCGTGTATGTTGATGTATGGATGAGTTCTTGATTCTTGAATGAGTTCTTGGTTGAAGTTCTTGAATCTTGATTAAGTTCTTGATTGAAGATCTTGAATCTGGGATGAGTTCTTGATGATTTCTTTATGAATCTGGGATGAGTTCTTGATGATTTCTTTATGAGTTCGTTATAGTTTCTTTATGAGTTCTTTATGAATATGATTGAGTTCTTTAAGTTCTTGATGAGTTCTTTATGAATTCTTTATGAATTCTTGGTTGAGTCTTTAAAGTTAAAGAAGGTTTAAGGAAGTAAAGAAAGGTTTAAAAGAAAGTTAAATGAGGTTAAAGAAAGTTAAAGAAAGTTAAAGGAAATGATAAAGATTGATTAAAGAAGTGTTTTCGATGATGGTTAAACTCAAGAAAAGGCGAAAAGGCAATCTTGAGGATAACTTCGTTGTTTACATGTTATTTCTTAAGTCAAGGCGTAAGATGCAACTTAAGAATTAACTAAGATGTAAATAAAAGATTTAAGGATTAAAGATTTAATGATTAGCTTGATTTTACTGTTAGACGCCTAACCTTAGAGTAAGATTCTAAGGATTGGGTTAAGACATTGCCCCTATCCTAACCGCGGTATTGGGATAGTGATTACCACTATGTCGTCTACGGATATGGATTTCCAGTAAGATTGGTTTCATGGGGTTGGGAGTAAGATTCTCAATCCTGGCATAGTTGGAAAGTTCGTTCGCGTAAGAGGCGTTCGTACGTGCGTAGTCCAGTCTGATATGTAAATGATTGCGCCAAAGATTAAGTAAGAATAAGATTAAGATTAGGATTTGTTATTTGGGTCTAAGTCAAGTATTTGGGTTAGTCGAGTAATGTTACGATTATGGTTCGACATTATTTGGTTTGGTATGATGTTTTACATGAATATATGATTGAGTGTGTTATTTGGTTGTTTGATTTATGCTATGATCATGTGCATCTCCGTTAGGGTGGGACAGTTATGTTACTCGCCACTGATGGTGGACTGTTGTTCATTTTTCAGGTAAATCTGATGTGGTTCTTGCTTGGCTTTGGGTTGGGCGAGCGCCGCAATAGTTCGTTATTTAGTTGTTTTTCATTAGTGGTGTTTTGTAATTTCCAACTCTAACGTTATTTGGAGTTGATACTGTTTTTATTTAATAGAATATTTTGGGATTAGTTGGTAAAATCTTGTGGGTGTTATACTTTTGGGACTTAGAAATAATCAACTTGTGGTTTTTGTTTTAATTTTGAAGTTTATTTATTTGTTAGTAATGACTATTCGACTCGTCGGTTTCTTCCGCCCCGGTTTAAGCGAGTCGGGTCGTCACAACAATAACAATAACAGTACTTCTGTATTCAATCTGCGAAGTGTACTAGAAAGGGATAAATTGAATGCGAACAATTTTCTCGAATGGGAAATGGCCGTAAGAATTGTTCTTCGAGCTGAAGGAAAGGAAAGTGTACTTGACACCCCTCTCCCTGCACTCTTGCCAGAAACTGCTACTAAAGCTGAAAAGAGAGCAAGACAAACCCTTGAGGCTAATTCTGTGCAAGTGACATGTCTGATGTTATCTGCCATGGAACATGAATTTCAAAAACGTTTTAATAATCTAGATGCCTACACCATAATCCAGCAACTGAAATCAATGTTTCAGAAAAATGCCAGATTAGAGAGGTTTGAAGCTAAAACTACAAGCTACTAGAATGTAAGTTAGCAAAAGGAAAACCAGTTGGCCCACATGTTTTCAACATGATTGGACATTTTCAGGTCATGGAAAAACTAGGTTTTCCTTACACACAAGAGCTGGCAACTGATATTATAATCAAGTCCTGGCCTGAAACATTTCAAAGCTTTAAGTTGAATTTTTACATGTAAGGAGGGGAGGCTACATTGCAAGAGTTGCATGGTATGCTACTGCAGGCTGAGAGGAGCTTACCTAGTGAACCTGCACACAAGGATGTGCTAATGGTCCAAAAGGATAAGCGATTCAAGAAAAAGGGGGCTCCTAAGAAGAAAGGGAAAAGCAAAACAGCTGCTACTCCTCAAGCTTCTAAACCAAAGCCCACTCCTAAGGTTAAAGTGGCAGCACTACATGAGTGCTTCCACTGCCACAAGATTGGACACTGGAAAAGGAACTGCCCCATCTACCTAGAAGAAAAGAAGAACGGTACTTTATCTTCAGGTATATATGTTATTGAAATTAATTTAGCAACAACTACTACTTGGGTATTTGATACTGGTTGTGGTTCTCACATTATTTGTAATGTGCAGGCACTGAAAAGAAGTAGGAGCTTGAGCAAAGGTGAAGTGGATCTTCGAGTAGGCAATGGAGCACGAGTTGCTGCTTTGGCTGTAGGAGATTATAGTTTAAATTTGCCATCTGGTTTAATATTAGAACTCAATAATTGTTATTATGTTCCGTCTATTGCTAAAAACATAGTTTCAGTTCCGGTTTTGGATTTGGAAGGTTTTTCATTTAATATTAAGAATAATTGTTGTTCTGCATATTTCAATGATATATTCTATGTTTCTGCTAAATTATCAAATGGTTTATATGTCCTAGACTTAGAAACTCATATCTATAACATAGACAGCAAGAAACATAAATCAAATGAATTAAACCCTACTTACCTATGGCATTGTCGATTCGGCCACATAAACTCAAAACGCATAGAGAAACTTAATAAAGATGGAATTCTCACATCATTTGAATTTGAGACACTTGATACATGTGAGTTTTGTTTGATGGGAAAAATGACAAAATCACCTTTTACTGGTTCCAGTGAAAGGGCCAATGATCTTTTAGCACTCATACATACTGATGTGTGTGGACCTATGAGTACATTGGCTAGGGGAGGGTATAGTTACTTCATTACTTTCACCGATGATGTAAGCAGATATGGATGTCTACCTCATGCGGCATAAGTCAGAATCCTATGAAAAATTTAAGGAATTCCAAAATGAAGTACAGAACCAACTTGGAAAGAAAATCAAGGCATTACGATCCGATCGTGGTGGCGAGTATTTATCCACAAAGTTCAATGATCATTTGAAAAGTTGTGGGATTCTCTCACAATTGACTCCACCGGGGACCCCACAAATGAATGGAGTCTCCGAAAGAAGGAATCGAACTTTATTAGATATGGTTCGATCCATGATGAGTCTTGCTGATCTTCCTATTTCATTTTGGGGATTCGCACTTCAAACAACAGCATTTACACTTAACAGAGCACCTTCTAAAGCAGTAGAAAAGACACTATACGAATTATGGGCTGGAAATGTTCCAAAATTGTCTTTCCTGAAGGTTTGAGGATGTGAAGTTTATGTAAAACGTTTACTTTCCGATAAGCTTGCACCCAAATCAGACAAATGTTTCTTTGTGGGCTACCCAAAAGAGACTAAGGGATATTACTTCTATAATCCAAGCGAAAACAATGTGTTTGTTGCTCGTAATGGTATTTTTCTTGAAAAAGAATTTATTTCTAGAAAAACAAGTGGGAGTAATGTATATCTTGAAGAAATTCAAGATAAGCAACAAATGGATGAGGATAACACCTCATTAGAGGCGGCCCGGCATAATAATGCTCAGGAGGAAGTGTATTCATCGCACACACCTTCTACCGTCCCACATGGAGAAAATCCATGCGAAGTCCCTCAACCTAATGAGGTAGAAACTTCTTCTGTTGTTCCCCAACATAAGTCTAGTAGGACTATTATTCCTTCAAAAAGATATATTGATTTTCTTTTGACTGAAAGTTCTGATATAACAATGTTAGAATCAGAAGAGCCTACTAGCTACAACAATGCTTTAGAAAGTCAAGACTCCGAGAAATGGCTTGAAGCCATGAAATCTGAAATGGATTCCATGTCTGCAAATCAAGTTTGGGACTTGGTTGACTTGCCAGATGGGGTTACACCCATTGGATGCAAGTGGATTTATAAACTTAAAACAGACAAGGATGGAAACATTAGTGTTTTCAAAGCAAGGTTGGTGGTGAAAGGTTTCAAAAAAATTCATGGCATTGACTATGATGAAACCTTCTCACCAGTAGCAATGCTAGAATCCATCAGGATAATTCTTGCGATTGTTGCCTTTCATGACTATGAAATATGGCAGATGGATGTCAAAACCGCTTTCCTGAATGGATTCTTGAAAGAGGATGTGTATATGACGCAGCCACAAGGTTTTGTAGATCTTGAAAATCCAAGAAAAGTATGCAAGCTTAAAAGGTCCATTTATGGACTAAAGCAAGCGTCTAGGAGTTGGAACCTCAGATTTAATGAGTCAGTCAAGAAATTTGGCTTCCTCAGAAATGAAGAGGAATCATGTGTGTACAAGAAGTTAAGTGGGAGTAGTATTACCCTTCTGGTCTTGTATGTAGATGACATACTTCTCATCGGAAACGATAAAACCATGCTTGAGTCAGTCAAGGAATGGCTTAGAAGTTATTTCTCGATGAAAGACCTAGGAGAAGCTGAATACATTTTGGGAATAAAAATCTATAGAGATAGATCGAAAAGACTCATTGGACTTAGTCAAGAAACTTATATTGATAAGGTTCTTGCAAGGTTCAAATTGGAAAACTCTAAAAGAGGATTCATTCCCATGCAGCATGGCATAACATTGGGTAAGACACGATGTCCTTCAAATCCTGAAGAAATCAAGCGTATGAATAATGTTCCTCATGCTTCTACAGTAGGATCAATTATGTATGCCATGATGTGCACCAGACCAGATGTTGCATATGCTTTGAGTATATGTAGCAGATACCAGTCAAACCCAGGAGATACACACTGGATGGCAGCCAAGAACATCCTTAAGTACTTACGAAGGACAAAGGATAACTTCTTGGTTTATGGTGGAGAAAATGAGTTGGTTGTTACTGGATACACAAATGCAAGCTTTCAGAGTGACAAAGATGATTCCCGATCCCAATCTGGTTTCATATTTTGTCTCAATGGAGGAGCCGTAAGCTGGAAGAGTTCTAAGCAAAGTACCATTGCAGATTCAACAACAGAGGCTGAGTATATTGCAGCAGCAGATGCAGCGAAAGAAGGTGTTTGGATTAAAAAGTTCATAAGTGAGCTTGGTGTAGTTCCTAGTATTGAGACTGGCATTGAATTATACTGTGACAACAATGGTGCCATTGCTCAGTCTAAAGAACCTAGGTCGCACCAAAGGTCCAAACATGTGCTCAGGAAATTCCATCTTATTCGAGAGATCGTTAGCCGAGAGGATGTAAAAATAAGCAAAGTTCATACTGAGGATAATGTAGCAGATCCACTGACTAAACCGCTTGCTCAACCTAAGCATGAATGTCATACTAGGTCTACGGGGCTTAGGCATATGGGAGATTGGCTTTAGGTTGTGTATTATATGTTTACAATTGTAAAGACAATCATTTTAATGTTTATCAATTTAATAAAATATTTATTTCTTATTTAATCTTTGGTTTAGTATTAAATAAAATGTCCAAATAACTTGTGATTTCAAATAGAATTATCGAAAATGTTTTGATAATGGAACTCTATAAAGTGGACTGAAATCACATCTTATCTAGAGTCCCTAGTCAAAATCACTAAAATGGACATAAGTGATTTGTTTAAAGACTAGCATATAATCAATTGATAGCGCAGTTCCATGAGCTATAGAAATATAGTGATGTTTAATTGATTGTATGGATGTATGTTCGATACATTGAGACTTGATCTAACAGATTCTAAAAGGTAGAATTGAAAATCTATATTTAGTGGATTCCATAGACATTAGTATGTCTTAATAACCACAAAATAATTAGCTTAACCTTGACATTGTTAAACGTCGTGCCATAAAAGGAGGTTATAAAAGCAATGATCAGGTGAAGTTAAGAATTGAGTTGGAGTTATGGTCATACTAGAGTGAATAAGTCCTCCTAATTAGTAGGAATGGTGTCAGGGCCTCTTGATGAGCTAGAACTGGAAAATTGCATGGCCATGCGAAAGAAGTATAAATGTTGAACTTCGTTTGAGCAGTTCGAACTCAGTGATCAAGGAACATAAATTGAGAATACCAAAGTATTGTCAATTTGACATTAAGAGACTTAGGGAATTTATAATTGCGATATTGTCTTCGGACAAGTGGGACATTGAAGGAATATGTCCTCGGTCGTTATCGACAATTACTAAATATAATTAGGATTATATTATGGAGATAATAATTAAGTCAAATTAGGAAAATTATATTTACTTGCTAGAGAATAAATATAATTAGTGGGTCCATATTATTTGGGCTCACAACTATACTTGAGATAATCCTATGAGGTCACACAATATAGCATAGGGTTGGGCATAAATTAAAAGGGCCCAATGGATGCTAGGATTAGGGTTTCTATGATATGACTAATGAGATAGATATATATAGTACCTCATTAGGGTTGTAAGCAAGTTAATTGATTCTGATCAGTTGTCATACACAACCAAAACCCTAAAACCTTTTGCATTCATATGGTTTTTCCCTAAAAAGTAAGAGAGTGAATATTGATCATCTCTTCCGTACTTGAGATGATCAATTGAGGCTGATCCTTTTGCATACGTGGGATCTAATCCAGTGCTTGTGGACAGATTAGAGGAGCAACAATTGAGGCTCTAAATGTCCGTTCTTGATATTGAAAGCACGCATCAAAGGTTGTAATTACTATTTTATATACTTGATTCATATTGTTTATTATTAGTGATCTTGTTTTATAGATGTTAGGAAATTGTTTCCTGAAATTCCGCTAAGCATATCTATAAATCCCTACAAATTATACTTCATTGTTGTCTTAATTAGCTTGAAGCCTAGAGTAGGCAAAGAAATGAGCCAAAGTTTTAGTGACGAATTTGATAGACATAGGATCACTATGTCCATCCAAAAAAAATCAGTCAAAAATTTGAACAAAATCAGTCCCAATGCAATCCCAAAAAAGAAAAGAAGATAATCTCATCCATATTCCAACATAACTACATCAGTTTCAAACAGTATTTTCGAACAGGACAAAATTTTCGAATAGAACAAACATTTTCGAACCTAAACCCTATCATTCATTATCGAACAGAGAGAATTTTCGAACACAACAAAGAACACATCTAAGAATTATAACTAAACCCTTACCATTCATTCAATTATCAAATTTAAAGCCGAAAATAACTCACCTTCAGAGGAAAACAAAGGAAGGGTACAGTGGAGACCAACCGTGGACCGTCGACCACCGACCTCGAGCTCGTCTTGCCGGATGGGACAACCAATGAGCAGGTACAATGTAGATTATAAATACTAAGAGAAAGGGTTAGGTTTTAGGAGTATTAAAAAATGAAAAGGGAGAGTAGAAATGGTAAGAGTACAGTGGAAAACTAGAAATGGTGAAAGAGTATTTTTTTTGGGAAGGGAGATCAGTATAATCCGTTGCACGGTTTATGGGGAAATGAGAAGGGAGATTGGGAGAGCAATGGTATATGAGAGTAAAATATTTTTAATTACATCTACCCATTTTTTTTTTAAAAAAATTAATAATTTAGCAACGGATTGAAAATTTCGTCGCTGTTTAGCAACGGATTAATGAATTCGTCTCCAAATCTTGCTACGAAAATAAATATCTGTCACTAAAATTAGCAACAAATTTAATTTTTCGTTGCTATTAAAAATTAGCGACAAATTATAAGAATTTTGTTGCTAAATTAGAAACAAAAAAAATCCGTTGTTAAAATCCGCCTCTATATCACTAATTGTTTGTAGTGCTAGCGACCGACCAGGTGACTTTATAACTCCGACTCGTTTCCAAGGCAACAATTATGATGATTGGTCCTCCGACATTTAATTAGCATTAGAAGCGTGCCACAAATTTGAATTCTTGGATGGCAGAATCACAGCACCGCAACCTCCGTATACTAAATCAAATTGGAACACTGTTAATGCTATGTTGGTTTCTTGGATTACAAATGCAATCGAACCTGAGATTAAAAGCACTCTATCAAAATTTCGGGATGCAAAATGACTTTGGGATCATCTTAAATAGAGATATGCAATGGTAAATGGCCTAAGAATTCAACAATCAAAGAAAGAAATTGTTAAATGTGAACAACCCAAATCTATGTCGGTTACTACCTATTACGGTAAATTAAATGTTTTGTGGGAGGAATTGTTCAAGCATGAACCATTAATTACTTGCCATTGTTGCTCTTCTTGTAAATCATCCGAACTACATGAAATTAGAAGAGAGGGAGGAAAATTACATGATTTTTTAATGGGTCTTAACTCTGATTTATATTCTCAATTAAGGACTTTCTCAAGAACCCTTACCTTCTCTAGATCAAGCCTATCAATTGGTCATTCAAGAAGAGCGGGTTCGTCTCGCCAACACTGCAACAGAGGAGGTCCTGCGGCGGCTCTAGGCTTCGCTGTTCATGTTGACGGCGGGAAGGGACGAGGCAGATCTGGCGGTCGCGATTCTGGAGAAGACCCATCTATACCCATTGCAAGAAAATTGGCCATGTTGCTTCCAATTAGTATTCTTTGAATCCTTTCCCTCATTGCCATAAATATGAGCATGAAAAAAATAAATGCTTTGAGGTTGTTAGATATCCGGATTGCTGGACAATTCGGAGCAAGGATAACACCGCACTAGCGCCACACGATAGTCGTGGGCGTCCTTCTACAGCAGCATAATAGGGAGGTCGTGGGCATCCTTTTGTAACAACCCGTGCACATGCTGCTGCTGGTGGTTCTTTCGGCCATGGTAGTGGTGTTGATGGTGGACCTGCTTCCATGGCTGGAGTAAATGGCGTGAATAACAATAATGAGCTCTATGGAGATGTTTTTACTTCAGAGCAATGGAAGGCAATTGTAGGATTTTTGGGTAATGTCACAATACCCTATGAAAGGTTAAGTGGTAAGTTTGATGATACCTTATGGATAATTGATATCGGGGCCACTCATCATGTAACCGGTAATTTATCTTGGTTATTTGATATGGTAGAATTGTTTGAATGTCCGGTTGGGCTTCCTAATGGTGACTTTGTTGGTGCAACTCGAACGGGCTCAGTTCGATTGTCGAATAATATTACTCTTACAAATTTCCTTTTTGTGCCTAATCTCAATTATAATTTACTTTCGGTTTCCCAATTAAATGACGATTTAAGTTGTATTGTCCAATTTAACTCATATATATGTGTGTTATACAGGACCAAACCAGGAAGATGATTGGAACGGGAGTTAGGCGGGATGGACTTTACTATTTCTGTGGTGATTATGGTGACTCCGTATGTAATAACCCGAAGTTTAGGGCCAGAAAATTTCGCGGTTTATTTATACTATTTTAGTATTCTAAGTCCAAAAGGCCCAAATATTTGGACTTTTTATTTTTATTTCGTCAATCTTATCCGAGAGTCGGGTTCCATAACCCATTTTGTTCATCTTATGGCCGGCCCTCTCTTGTGGTAGAAGGGATATTTATTTCTTTCGTTATTCCATTGAATAATTAATTATTAAATAATTAATTAAACCTGATCGGTTGACTTTTACCCAGTCTTCTTTAATTTCTCAACCGACTTTTGAACTGGAAAAACCCTAACTATTTTTCCCTCTCTTTTCTTCATATTCACGACCCCCTTGTTATTTCTTTTAATTATTTCTTTTCTTTTGTTCTTTATTCTTTAAATAGGGAACAAAGCTCATAACCCAATCATTTATTTTCATTTCAACTCAAAGCTCACAAAAGAACCCCAAGACCCCTTCCTTGGCCGTGTACTTTTCGAACCTCCAAGGAGTAATTTTTCCTGTTCTTTCTTCCTAATCCAGGTAACTAGACTTTCCCCTTTAGATCAGGAACGATTTAATCGTATAATTAATTAGGATTGAATTAGGAAAATTGGTAGGATTAGTATCATGATAGGTAGAATTGTTCGAACCATATGATGTAATTTACTATGTTATTTTCTTGATATTTTTTTTTTATAAATCTTTATGAATCTTTAATTATTTTATTAAATTTTATGCATGAAATAATATATTTAATTGTATGTTATGTTGAATAATTGCATGATAATTTGTTGAATCATGTTCTTGAATTCTTTCATGTTTGTCGAGTGGTCTATGGGGTTTTATGAAGATTTTTATGATGGTTTCTTGAATTTATATGATGATCTTGATTGTTCAATTGATGAATTAAAGTCTTAAATTAAAATAATTATTTTTGTTCATGTTATAGGTAGATGTCAAGTAGTATAAGGGTTGGAAAAGAATTAAAAATCTGATTTTTATGATGAATCTTGAATTGATAGTATTAATCTTTAAATAATCTTTAATTAAAGCATGTTATTATTCATTCTTGAAATTAATCTTGATATATTTTTGTCCTATAAATGTCGTGTGGTTTCATGTATAAAAAGATTGATTTTTATCTTGTTCTTGGTCCAATCTTGATAATTTGATGTTTAACGTATAATTTATAATTGTTATTATTAAGTTTGGTTGTTGAATTATCGATGATTTTATTTAATTAGTTAAAGTATATTTTTTGGTATTTTTATGTATAAAATGTTGAGTGGTATAAGTTGGGAAAAATAGGATTTTTATCATGTTTTAGGAAGTATTTGTTGTTGATTGTTAATTTAGATGATTTATTTAATTGTTTATATGATGATTTAATGATTATATTTAATTATTATTTTGGTTCTTAAAAATGTCGAGTGGTCCTAGTAGTATTTTGATCAATTTAAGTTTAGTTTTTGGCTTATAATAATTTAGAAGGTAATTTTAGGAATTAATATGATTAAAGGGATAAAAAGAATTAATAAGGATAAGTTGCAATATGAAGAAAAGTAACAATATGATGACTAAAAGGAAAGGATATGATATGATAAGAATTAGTGGTCTCTTGATGGCCTTTAGAAAGGATAAGATAAGATACGGACGCCCGTTTGGTGATACACGGGTCACCAGATTGGGTTAAGTCGAAGCTACTGCCTTCTGCGGTCTCTGGGCAGTTCTTGATCTTAAGATGTGTAGTCGTCTAAGTAGTAGTACACGGGCTACTATTTAAGAGTTATGGCCATAGCTTAGGCTTAGTTCTTGCAAAGGAGGGCTACGGGTTGAATACACGGGTTCTTCCCGGCACGTTTTAGGAAAGTTGGGATGTACACGGGCATCCTTACGAGCTATAATGACCGGTCCATTAAGATGATGAAAAGAAGGGTTTTTGGGTAAAATATGACAAGATAAATATTTCACGGGAAGGATATGGTGATATGTATTCATATGTTTATTTTCGTATATTTAAGAGTATTATTATGTATTGTTAAGTCTTCCGCTGCGTACGTCTGTTAAGTCCGTATTTGTATGTATTTTGGGTGTTTTGATACGTATTTACACGAGTATTTGATGAGTATTTTTAAACTGTATTTCTATAGGTAATGTATCTGTATTTTGTCTGTATTTTGTACGTACTTGTACCCGTACTTTGTACGTATATCGTATGTATTTCTAACCGTATTCTGCAGGTATTTTATACGTATTTTATTCGTATTTTTGTACGTATGTTGACCGTATTTTTGTACGTATTTTCATACGTATTCCGTATGTATTTTTGTACGTTTTACATGTGTTTTTATGTGGTTTTCTTGATTTAATTCTATGATTTTATACGGCTAATGGTCCCTCATTTAAGCGGGACAGCCTAGTTACTCACCACTGACGGTGGACCCCCCCATTTCAGGTGATGACGCAGACGCATAAGTGGGCTCTCGTTTGGTTCAGGTTGAGTAGTGATGAGATCAGTATAGAGAACCTGAGTCTAGTTTATGCTTTATTTTCATTACAGTTTAGTTTATCCCAGTCTGTTGGGAAGATACAATTTATGGGTGTATTTAAGTATTTAATTATTGACTTTTGAACTTAAATTATGATATTATTATTGTGTTTTATGTTTGTTAATGATCCATTTGTCGATTTCCTTCGTAAATCGACAGTCTAGAAAAGTCGGGTCGTTACACCGTACAACATGTTTCTGTTAATACTACATCCTGAAATTTTGAATTGTGCCACAAAATAATGGGACATCCTTCACAAATAATAGTGAAGTTGCTCCCTCCTATTAGCAATTCTAGGTGTATTTTGAATAAAGCCTGTGAAATATGTTTTCGTGCTAAAAAACATTCTAGAGACAAATTTTCTTTAACTGATAGTAAGACAACTCAAATTTTTAAGAAAATTCATTGTGATTTGTGGGGACCTTATAAGCATGTATCCTCCTATGGCGCTCATTATTTTTTAACAATTGTTGATGATTTTTCTCGAGCTGTGTGGATTTATTTGACAGTTGATAAAACTGAAGTCGTTCGAATGTTTATGTCCTTTATTGTAATGGTAAAACGTCAGTTTTCTTAGAAAATAAAAATTGTCCAAAGTGATAACGGTACGCAATTTAACAGCTTGTTTGATTATTTTTCTGCAACTGGTATTTTATTTCAAACTTCGTGTATGGGCACCCAGCAACAAAATGGGAGGGTTGAAAGAAAACATAAGCATATTTTTAATGTAGCAAGAGCATTACGTTTTCAAGCAAATTTGCCTATCTAGCTATTCTTGCTGCTGCTCACTTAATAAACCGTACCCCCTCTCCATTATTGCATAATAAAATGCCTTTTGAAATTTTATCTGGAAACCCCCTACATATGAGTACATTCGTACCTTTTTTTGTCTTAGCTTTGCTCATAATCAAAAATCCAAATGTGGTAAATTTGCAAGCCGAAGTAGAAAATGTGTTTTTTTGGGTTACCCATTTGGAAAAAAGAGTGGTGGCTGTTTGATTTAGATACGAATGAATTTTTTGTATCTCGTGATGTCAAATTTTTTTGAGGACATTTTTCCCTTTGCAGACCTAGATATTGTGAACATTATTCAAAAAAATAGTGTGCCTTTTATTGATAATGATATTGATAGTGATTTTTCCGATTTTAATACTGCTTTGCCTAACACAAACCCAAACTCTCAACCACATACAAAACCACAATATCAACCCTAATCCACCAATAACTTCTGATATGGATTTAGATGTTTTGGGTTTAAGGTCTCATTAGAGCCAAATTCAACAGCTTTTTTAGCACCTCCTTCATCTGAGCCGAACCATATCTCTTCTAATAAGGGAAATGCAATTAGTGTTGAATGCAAGTGATAGGCAATCTACTTCTATGGGAAAGGGTATGAGGTAGAAATTTCCTTCAGTCCTCTTACAAGATTGTATTACTCATACAGTTGTTAGTGATAGTCCATCTCTAGCCAATCCTAATACTCCACATCATTCCTCAGGTACTCCTTATCCTATAGCACATTATATAAATTGTGACAATTTTTCTGAAAATTATCGAAAGTTTCTTGCAGCAATCATTTCAAATAATGATCCTAAGTCTGTCAAAGAAGCAATGAAAAGTTTTGATTGGCAAAACAATGCAAGAAGAGATTCGAGCTTTAGAAGAAAATGGCACTTGGACTCTTGAACCACTTCCGCCAGGTAAACGTGCTTTCGGAAATCAATGGGTTTATAGAACCAAGTATTGTTCAAATGGGGACATTGAAAGGCTTAAATCTAGATTAGTGGTGTTGGAAAATCATCAAGAAGCAGGTATTGACTATAATGAGACATTTTCCCCAGTCGCTAAAATGACTACAGTTCGTGCTTTCTTAGCTATAGCAGCCTCGAAAAATTGAGAACATCAACAAATGGATGTTCACAATGCTTTCTTGCATGGAGTTCTCCCAGAATAAGAGTATATGAAACTTCCTCCTGGATTTGAGTGTTCTGATAGGACCTTGGTCTGCAGGTTGCGCAAATCTCTTCATGGATTGAAACAGGCTCCGAGGTGTTGGTTTCCAAAATCAGTTACAGCTCTAAAGGAGTATGGTTTTCTGCAATTTGATTCTGATTATTCTCTTTTCACTTACACTCATGGTAATGTTCAAATTAATGTGTTAGTATATGTCGACGATCTTATCCTTTCTAGGAATAATTCTGCTGCACAAGGCTTTTAAAGCTTATTTGGGTGATTGTTTCAAAATGAAAGATCCTGGTGTTCTGAAATATTTTCTTGGCATTGAGGTAGCAAGGAGTTCTGATGGTATATTTTGTGTCAACGCAAGTACACACTTGGTATGGTTTCAGAGGCTGGTTTGCTGGGGCCGGGGCTAAGCCGTGTGGCTTTCATATTGAACAATATCATAGGTTAGGACTCACCAATGGGGAAATCTTGTCAGACCCTGAGTCCTATCGCCAATTAGTGGGCCGCCTCATCTTGCAGTAACTCGTCCACATTTAATTGGCCTACTCAGTTCATATATTGTCTCAATTTATGTAGGAACCTCGAATTGAACATTGGGAGGCAGTTTTGAGAGTTGTCCGTTATTTAAAAGGAACTTCAGGTCAAGGCATTCTGTTACGCGCAGATAATGATTTGTCCATAAATGGATGGTGTGAATCTGATTGGGCAGCATGTCCTATCACTAGACAAAGAAGCAAGATACAATATCTCGTTCATCTGCAGAAGCGGAGTACCGAGCAATGATAGCAATTACTTGCGAGCTCAAATGGTTGAAAGGATTGCTTTTAAGCTTGGGTGTTCATCATCCCAAGGCCATCAAACTCTATTATGATAGTCAATCAGCTCTTCTTATGGCCAAAAATCCCATATTTCATGAACGCACCAAGCACATTGAAGTAGATTGTCACTCTGTTCCGGATGCAATAACAGATGGTTTGATTGCTCCGTCATATGTTCCTTCAACTACACAATTAGCAGGTAATTTTACGAATACTCTCGAAAAGAAACATTTTGATTATCTTCTCGACAAGTTGGGCATTTCGAACTACATGCTCCAACTTGAGGGAGGGTGATGAGATATAAAATATTTAATTAAGATTTAATTAAGAGTTTGTTAGAGGTTGTTAGCATTATAAGAGTTTGTTTAGGAAAATATTTTCCTTTACCTTGTTTTTAGGCTTATTTGTAGGCTACGTAGTTGATGGAAATTCATATATAAAGATTTCAAATAAACATAATCAACCCAAGGGGTTTTTCACTCAATTGTCTCTCTCTTTTCAATTTTAATTACTTCTTGTGTTCTTACTTCTAATATGCAATTTCTACATGTTAAAAATAATTTTTAATTATTAAGATTCTACAACTATAGATTGTATCCTTCTCAATTATCATAATATCAACTTCTTAATCGAATAATGGCCCTACAAGCACAATGTACGGGTTCAGAATCCAATGTTAATTAAGTGGATCTATCTATTATGTTGTGGATAAGAATCTCAACCTAAAAAATATTCCTTTAAATTAACACATTGTTAACTGGGTAAAAATATAAGATCTAAAATTTGAGAGAGAAAAATTTTAAATTAACATACTATTAATGGACAAGGAAGAGAAATATGTGCCATAACCCATTACCCATAACCATAGGAGGAAAAATAGAGACTTTTAGAAGAAACATCTAAAAGTTGATGACTTTTCATTTATTAGTATAGTTACAGCCTCCTTTTACAGAGTATTTTCTTAGTTAGACAATTCACAGCAGTTCATACTTTTATTTGTTTTTTTGATACGTAAAGTTTTAGGCACTTCGTTAGTTGTTGACTGATACTCGCGCTGCATGCTTTTCTTACCAGTACGGTTTGACCCCGTCACCTTATAAAAAAGAGAAATTATAATAGATGTAGGTGCGCTATGTTGTTTAAGATCGATCTAAATCTTGAAAAAACACCAAATCAATTAATGAAACAACAACACATCAATAAAAAAATGGAAACTTGGGCATTCTTGTCACTCTATGTACTCATTATCCTAACAATTTTAAAAACAACATCAGCGGAAAGTCATGACTGCTCAAACACCACAATGTTCGCAAATAACAGCCAATATCAAGCCAATCTCAACACCCTCTTCAGCTTTCTAACCACTAATGCAACCACCCCCAACGGCTACCATTACGCCGAAGCTGGCCACGGCAACACCAGAAGCGAGGTTGTTTACGGCAACTTCCTCTGCCAAGGAGACAAAAACAGCACCTCATGCCAAAACTGCGTCACTACCGCCACCACCACTGACCTCCCCAACTTGTGTCCAAACCGAAAAGAAGCAATAATATGGTACGACGATTGCACGGTAAGGTATTCGAATAAATCATTTTTCGGCAAAATGGACACTAACCCAGCATTATACCTTGAAAATAGCAATGAAATAACGGGGAACATAACTCGATTCGATAATCTTTTGTTGAATATGATGAGCAAAGAGATTGCGGTTCGAGCCGCGGATGGTGGGTCTCAGAAGAAGTTTGCGACGGGTGTTGTGAATTATACTCGGTTCCAAACTATATTTGGGTTAGGGCAATGTACGCCTGACTTGAGCCCTGGTGATTGTAATACATGTTTGGAAAATGGAATTCAATTATTTAAGAACAAACAGGGTGCTCAAGGTTTGTTCCCAAGCTGTATTGTTCGGTATGAAATCTATCCTTTCTTTAATTTGTCGTCGTTGCCACCACCTCCACCGCAAGATTCCTCCGGTGATTCCATGCATTCTATTGGTATGTTAATTTCGGCTTTTATATCAATTTTATTAAATATGGATCGTAATTGTTAAAATTTCTTGTCGTGAGAAGGTGAGAAAGATAGGCACATCAACTATGACCCATGAGTAAATTGACTAATAGTTGTAGGCACATTGAGTATATATATACATTGATTTTAGACTATATATATACATTGCTTACAAACTTTAAGCAGAGTAAAAGGAAACAATTTAATTTAATCTTGACCCTTTATCTGTGCATCCCACCATAACTAGGATTCTCGCGTAAGTCTAGTTCTATATATATATATATATAACACATATGAGATGAAAAATATAGTAAATATTGAACTCTTTCCCTGAATAATGTTAAGAATAATCTTAATTCCCAAAATAATGCTACTTTTCTCCAGATTCCCAAATTATCATCCACGTAGATGGTTCAAAGAGTTTTTTTCCACTTTCCGTGACAAATCGCTACTGGGAGTAGCTGTTTTACTGAAAAAAACTGCTACTCCCAATAGCGATGTGTCCTAGTTAAAAAAATGTAAGATTCTTATTTAACCTATTGGCTTTCAACTATAAAAAAACACTGCATATAAGCCGCTATTGGCATTAGTGGTTTCTTTATCTGATAAAACAACTACTAGTACTAGCAGTTTTTAGACAAACCGCTACTGGTGGTAGCGGTTTATTTTTAAAAAATGATTTTTTCCCTATGCTAACGTGGACGATAATTTGGGAATTGATATAAAAGTAGATGCATTTTGGGAATTAGAAAACTTCGCAACATTATTCACGGAAAGAGTTCGTAAATATTAAGAAGAATAAACATAGATTTATGTGGTTGGCCGACAATGTGTAGACTACGTCTACAGACAAAGGTGAGGAGAAATTTATTGATCTTGAAATTTCTGAATAAAGATAAAAGGCTACTATAAATCAAAAAGTATCAATAGATAAAATAATTATCACTATTGAAGTAAAATTATTTCTACTCTCATAAAGGTGACTACATTAATCCAAAAGCTTAGTATGGACTTCAGGTGCATTTGATTCAACTTAAATTAAATAAGTAGTCCGTTGCTTATTTTTTAGAATTTTCAAATCATATCATATCAGAAAAGTTCAGATCAGATCAGAAAAATTAGAACTATTATAATAACTACAATCAGAAAAATTAAGTTAAGATTAGATTGGAAACTTTTATATCTGATCTGACCAAATAAATTCTGATGAATCAAATGCACCCTTAGTGAGATGCATCCAAAATTTTATGATTTTTGAAGATAATATTGAGTTTTCTCACTTGGTGATGCACAACTTTGACCAATGATATCACTAATAGTATGATTGTAAAAATTATAGAAAAAATACTATAAGGATTATAATATAGATAATATATTTGATATGTTTATACGAATAAATCCAGGCCAGGCCTAAAGAATCATATAATATGTTGTATGAATATTTTTTTCCTTAAGAATAAATAAAACATAATAGTTAAAATGTATTGGATAAAAGTGTCCAAAGTCAACATGTTATATACAAGAAAATAATGGAGGGAGTAAAAAATAAACTCATAATAATTGGTTGATTGCTCTACTACTAAACAAGATCGATCTAATAAGTTAACATAAATTGAGTAAAAATTAACTCTTAGCATTGGTGGCAAAAAACTTTATTATTGAGCTAATTTTGAAATATTTTGATTTGGGTCAATTAAGTTGAGGTACTGCTATATTTAATCTACTGGGGTGCATATAATAATTAAATATGTTTCCTAAAATGATGTAATATTTAATCTAAAGGGCTACATACAAAAATCAAATTTTGCTTCTTGAGCTTCTGATATACAAGGTTAGTCGAAACTCCCTCTTTTTTGCTCTTAAATAATATTTTAACTATTTATTTGACCACTTTGACTCATTATAATTTTGTACATAGAAAGAAAAATATACTTTAATGGGATTACATTTGATTTGTCTCAACGTATATATACTTTATTTGAAATTGAATTTTAGGAGATTAGAAAAATATGGAGGGAGTATATGCCTATAAATGTCGACTCTGTAACCGCTTTCAAATAGAATAACAATCTAATGTCATCATTTTCAATACTATTCATGCATTCATTAACATACTTGTCTAAAGCTAATATTCCATTGTCATTTGTCAATTAGATTTTTCACCCTACTACTTTGACATTTTCATATGATTATTAATGATATAATTTTGTTTAACTTTCAAAAATTATGTGAGACTTTTCTAAATTCCAACTATTATTTCCCCCTTCATTCAATTTAAGGTGACTCTACAAGAAATATATGATTTGGTTTCATATATTAACCCCCAATTTTCCCCCTCAAAACAGTTTATGATTTAATTTAATGCTAAGTCCAAAACTAACTTCTCTCCTGTTCAAATCAAGAGTCCAAATCTCGGGAAACTTTTATTCATGGATTATAGAAGATGTTTTTTATAGTAGTAGAATCATACACTCACTTTCAAGATATTAGATTTATAATTTAAGTTGTTAAATTTAGAATAAGTAATTTTTTCAATCTAGTGTTATTAAAAATTATTGATTCTTATGTATAATATTAATATCAACTCATATAAATAAGGTATTGGTTCGGCATAGGGTATAAGATATGTTATTTGCTATCAAACTCATATACTATAAATATTAAAGGATAAGATCAGTAGATTATATTACTAGCTTTCCCCATATAAGTATTGCCATTATTAATTAATATACATAACGAAATCGAGTAGAACCACAATAATAAATTACAATCCTATTATATTTCAAGTACGAACTTGAAATATCACCTACAACTATCGAGAATATTATGTGGTATAACAATATCTGTCTAAAGCAATAAAAATCCATAAAATGAATTTTTTAATTTTAAAATAAATCTTACAAATTATCCTTTTTTTCCTCCTTTGGGAGATAATTGAAGCGTCATGTAGCTTGGCCATTGCAATACCAAAAAAAATTGTTAACAACCTTTTGTTGCTTTAAGTTTCAAGAATATTTTGCAACGACATTAGTTGTTGCAAAAACTGATGATATTTTATTGCAACAACTATCCTTATTGCATTACATAGTAACTGATTTATTGTAACGATTCTTGTTGTTTGAAAAAATAGGCCAATTTTCGAACAAGTCTTGTGCACTATTTCAGAAGGAGAGAAATGAAAATTTAATATATTGCAATAGATATTGCAATAACTATTTATTGTCGTTGCTAAAAACATGTATTGCAATGACAAAAATTAGGTCGTTGCAAAAATTCGTTGCAATAAATGATTTTTCTTGTAGTGAATAATGATTTATCTCCAACCATTATAAGATCTTCATGATGTATCCTTGCAGGAAAGAAAATCTCAACGAAAGCTATCCTGGCCATTGCCATTTCCATAGTGACTGTCTCAATTGGATTACTTATTTTTGGCATTCGTTGTGTCAAACGAAAGAAACATATGACCTATGATGCTGTTGATGAAATAGGTAAGCTAATTATATTAGATATATGTAACCTTTTGAGGGATGGAAAAGACGATACATTTGAAATTAATGGCGTCATTATATTATGGATATGAGAAAATTTATGGTTTAATTCGAAATTTGAATCTTGTTGAAGGTGCGGATTTCTCAAGTGCCGAATCATTGCAATATGATCTAACAACTCTTCAATCCGCAACAAATAATTTTTCCAATGAGAATAAATTGGGTGAAGGTGGATTTGGTGGTGTGTATAAGGTAAGATATACTCCCTCTGTTTTTTTTAGATGTAACACTTCATTTTTCACACTTGCCGAGATATAATTTGGACTCGTAATATCTCTAAATATATAAGTGTAAAATTATACAATTGGAAAGTGTATTACAAGGTGAATCCAACAAGATCCCACATGGCTATATTTTTCTTTATATATAAGTAACAATTAACGGTCAAAATGAGTAGGAAGAATAGTGTCAAAGCCAAAGTGTTACATCTAAAAAAAGGAGAGAGTAATAATTATGTTGAATTTATTTTTATTACTTAATGATAATAATGATATAATTGCTTTAGTATCATGATTATGGATCTTTAACCTTAGATACGTACTATAATTTTTATAAAAAGATGTAAATTACCATTTACGGTCCGTTTGGTAGGGTGTAAAATGTTTTCAGATGAAAATGATTTTCAAAGAAAAGTTTTTCACATTGGAAAATTCATTTTCACAAAGGTTTTCCATTGTTTGGTTACATGTAAAATAATTTTCCATTTTAATCATTTTTATTCGTTGTTTAGTTAAATTGAAAATCAATTACTCCAATTGTGAAAGAAAATAGTTTCCTTCCATTTGTGATGTAAAATATTTTCCTCCCAATTTTGGGGGAGGGGGGAGGGGTGGGATGTTTTCAATAAGGTAGAAAATGGTTTTCATCCTAAGGTTACATATTAATATTTTACTGCAAACCAAACGATGTAAACTGTGAAAATTTTTAAATCCTACCAAACGGACCCTTAGTGTCACTGCAGAATGGGTAATTTACGTGGTAATAATGTTTTTGGAATGAAAATAGATAATCTAATAATAACATGATATTGTAGTATTATCTCTTACGATAAACAATTCATTGTGTTAACAACGGTAAAAAATTTAAATTGGAAGGCCACATTGTCAAATGGACAACAAGTAGCAGTGAAGAGGTTGTCTAGGACTTCTAGTCAAGGTATACAACAATTCAAGAATGAGGTCTTGCTAGTGGCCAAGCTTCAACACCGAAATTTGGTGAGACTATTGGGCTTTTGTTTTGAAGGTCAAGAGAAGTTACTGGTCTACGAATATGTCCCCAACAAAAGTCTCGACAATTTTATTTTTGGTACATTTTATTTTAGCACCTAGTTTCTTTCCCTTTAAATCTTTTGGGTATTACCTCTGTTCTTGTTATGTTAGAATACTGATAACATTTTTATTTCGTTGTAATTTACAGATAGTAATAATCAAAGGTTGCTTAGTTGGGGAACACGTTACAAATTAATAGTAGGCATAGCGCGAGGGATGCTTTATCTTCATCACGATTCTCAACCTAGAATCATACATCGAGATCTAAAGGCAAGCAATGTATTAGTCGATGCCAATATGACCCCTAAAATTTCAGACTTTGGGATGGCAAGAATTTTTGGTGTGGATCAAAGCCAAGGGAGTACAAGCAGAATTGTTGGGACATAGTGAGTATAATCCTTGTCTTTTCATTTACAAATTGGTGGATTCACTCATTGGCTGATGGATGAATTGTATACGTTTGATTACTTAATTTTCGAATGTCATGTATGTCTCTCTTGCAGCGGTTATATGTCTCCAGAATACGCAATGCATGGGCAATTCTCTAATAAATCAGATGTATATAGTTTTGGTGTATTAGTATTAGAAATCATTTGTGGAAAGAGAAACAATACTTTTTATCGATATGATGAGGCGGAGGATCTTCTTATTAGCTATGTAAGTACTCTTCTTCAAAGCGAGACATAAATCTCGGGAAAAAAAATTGTACAAATTATTTAGCAGTATGCTAAATTAATGTACATCAGAATAAAAGTTACCTCAAAAACCATAAAAATGACCTCTTAAAAAAAGGAGCAACTTTATCATGGAGTAAGTATCAATGCGATTAGAGTACTATTTAGTTTGTTGTACACTAAAATAACATACACTCGACATATTTTAGAATTTTTTCATCTTTTGAATAGCTTGTCATAAGAAAATCTACTACTTTATTGCAGGCATGGAAACACTGGAGAGATGGCACCCTTTTGGAATTTGTTGATCCAACAATTAAAGACTCTTGTTCAAACGATGAACTTATGAGATGCATGCACCTTAGTTTGCTTTGCGTTCGAGAATCTCCTGATCATCGACCTACTATGGCGACTATAGTTCTGACATTAGATAGTTATTCTGTTACTCTTCCAGTTCCTGAAGCACCAGGCATCTTTGTTAATAGTACAACAAATTCATTAGATAAGTCATCAAGCAAATCAGCACATTGGTCTGTGAATGATGTTTCAATCTCTGAACCTGAACCTAGGTAGGAATTTACGGCCCGTTTGGTTGTTGGTAATAAATTATGGTAACGGTAATGAATTTATAGTATAATTTTGTTAAGGAGGAACCTTATGTTCCCATGGAAAACAAATAATTTTCATTCCCAAGCTTCAATTTTCTTCTTATTTTTTATTCCCATCCGTTACCATTGAGAAGGGTGGTATTTGATGGGAATGGATATTTGTGAAGAAAATTAGATAAATTGGAGTTAAGGTAGCACCACTATGGGAATTGATTTTAATTTCCTTTCCAAATTTAGTTATAAATTCATTCCCATTACCTCCATCTATAACCGGCTACCAAACGGGCCGTTAGAGATATAAATCATCAAATTTTCATTGTATTATATTTACAACCTTTCAAGCATGTTGTCATAATCTATAAACCTTATGGTAGAATTAGTATTACTGGTTTGTTATTCATTCTATCTATGTGTATGCGGCATTTTTGGCTTAACTTTTATTTGGTAATAAAATGTTGAAAATTATTTTTAATTTAATTTAATTTTTGTTTTAATATAATTTTATTTTTAAATAAGCAAACAAATAGTTGATTTTTTAAACTTGGTTGTTTGGACCTTCCTAAATGATAGGAACAGTGGCGGAGGTAGTGTAGGTCCTGGTGGGTCCAGTAACTCACCATGGACCATCAGGAATTTTCGGAATTTTTTATAATAGGCTATATTTGATTTGAAGTTGATGATTGTTATTCACGTTGCAACGACAAGTGTCGAAATAGTATTTTCTTGTAGGATGATTGTGAAACATAAATTACGTAATAGCATTGGAGCTCAAATGTCGAATGATTGTTTGATTACTTTTCTACATAGTGATTTGTTTATCGATGTTAAAATGAGTGATTTTATAAATGGATATTAAAACATGAAAAATTGCTGTGAACAATTGCAATACACTATAAAAAAAAGAGCCCATTAACGACAATGCACATTAATGACGGGCCTATATCCTGTCTAAAATCAGATGTTTTATAATATTTTTTGGTCCTTTCGTTAGAATTCACATAATACATAATCCAAACTCTATTAAATTGATTTATTTGCAATGAGATTGCGAGTTCGCGACGAGAAAAATCATTCAGGAACCCTCATTTTTAGGATGAGATGAGTCACATATTTGCAACTAGAAAAAATTATTTATGGTACCCTTTTCTAGGACGGGGTGTAATACCCCGTATTTTTATACATTAACATATATGTTTTTATACGTATTTTATACATTTTTACACGTGTTTTATAAGCCAAAATGAATATTTTATATGTTTTATTAGTTAACGTTAATAAAACGATTTAAAGTAAGTATTTATAAAAGTATTAAAGTAAGTATTTATAAAAGTATTAGTATTTGAGTATTTAAATAATTCATATATATATTTGAAATTTTATAAAATCATATTTGAAATAATATAAAAGATTTTTAAGAAAATTAGCGTCACTACAAGGAGAGTAGTAGTATCTAAAGCTATAATCTCATCTTCCATTGTGGAACAAGATATAATTGTTTGTTTAATAGATTTCCATAATATTGCACCTCCTACTAAAGTAAAAATATAACCTATAGTAGATTTAGTTTCATCTGAATCAGAAATCTAATTTGCATCACTAAACCCTTCAATCACGCCAGGAAAATTAGTATATTGAATACCATAACTAATAGTTCTTGTGAGATATTTAAGAACTCTTTCCAAAGCATTCCAATAAGAAAGTTAAGATCAGGATTATGAGTATATCTACCCAACCTACCAACTGCATATGCAATATCGGGTCCAAAATAGTTTGTCAAATGTAACAAAGAGCGAGCCAAAAATTTGGCCATATTTAAGAGGAGAAACACCTTCACCAGTGTTTTCCTTTAATTTAATAGAAGGGTCATAAGGACTGGAAATAGGTTTAATATTAAAATAATTAAACCTTTTAAACAACTTATCAATATAATGAGATTGAGTTAGAGTAATGCCATCATTGTTCCTTGTCAAGTTGATACCTAATATTATGTCCACTAGACCAAGGACCTTCATATCAAAATTGCATGACAAGAAAGACTTAACATCATTTGTAACATTTACATTACTACCAAATAATAAAATATCATCCGATCCACACACAGACAAAGAATTATGTAAGATCCGTTATCAAGTTGTTATATATATATACACATTTATCATGCCATTATTTTGGCGCTTGCTTTAAACATACAACGAATTAACAAGTTTGCAAACTTAGAAGGAATGTGTTTCGTGAGTGTTGTATTGATCTTGGAATAAATAATATACAAAGATACAAGCTTTAGTGTGGCCTATAAGATAGACATTATTGGACTAAAAACAAGGTATATATGAATTAGGGAAAATAGTAACAATAATTGTATACATTATTAATGCAAATAGAAAACCTACAGCTAATTTAAAAGTAACCCAAAATATTTATGCATAATACATTCTAACACACCCTACAGTTGAAGCAGGAAAATCTTAGACTGTCTCGAAAATTACACTAGGCCATGTTCTTTTCCAGGTTCAATAAAACTTTCTAGTTTATAAATTTATTTCTTCCTCCAAATAACCATTTAGGAACTAGAATATAAATATTAGCAATTGAATTAGGAACCTTTTTTTTAAAAGAAAAAAGCAATCTTAAAGAAAATACATCTATGGAGTGGATAATGATATTATTAAAAATGTAAGACTCCAAAATTAATAAATAGAAATAAACTATAGATAGTGTTATGCAAATGTATAAGAATCGATGATCGGAGATATTAAGGAAGTCAGCGTGCCATATACAAACAAAATTCAACTACCACTATACAATTATAACATCATATTCTTTTTTGTACGAAACAAAGTCTATTACGATAACTGTAATATGAAAGTACTTGCCTTGGTTCGTCAGACCAATTACATCTACAAAAGTTACAATTTCACAGTCTCTATGCATAAAAACACAACCAACCATTTTAGGTCCAAATTTTAATATTGACTTTAGAAAAAACACTCCCACACTTTGAGATATTTCAAAATTGATTTTCTTTTCTCTCTAATTTTTTTTAATAATTAGAGCATAAAGAAAAGGAGTCACAATAATGCATTGACCATCAAACTTTTGGCTTACTTACAAAGATCTAAAAATTTTCATGGTTAACAACAATGTTACTTGAAATAAATAATTAATTAAAGCTTTTTCTCTCTATAACTATTAGAAAATAAAACAAACAACAATTACTTCAAGTAAACAAACAATAAAATTAACACTTAATTAACATACAATCAGTACAAAAGTTAAATAAAAATAGAAGAATAGTTTAGAATAGCCTGGGTTGTCGCACGCTAGGCGAGAGAAAACGCCCCACTGTACTGGTGAATAGAATTGATACGCTCCTCTTCCAAGATTCAACAACCTACTAGATCAATCGTGTGCATCGAAGGATCCCAAACCAATGAACGCCAATGCTCCAAAATAATTAATAAGAATACTTGTGTAATACAATGGAGTACGATAAGTAGAGAGTAGTAATGTTTTGAGCTCTATCTACCTTTTCCGTGGTTTTTCTATGCATATATATATAATGGGTAAAATAGTTTTTAAAAAAAATAAAAAAAAAAACCGTTAGAGTTGCATGTTGATTTGCGGTGGATTAGTAGCATTGAACAATTCTGTTCAACTTAATGTTAAAACTCCTTCCTATTCAGTGGCGGACCCAGAATTTCGGAGATAGTGGGTCACCATAAATGGTTGATCATATGTCAAAATAAAAAAATAAAAATTTGGATCCAGTACATAATTGAGTTCATCAACGTAATATTAAAAAAAATTCATACTACAACGACCAAATAATACTAAAAAAATCATATTACAAACCGAAAGTAGTACAAATCTTCAAATTAAATGTCACAAATAGATAGTACTTTTTTTATAGTACTATCTGTTTGTTTGGCAAATGTTTGTTTGAAATATTTGCCAAACAAATTAAACAAATAGTACTATAAAACTATCAATACTACAAAAGATACGATTTAAGACAAGTATTCTAGTCGTGAAAATGTGACCCCGTGTAACACCCCAATAATTCCTAAACCTTTTTATTAAAAACAAAAACTGTTTTCTCATAAAAATAAGTAGGAATTACTAGAGTATTACCACCACGTGTGATAACGTTACTGCTTATTCAGAATTTTGCAGCGGAAACAAACTTAAAATAAGTTCAAAATCTTAAAAATCCTCAAATCAAAATAATTTAAAATATCACAAGTTGGAACCATTTAAGGCCCTTTATTCAAAATCAAACCAAACCAAATCAAATGAATTTACTTTAAGTTTACGAAAACTAAAGTCAAACCATACAAAAATCCAAATCTCAACGGCAAGTAATAATAATAGTTTGAGATGGCACTAATAACGCGAGCTACACTCGATCACACCCATGTCCCCAAGATACATGAGAACAATTTGAATCATTCATCTTTAAGAATCACCTGTATGATCTGCTCACCATAATTTCCGAGTAAAATTATAGGTCATCAGAGGCCCACCAAAGAAAGAAAAGTGGGCAATGCAACAATAATAATACACAAATCAGCAATGCTGAGTACATACATAACTATAAACTATGCAATGCCCTATAACTAACAATGCAACAGAACAACCTAGACATGACCCTAACATAATAATTTTAATCAACCCATTCATAATATCTTCTGACTTCTTTTATAATTATAAACCACCCACTAACTTATTTATTAATATTAGAATAGCAATAGACCACGGGTTTCCAAAATGAACCAACCATAAATAGCGCAATGAGCGGTCAAGGGCGCGACTCCTCGACCGCGAACCTATTCTGAGATCTCAAGAACTAATAAGGGTAGGGACTTATTTTAAGCACCACTACCGAACCAATAATGAGCACGTTGATCAGACGACTCTAAAGAAGGGAACCTACTCCCCAACCCGTACCAAGTAGTCAATACTCCAGATGTGCACTCATCTAGAGTTTTATTGCTATTACCTCTTTCACTACTTTAAGTGATTAGTAGCTTAATAATTAAACCAACCATAAAATGCCCAACCAAGACCATATACACAATAAAACAATAACCAGATTTTAATATATTTAAGACAAGGTGATCAATAAATTAACTGACAAATTATTAAATTATTCCAAAAAAAAAAATTAACCAGAGGTTGAACCTGCTCAACCAACCATTTACCCAACATTCCATTGTGCCAACCTACTGGCCATAATCAATAACCAAGAATAATAGCCAACCTACTGGCAATAAACCAATAACCAAGAATAATAGCCAATCTACTGGCAATAAACCAATAACCAAAAATATATAAATGACCAAACATGTTCGCAACCATTAACACAAACATATCAAACCACCAAACATGCTTATAAACCACACAAAATCTCAGGGCTTCCTAAGCATGACACTAAGTTTCAATATGATACCCTAAGATGATACTACATAAGGGTGTTCATAGTCATGTACGTACCGCGAATATACGAATCAGAAAGCCATGGCCACCTTTCAGTCAGAAATCACCAAATGAGAATTCGTCTCTTACAATTAACGAATAGAACCCAATAAATAACCTTTCTGGTGGAAAATTGACCCCATCGACTAGACTTACTAACAAGTACGTTTTACCAAATTTTCCAGTAATAACAATAAGCCTAAAACCAATTTTAAAGACCGACTAATGATCCGAAATTAACGTTTTATTGCCATCTAATTAGTATACAAAGTGGGTAATTACTTAGATTAAATAAAACGTCAATTTAGCACACTTTAATAAAATTTCAGCATTAATAAAATGACTAAAACCTTTTTAAAACCACTCTAAAACATAATTTTAAGCCCAAGAATACAAAACTAAAGCATAATTATTACTACTAACCATCCTTAATCGTAAATCTTTAAAATTCATAAAAAAAAAAAACAACCCATTAAATAAAATTTCAGCAATACTAAAATTAACAAAACCTCCACAAAACAACATAAAATCATGATTTTGAGTTCCCAAATTCATAATTAAAGCATAAACATTCTTAACCCAATTATTATCCAAATATTTGAAACCCCATTAAAATACAAGATTTCCCCAAAATTTCAGAATGTTTTCTTACTCTCAAACCTCCATTAAAACACCCAAACCTCCATTAATACTTTCAAAACTCAAGAAATTCATCTACAACACCCAATACTCCACCCTAGGTACTTTAATCCTCAAATTTATACCAAAAACAAAGTTTAAACAAGTTTTAAACTACCTACTACAATCTGAAATTTTACACTCAAATACCCATTAAAACTTGGACCAAAACCCATATTAAAACTACAATCTTGAATCAAAAACATGATTAAACACCAATCATAAACCATTAATTATACATATAATAAGATCCTGAATTAGTAAAACATGAGAAGCAAAAGAATTTTTTTGTTAATTACCGGCGATCGACGGCAGTCGGGCACGGCTGTCCGGCTGGACGACGAACGGCGGCGGCTCGCTAGAGGTGTTTGGCACGGTAGGCGAAGGAGAAGAGGGCGATGGTGGTGGTGGTGCGTGTGCCGTTGCTGGCGTTGGTCGAGCAAGTATGAAGTTTTTTTTTTTTTTTCTGTATTCCGTGAAACAGATAGGGAGGGTGAGAGAAATGTGAGTGGGAGTTTTAATTTTTTGTTTTTTTTGTTTTTTTTTTCCTTTTTTTCCTTTTTAGGGTTTTGACATGTTTTGGTATACGCTAGAGTATATATACAACTTGGGTCCGATTCGGATTCACTATCAGTTTGGGCTTGTGACAATAGACATAAATACGTTTATGCTATGTTTGGATACAAGCAATTCATTTGAAATGATGGATTTGGACCAAATTACATGTTTGGCAAGTTAAATAATTTGGAATTGGATTTGACTCAATTACCAACCCAAATGCTTAACAAGCAAATGTTGTGTATTTCAAATACTTAACATAACCATGTCATTCCAAATTCTAAAATCACCTAAACAAATAATTGTCATTTGAATTGTAACATTTCAATTTCAGAAATTGAATTCATTAATTTGAAATGAATTCAACATATCCAAACGCTACCTTATGTTATGTTTGGATACAAGCATTTAATTTGAAATGATGGATTTGGACTAAATTACATGTTTGGCAAGTAAAAAAATTTGGAATTGGATTTTGGCCAATTTCCAACCCAAATGCTTAACAAGAAAATGTTGTGTATTTTAAATACTTAACAAAATCATGTCATTTCAAATTCTAAAAACAACCAAATAAATAATTGTCATTTGAATTGTAATATTTCAATTTCAGAAATTGAATTCATCAATTTAAAATGAATTCTACGTATCCAAACACTGCCTTAAAGATTTTAATTATATGTTTTGGGCGTCGATCATAAAAATAAAATATTTCAGTTTGAAAAAGGGTAATGTGATTTATCAATGCTTAATAAGCCATTCCTGCTATTTCAATACATTGTGATAGTAATGTTGCTGTAGCAACAGTTACTAGTAAAAATTTTAACGAGAAAAGAAGACACCTAAGAGTGAGACATAAAACTATTAGAAATTTGATATCTCATGGTGTCATTTCTCTTGACATTGTCAAGTTAGAAAATAATCTTGTGGATCCGCTCGCTTACAAAAGGCTTGACGCGTCAATAAGTTATTGAGTCGTATAGGAGATTGGGACTAAAGCCTGTAAAGTAGTCGCTACAATGGACACCCAACTCTAAAAGATTGGCGATTCCATGAAAGGAAACTAGTACAAAAAACACCTAAAGCACCCCCCTATCGCGTCCCTTGTTGATAGTATGGGACACATAAACCTATTGCGTCACTGTGTATATAATGTTAGACGCGATAGATTATGAGTTTTTTTAAAAGATCTCTATCGCGTCCCCTCAAAAATTATAAGTGACGCATAAAGTTATTACGTCTACACATATTATGTTGGACGCAATAGAGTTGGTCTATTATGTCCCTCCGAAATAACAAAGGAACGTATTAAGATATAGAGCTATAGTGTCACTTATGATAAATTATTGGACACCTTAGATATATAAAAAAAAATAAAAATTAAAACACAACATTTAAAACAAAAAAATTAAAAAATCACGTACTAACTTGTTCACATTTTACACAGTTCAATTCCACTAAAACCAAAACAAAGAAAAAAAAAATCAAAACCAACCCTTCTTCACATTTCACACAGTACACCCGAGAGAAACCCTAACTAAGTCGATCGACATCGATCACAGTTCACAACTCCGTCGTCGGTCGGTCTTTTCTAGCGTCTGCTCCGTCATTGACGTCGTCCGTCGACGGTCTTCGGTCTTCGGTTGTCGGTCTTCGCTCACTACTCCGTCTTGCTGCCATTGTTGCCGTCGTTGCTTGCTTCGTTGCTGCCATTTTCGTTTCTGCTCACTGCTCTTAAATTGAGGTATTCTACTTCTTCCCTTATTGCATTCAAATGGGTGTTTCTGCTTTGGATTGATTTTTGGGGTTTTCTTTTGCTAAATTCGAGTCTGTTTTGGGGGTTCAATTTGCTGGGTGCGATGGCTCACCGCCGTAAGTGGTGTTGTGGGGCTGTTAGTGGACATGGAATCGGCATTGATGACCTCGACAGGAAAATGGGATGCTAAATCAATGGCTAACTTTGATTTTCCTGACCCAGTTGGCCCCATTATTACTACTATTTTGGCTTTGCTTCAAATTCCACCATTGCTAGGGTTTTAAGACATACAAATCTTGTGATTTTTTTTATGGTCAACCATGCTAGAGAAAAAGATGAATTGCAATGATATGATAAATGATAACAACCGGCATATTCTTGGACCTTAAACCTGGAGCAATGGCTCCCTAATCGCAAAAGTTCGATCCTGACTTTACTTGCTATTTGCTTGCTTTCATTTATTGTGTGAGGAAGAACAAGAAGTTCAGAGAAATTTCAAATTAAAGAAATTCAAAGAATTTGACCACCATTAATGGAGGAATAAAAGGGAGGACAAAGACCAAGTGAAAGAGAAAGAAGTGAAGTGAACTGAGAGTGGGAGGCGAGAGAATGTTAATTTAATTCCCTTCTTTTTTCGCATATAACTTTTTAATTAAAGTTATTTTCAACTAATTACATATAATTGTAATTAGCAACATTCAATTACCTTACTTTGCTCAATAGTCTACATGTTCAACTGGTTCTCGGTTTTTTAGTTCGTTTTGGGCAAATTGAATATAAAGGTGGGTTTATTTTTGGATAACTTAAAGGTGAGTTTATTATTTGCGGAGGTGATAAAGATTGGTTTATTAATATCAATTTTTCCTTGTTTTTATTCTTAATTCTCATTGCTTAAAATTTTGTCTTACATATAATTAATTTGGGTGGAATGCTTATAGTATAATCTAAATGTGTAAATTGTAAATTGTAATACATTATCATTTAAACAGATATGACCTCAAACTTAGAACATGGATTATTTTCTATATAACCTCTAAAATCACTCTCTCCATCAAATTTAAAAGTGTATAAAGCTTGTCTCTACGTCTTGCCAAGAGGATATATTCTATAAACTTTAAGCCCATCTCCTCCTCCATCAAATTATGGGATATGAATATTCATGTATATATATAGAGAGAGAGTTTGGATTGTAATTAATGTGAAGTGGACTATAATACTTTGAACTTCTACTTCCTCTCATGGCACTTATACTTTGTCTCTTAGATTAAGTTTGAATTGTAATTATGGGATATGAAAATGAAACTAGGAAGTTTTAATTAGAACACTTTGTCTCTTATATTAAGTTGTCTATAATACTTTGAACTTCTACTTCCTCTCATGGCACTTTTACTATTAATGCTAAATTTGAACTTAATCTTATATTTCTACAAGAATTAATGACTTAAATAATGTATTTGATATGATAAATGCCTATTGCGTAGATAGTAATGGATAAAAGTTGGATATCAAGTAAGCGTAACACGCCCGAATTTCGCAAAGGAGTTGAGGATTTTATTCAATTCGCGGTAGCACATCAAAAGGAAGGGGAACATCTTTGCCGCCCTTGTAAGAGTTGTGGTAACATGGATAAAGTGCTTATTGTTGTGGTAACATGGATAAAGTGCTTAACATATCTGGCATGATGCATTTGGGTATCTATATCTCTGCTGCCTTTTTTTGTGTATCTGTTGTCAATGATGGTGAATTAATTACCATTCTCACATGTATTGTGAGGGGCATTTGTCCATTATTAGGGGAGATACTACCAAAATTTACCCAATCTTTTTTATGTCAAGTTCTTTTCTTAGCTTGTTAATAATTTTGTTTTGTTTTATTATATGATGTATAGGGCATATAGGACTCTAAACCT
This sequence comes from Salicornia ramosissima, assembly GCA_951394345.1. Classification (NCBI taxonomy): domain Eukaryota; kingdom Viridiplantae; phylum Streptophyta; class Magnoliopsida; order Caryophyllales; family Amaranthaceae; genus Salicornia; species Salicornia ramosissima. The sequence continues at coordinate 12,754,349 of OX596240.1, forward strand.
TGGCTACACGGCAAGAAAAAGCTTAAGGTGGGAAACCGTTGAGGTGAGTTTATATGATATTGAGATTGTGTTATCTTCTTTATTAATTAGTTTTTTTCTCTTTTATCATACCTTAAATTTTCAGTTTTCTAATTTTTTTATGAATTCTTTGTAGTGCCCTCGACAACCGGGAGAAGTTGAGTGTGCTTATTATATGATGATGTATATGCATCAAGTAATCGCTCTTATTTCACAAAATGAAACTAATTTGCAAAAGGTAATTAATTAACTTAATCATCTATATCTCCATTTATGTATAATTTATAACTAATTAATATTGTGATTTTAATTTTAATTTATAAGTTTTATATATCCGTCCTTAATCTAATTTTAATTTTATTTTTTGCATTTTGTTCTTGAATGTGTAGCATTTTTCTTCAGCTGGTTATTCCCAAGATGTTATTGATGATGTTCGCGAAACATGGTGCAAATTTTTCATTAACTATTGTGTTTAGGTTAACTTTTGTTATCCTTATTAGTTTGGATGGATGTTTATTAAGTAAAAATGGATATTTGGATTTGTAGTGTTTGGGTATTTGGATTTGTAGTGTTATCTTTACATTTTAAATTTGTAGAGCTATATTTTATCTAATTTTTAAATTTGAATTATGCAATAAATAAATAAAAATTACATACATACCTATTGGCTATTGCGTCACTTGTTATACTAAAAAGAGATGCGTTAGATACTAAATACTAATATAAAAGACAACCTATCGCATCGCCTCTAATGTAGCAAGAGACACAATAGCTTTGTTTTTTTAAAACAATTGTTCTACCGCGTCGCTTCATGCAAATGAAGGGACGCAATAACTTTGTTTTTTTAACACAATTGTTCTACCGCGTCACTTCATACAAATGAAGGGACGCAATAGCTTTGTTTTTTTTAACACAATTGTTCTATCGCGTCGCTTCATACAAATGAAAGGACGCAATAGCTTTTTTTTTGCCATAATTGTTCTACCGCGTCGCTTTATAGATAGGAAGGGACGCAATAGCTCACCTAATGTGTCGCCTACATTAAAACAAGTAACGCAATAGCTTTCTTTTTACCCTTTGAAAATGATCTATCGCGGCGCTTTTTATAACTGAGGGGACGCGATAAACTATCTATCGTGTCGCCTCCAAAGTGACGCCATAAGTATGGCACCTATCGTGTCCATGCCTATCGCGTCTGCCCAAATGAGACGCAATAGGTCATTTAGAGGAGACACGATAGGTGTTTTTTGTACTAGTGGGAGTTCAATGGGTAACAACGAAGTTAATTAGTTCAGTACGGTACACCATATTTTATTTTGGAGTATATTCCAAATCCTTTCCTATGGCGGCAAGGTGTAATTTAAACTGTGACAACCATAAGGTTAAGATATATATTTAATTTGTAAAATTCCTCTTAATAAATCCAACGAATATAAATTATTAAATTGTGGGGGTGAAAGTCATGGATCACCCTTGGAGGGTTTACCTAGTGAGTGTTGTAGTGGGGCCGATACTGCAAGGCTTAGGCTAGTCTCAAAGTGACATTCACGAAACAAGATACATGCACATGGTCGTAACGTGCACCAGTGATAGAACCTATATGAATTCATATATTGTATGTGTTGTGAGCCAAAGCTCGATTAAAGGAGATATGGCTCAAGATACTTATGTCTCTATATCTTCTCGGGCGGATATTTACTTACACTGGGTGTAAGGCTCAAACCCGGAAGGTTACTTGTACTGAAGCTACAATATTATAAGCTCCATAATAATAAATACATACTATTTTCAACAATATTAAAAAATTTAAAAAATTAAATTATTTGGGGAATTGTTGGAAATTATTTTTAATTTAATTTAATTTAATTTTTATTTTAACATAATTTTATTTTTAAATAAACTAAGAAACAGTTTTTTTTTTAAAAAAAGACTTGGTTGTTTGGTCCTTCCTAAATGATTGGAAGGAGTTTCAACATTAAGTTGAATAGAATGGTTCAATGCCACTAATCCACGTACATCAACCTGCAACTCTAACGTTTTTTTTTTTTTTTTTAAAAAAAAAAAAAAAACTATTTTACCCAAGATTTGAGCTCAAAACATTACTACTTTCTACTTATCGTACTTCGCTGCACACGATTGATCTTTTCAATTTATATGAAAGTAATTTCTTAGGTTGTGTTCTTTTCATGCAATTTATTAGACCTGAAAGTATCTTATAAGAACTTATCTGATCTTATCAAACATGAAACTGTTTTTTTAAGGTGAAGAGAACATATCCTTAATAATTTATGATAAATAAATTGAAGTTCATAGTTAACACCTTATACGGCGGCGCGTTTCTATTGAGGAATAGATAATGGGGATAAAGCTTATTTATCTTTAGTAAAGTTAATCTCTTGTTTGTTAATTTATAGGACATATGAATTTTTATGGGGAATAGTACGGGAATTAAACCCCATTAATAATCCCACTAAAATAATACCTAAGGGGGCATGTATTAATTATGAAGAGGGATTAATTTTCTTTCTTATGCATTTACTTAATCCTATCAAATACAAAACAAAAGATTAAATTAATGAAATTCCTCTCACTGATTCTATGTCCTCATCACACCCTTGAATTTCTCTAACACTTATCGCTAAAAATAAATACCTCATTAATTAGGAAACTATATTAGTAGCACAAACACAAGGTTTAAAAAGAGATAGGGTCGTTTGTGCTATATTAGTTGCACAAACGCCCCAATAGGAAACTGTGTTAGTAGCACAAAATATATTATTGAAAATTTAGTTGGGAAAAATAGAAATCTAGAATCTTTCACTATTCATCCAATTTTCACTCATCTACACACGTAATCATAAATAATTATTTTATCTTTCAACTTATAAAATTGAACAATAGAAAAACAAAAATCATCCGACATACTCACTTTGCCACCATATTTTCACTATAATCAGAAAGTGATGAATAGATAAGGTGGTTTGAGCGTCTCTCTCAGTTCAAGGTGATCCTGGATCGATTCTCATTCCATTCCTTATGGCTCTCTAAACATCAAAATAAAAATTTATTTTCACTATAATCTAAAGGTGAAATTTTTATGTAATAAACTATATCAATATGGATTGAGTAATAAAAAAAAATGTCTAGAGAGAGAGAGAGAGCGAGTGAGAGAGAGAACCCCTCCATCTGAACCAAACCACCCTTCCTCTGACATGAACCACCCTCCCACCGGCAAACCCCGCTGTCTCCACTGCTGCTATCTCCGGATTCTCCCGCTCATTGTTCTCCGCCCCGCACTCTTTCCTTCAAACAAATCCTTCAAGCTGACTCCATCTCCATCCCATCTCCCTCCATCCCAGACCTATCCTCCCTCTCCTCTCCTTTGTCCTCCCCACCCACCATCTCCCTTTCCACTTCTACCTTGGAGACGATTAGAGCCGCTTGGAGCTCGGCAGTTATCTTGAAGGTGCTTGGTCAATCATTTCCAGCTGAAACTCTAAAAACCAAGCTACCTAAGATCTGGAGTTGCTCTGCACACGCCACCTTCATAGGGCTTGGCAAGGGCTTCTACACTGTTAAATTTGCAAATGATATGGATTGTAGGCAAGTTCTTGCGAGAGGGCCATGGTTTCTCCATGGAAGCTTTGTGCATATCCAACCCTAGGTTCCTAACTTCAAGCCCTCCTCTGTCTCAGCTTCGATTGGGCCCGTTTGGATCCAGCTCCCAGAACTTCCAATGGAGTATCATCATCAGAAAATTCTAGAGCAAATTGGAAACTCTGTTGGTATTTTCATCAAAGCTGATTTCTCTGGTGCTATGATCAATAGAGCAAGTTTTGCAAAAATTCTGGTGCTAAGGGATTGTAATACCCCCTACCTCCCTTTGTCTGGCTAGGCAACGTTAAATAGGAGGGTAGTCTTGCTCCTTCCCTCAGCTCCAAAGATTCAAAAGGAATCAATCTCAGAGGCAACATCTTCAGCAGATTGGACCGCAGTCAAGAAGAAGAAGAACTCTTCCCAGTCTTCCCTCCATAACAATCCAACAAAGGTTCAAATTTCAAACTCACGTGTTTGGAGGGAAAAATCAAAAAATTATAAGTCACGTGACCTGGTTCAGACAAACTCACAGCCCTCTTTTTTTAGTCCACTTGAATTGGACCATGGCCCAATTCTTGAGCAACATCAGCTAAGCCCAACTTCGACGAGGCCCATTCCTGATTCTCAAAACCTTAACACTATTTTTGACTCCTCAGCATCGCCCCCCTCACACTCCTTAAACCCTACCTCTCCCTCCGCCGTCTCGCCTACCTCCCCAATTTCCAAAACCTAATCCCCTTCCCTTGATTCTCCAGATGGCTCACCGTAGAATTCCTCCTTGTCCTTTCTTCTGGGATATGTCAGCCCATCTCCACCACCCCCCCACTCACCCAATCTACAAATCTCCAGCGCTTCCAAACCCTCCTTTCGATCCTCCTCAACCGGTCTATATTTTCTTCTCGGGGGAAAGCGAGTTGAAATTGTGCCTTTCTCCCCCATTGGAGACACTCTTGGAAGTCCCATTCAGCTTAACAAAGTTTGGCTTCTTCAACAATTTGCAGTGGAACCCTATCTCGAAGAATGAATTTCAAAAGTTACTACTTTCACCCTCTACTGCACCAGAAAATCTGCAAGAACTCATGATGATTCTTCCCCAGGAAGAAGATTCAGCAACCGATTCAGCATCTCCCAAACATGTTCCAGCACATGTCTCCTGCCTATCAGACCTAGTCCAAGTGGCACCTCAAAGGCTGGACTGGATCAAATCCTTCCTCAACAACGCTTTGAACAGTCAGGAGGACCTACCCCTAGTTCCACCAAATTGGGAGAAATTGATGGATCCTGCTCCAGTCCTCCCTCCATCTCGAGAAATCTCTACTTTGACTTTGACCTATCTGCATATGGAGTTTTTGAGCCACACCAACGATCTGCAGATCATCCGTACGCAACACGCTATAAATCAACTAGGGGTCATAGCGAGAATGGAGGAAGTAAGGGACGACCAAAGAATAACAAGACTTCAGTTCGAGGACAAAGTAAAGGATCTGTACAACCACACTCTGGGGAAACGCATCAATATCGAGGGTGTGAAGAGTCTAGAAGACTGGGAAGCAAGAGACGAGCTGCTGATGCTCATTCCAACCCCTCGCTACATGTTAATCCTGTCCTGGAATACTAGAGGAATGGCCCGTCCTTCCTTTAAGCCAAATTTCACCCATCTGTATGAAATGCACAAACCAGATCTCTTCATTCTGTTAGAAACAAGAGTGGGAAAGGAGAACACTGAGAAAATCATAGAGAGCATGCCCTATGATAGCTTTGAATTAGTGGAGCCAACGGGTTTTTCAGGTGGAATTATTATGTTGTGGCACTCTTCCTAAATTGACTTCTAGTTGGTAAGGAAGGATAAGCAACACATCAGCGGTGTGGTTCAGGTATCTTCCAACTCAAATTTGTTTTTTCTTTCTGCAGTTTATGCTAACCCTAAGTTTAAATTTCGTAAATTTTTATGGAATATGCTACGTGAAATATCTAATGTTCACTCCCTCCCTGGTTAGCCATTGGTGATTTCAATGATATATTATCCTGCCATGAAAAATTTGGAGGTAACCCACCCAAGGACCATAAAATGAATGCTTATGCTTCCTGCATGAATGATTGTGGACTATTGGATTTGGGGTTTATTGGACAAAAATTCACTTGGACAAATAAGAGAAAAGCTAATCCCATTTTATCAAGACTGGACAGAGCATGGGGGAATCTTAAGTTCTCTGACCTGTTCCCAAATACCAAACTCTTTCACCTCCCTCGGGTTCTAGCTGACCATAACCCCATCCTTCTAAAGCCTGATCAAGACCACCCTCCTTTCTTAGCCAAGCAGTTTAAACTTGAACCCTTCTGGAGACTAGAGCCTTCCTTCCTCACCACTATCTCTAATAACTGGATGAGGTCTTTGATGACTTTCCCTAAGGCCATCCCAGCACTCAAGGACCCTATTTCTGCCTGGGCTTCTCAAACCTTTTCTCAGCCTAGGCTTCAAAAGAAAAAACTCCTTAATCGCTCGAATTGATAGAATTCAAAAAGCCTTGTGTGTCAACCCCTCATCATCTTATCTGGTTGAGTTGGGATCCCAACTTGAACAACAACTTTCTTTTCTCCTCCAACAAGACCAGATTTTCTGGATAACCAGAGCCAGAATTAATTGGCTTGCTGAAGGGGAGAGAAATTCTGCCTTCTTCCACAAATGTGTCCAATTAAGAAGGAGGAAAAATAAAATTCTTTCACTTTCTGATGATCAGGGCAACACCTGGAATACACCTGATGAGATTGAGAGGCATGTCATCTCCTTCTTCACCTCTCTCTTTTTTACTTCCTTTCTCTCTTCTATTCCCATTACTTCTCCCCACCCATCTGAAAATCCCATTATTCTTTCCCACATCCCTTCCCAAGATGAAACCAGACAGGCAGTCTTCTCTCTTAGCCCCTTCAAGTCTCCTGGCCCTGATGGCTTCCATTCTTTTTTTTATAGGGATAATTGGGAGACCATTAAGAATGATCTGTATACCTTCATCTGTCATCATTTTAGGACTGGCTATATTCCTAAGGTTATTAACTCAACAAACATTGTCCTAATCCTAAAAATTGACTTCCCTACCTCCCTGACAAACTTTAGACCCATAAGCCTATGTAACAATGTCTACAAAATTTTCTCCAAAATTATTGTAAATAGGCTCAAGCCCATTATTCATGATCTGCTCTCTCCAAATCAAAGTGCCTTCATTCCTTCTAGGGGAACATATACCAATGCTATCATCACCTCAGAAATCCTTCACACTATGAGGAAGAGGAAATGAAGGAATGGATGGTTTGCCATGAAAATTGACCTTGAGAAGGCTTATGATAAGTTGGAATGGAACTTCATTAGAAATACACTTGCTAGTTTTAATGTTGACTCCCATTCCATAAACTTTATCATGAGTTGTATCACCTCTGTCTCATCCTCAATTCTCATCAATGACAAACCCTCCCAACCCTTCTATCCCACTAGGGGCCTAAGATAGGGTGATCCTCTCTCTCCCTATATCTTCATTATGTGTATGGAACGCCTCTCACTTCTTATCCATGAGACTTGTAGAGATAAACAGTGGACTCCTTTTAAGATGGGAAGAAACAAGGTTGAGATTTCCCATTTACTTTTTGCTGATGATCTCATTCTCTTTGGGCAGTGCAATAAGACAACCATTGACAGTGTCCTTTTCTGCCTTGATCTTTTCTCCTCTGCCTCAGGACAGACCATAAACACAACAAAAAGTCAGGTCACCTTTTCCCCAAACACTTCTACTGCAGATATTTCCTACTTTCTCTCCTCCTTTCCCTGTAGGAGAACTGAAGACTTGGGTTCCTACTTAGGATTTCCAATTCTCCACAAAAGACCTTCCAAAGCCAAATATCAATTCATTGTCGATAAGGTCAGATCAAGGCTAGCCCAATGGAAAGCCAAGTATCTCTCTAAAGCATGAAGGCTTTGTCTGATCAACTCTACCCTTACATCCATTCCTTTTTATTACATGCAGTATTCCAAGCTGCCCCCTCCCATCCTCTCTTCTATTAACTCCATTGTAACCAGATTTCTCTGGGGCTCTTCTCATAGCAGGGGGTGCATTTAGCTTCCTCTTCTTCTATTTCTTCTCCTACCTGGGTTGGAGGTCTTGGAATAAAAAATATTGAGTTGTACAACAAAGCCTGTCTTCTAAAACTCTGTTGGAAAATTCTCCACTCTTCTGATAGCCTTGCTTCTAAAGTCCTACTTGAATTGCTAAGTACCTTGGAAATAGAGCTAATCCAATTTCCTTTAAGAAAGGCTCCCACATATGGAAGGATTGTGGATATGTATGGGATACCTATACCAAGGCATCAAAATGGGTGAATGGTCAAGGGTCTCTTATTTCATTCTGGTTTGATCATTGGACCCCTGCTGGTATCTTGAGGCATTACATTAATGGTCCTCTTTCTGATGCTAGTAGGGATCTTAAACTCTCAGATTGTATTCAAAATGGCAATTAGGACCTGTCAGTCTTGGACTTTGAACTTCCTCCAGAAATCCAGGTTATGGTCTTAGCTTCTCCTATCCCAATCAACCCTACCTCAGATTTTCATTTCTCTCTGTTCCAAAGGAAAGATAAATTTTCTATCAAAGCTGCCTATAATAATTTCTTCAAACAAAGGTATGACAGAGATTGTGATTTCTCATTCATTTGGAAAGCTCATTTCCCTCCTAAAATCAAATTCTTCCTGTGGCAGATTTGGGGTGAGAAATTGCCCACAAATAGTACCTTAAGTAAGAGACCTTTTGGTATTAAGAGTACCTGTACCTTCTGCCCTCATGTTGAAGAAACTGCCTTCCATATTCTGTTTCACTGTCCAAGAGCTTCTTAGTTCTGGAACATCAACCCCTCTTTCACCATACCCTCAAACCCTACTCATAACTGGTTACAAGAACAACTCTCCAACTCTCATGTCCATAATGACATTCCCCTTAACCTTCTCTTTTCATGCTGCCTATGGGGACTATGGAAGAGGAGGAATGCTTGGATCTTCAAACAGCTTAACATCTCAGCTAATGACTGTCTTGTCCACGCACTCTTCCAATCCTGGGAGTTCCTCAATGCTTCCTCCACTACCCTTTCCAGACCATTCAATCCTTCCAGCACCATTACTAATCCCTCCTCTCCTAACACAAATCCTCATATCCCCTCCCTTCATTCTTTTATACATTCCCACTCTAATCCTATTTGTTTTGTTGATTCCTCTTGGGATGTTGCCTCTTGGGAAACAGGGTTTGCCTTTACAGTTATAAGCAATACAAGTACTTGGTTAACAGGTCAATGGGGAGCTTGTACCTCATCTTCAGCCCTCATGGCAGAGGTGGTAGCCATTAGAACTACACTTCAGTGGATCAGCACTTCCAACATGAAAGGCTGCACTATTTATTAAGACTGCAAAAATGCAGTTGAAAGCATCAACAATAAACATCATGCTAAGAGCTTTATGGAGTTAACTAATATTTTTCATGATTGTAGGGAGCTCCTAGGTCTTTGTTCTCCTTCTTAAATCCATCACGTGGACAGGCAGCTTAACAGGATTGCGGATAAGTTGGCTAAGGATGCAAGGCTAGCATGGATGGAATTTTTTGTTTACCAATGCTTGTTATCCTGATGTAATTAATATTAATTCCCCTCCTAACTGTATTTTGCAATGGTTTCGACCATTTGGGGACTATTTCTATTTTGATGACAATGGCTAGTACTAACAGCTGTAGGTTTATTTGGAGTACCTGGTATGGTACCTTTGATGTTCTAAACTCTACTTTATTATCTATTTAATGCCCATCTTTGATCCAAAAAAAAAAAACTATATCAATTTGGATGTCTCGCATTTGGTAATAAGAGATCATATCTTAGAGCATATTGATCTCAAGGCCTACGACACGTAATAGAAAGATGTGTTGGCTTTTAGGGTTCAACCTCCCTTGTCCCTGGATTCTTCCATTCATTTAATATTTATAGTGATACAACCTTAAGTTGTATCGGCTAAGCCCAACTAAACATAAATACACCAATATATATATCATAAAAATATTTGAGAAATAATTTATTTATATTCTCTATCACACCGCGCAATCAAAGCGGGAGGAGGTCAGACGCTTAGACTGGATGTGAAGTCAAGGAAGAGCTGTCGCGGAAGACCTTTTATTAATATAGCACCATACTGATAAGTAGAAGGTACATGTAAAACTCGAACATGTCTGAGGGAAACTTTTTCACGAACAAAATGAATGTCTAACTCTATATGTTTAGTGCGCTGAAGTTGAACTGGATTTCCAGCGAAATAAACTGCAGATACATTTTCACAATAAACCAAAGTAGCCTTACGAAGAGGACAATGAAGTTCCAATAGAAGATTTTGGAGCCAACAAGTTTCGGCGACTACCAGGGGCGGTTCTAGGCCCGTGCGGGGTGGGCGACCGCACATGGCCTTTTTAACAGAGGGCCTCAAATTGTATATTATTCTTCTTTTTTTAATACAAATACAAAAAAAAAAAAAAATTGAATAGATTAGTGGTAAGGGAAAGGGCCTCATATATCTAAAGTCACAGGTTCAATTCTTCCTACAACATTTTTTGAACTAATTTTCAAGTAGAAAAGCATTTATTATGCTTATTATAGCACAATTCTCAAATAACTAAAGCTGGAGCACTTACAGCACAATTCTTTTACCCACCACGGATGCTATTATGCAAATATGCCATTAAAAAACTTCCAACCTTCCACAATTACTTTTCCTATTTTTCAAAATCATAATCAATACCCCATATTTCCATCCATGTTACCAAAAATTCATCCCTTAATTATTTCTCTGATTTTCCAAAATGAATATGTTATTGTCAATTTATGTTTATCTTGTAATTTGAAATTTTAATTTAATATATCGAAGTGACTTTTTTTTTGTTAATATAAATTGAACCTTTTTTTGTTGTTGATCGTGTTTGTGTTGTGAATAGTGTTGTTGTTGTTATTTTTTTTAACGTTGTATTCTAGGGGCCCATTTTGAGAACTTGTACGGGGCCTCCATAAACCTAGCTCCGCCCTTGGCGACTACATTTGCTAACTCCTCGATATTCGGCCTCGACACTAGAGCGTGAGATTGTGGCTTGCCGCTTAGAGGACAATGAGATAAGATTATCACCAAGGAAAACACAATAACAGAAAGTGGAACGACGAGTGTCAGGAAACCCAACCCAATCAGCATCAGTATAACTAATTAAATGAATGAGGGCAGATGGATAAAGATATAAGCCATGGTCCAGTGTACCTTTAATGTACCGAAGAATGTGTTTCAACGCATTAAAATGTAGCACCCAAGGGTCATGCATAAATAAACAACACTGTTGAATAGTATAGGCAATTCAATGTCTGGTCTAGTAAAAGTGAGATATTGTAGAGCACCGATGCGTTGCCGATATAATGTAGGATCAAGAACTGGATCAACGACCTTCTGTGGCACTGCGCTTGGATTTACAATCAACCGGTGTGGGCATAGGTTTGCAATTATTCATTTTGGCCAGTGTGAGAATTATTGCGGCATATTTTTGCAGGCATAAGAACATGTTATCGGGATTGCGTTTAACAGATATTCCTAAGATATGCTTAAGGTGCCTAAATCAGTCATGGCAATCTCATACTTAAGAGAAGCAATAATAGAGTTTTTGATCCCGTCAAAAGAAGCAGTAAGAACTATGTCATCCACATACAACAACAAATATGGAATATCGGAACCTTGATGGTAAATGAAGAAAGAGTTGTCACTTTTGGAGAAAATGAACCCAAGTTGCAAAATAAACTGAGCAAAACGTTAATATCAAGCCCGCGGAGCTTGTTTGAGTACATAAAGATCCTTACGAAGACGACATACATGCTGAGGTTTGTCTCGATTCACAAAACCTGGCAGTTGATACATATACACAGTTTCCTGCAAATTTCATGTTTTTCTTGTTTTCTTTTAATTTTATTTATATACTTCATAATGTGATTTTTAATACTGATTAATTAGCAAAGGCACTTAAACTCATTTTTATTACATTACTAGAAAAGATGCTATTTACATCTTGAAAATTTGATCATGACCTAGAAAATGGGTTTTATAAATGATTTTTTCCACTGCGATCCGATCATAAATGAGATAATTTTAATAATATTTGGGTTAAGTATTAGGTAAATTTTAATAATGGGCCCAAACCTGTCATAATAAAGGAACCAATTTTTAGGCATGTCATTAATGCATGTGTATCATCGTTAATGAACCAATTTTTTTCTAGCATTCATATAAAAAAATCATAATTGTAAACTTTTCACATTTATAATTTGAAAGATATTTCAAAATTTTCTATAGTATTTTATATTTGACCTATTTTTTCATGTTTGATTAATGTTTAATAAGAATTATTGAATTTTGTAGGTATCCTCTTTTTATATTAGCATTCTACCCCTAAAATTTTCAACAAATATTTTAGATTGGCATATGTAAATTTAAGTTCTTATGGAATTTTTTTTTTGGAAAAATTGCCAACAATAAGCCAACCTTAGGCTGATCTTCCACAATTAAGCCAACAATAAGCCAACCTTAGGCTGATCTTCCACAATTAAGCCAACCTTTTGAAAATCCAGAAATAAGCTAACCTTGTTATCATTTAAGCCAAAAATAGGTTAAACGATTATTTAATCTATTAGTTATCTGTTGTTTCAAGTTAATGTTATCATTTAAAGCAAAAAATAGGTTGAATGATTGTAAAATAGTGATACAAAACAATAGAAAATAACATGTTAAATAATCATTTGACTTATTTTTGGCTTAAATGATAACAAGGTTATCTTATTTATGGATTTTCAAAAGGTTGGCTTATTTATGGAAGATCGCCCAAAAGATTGGCTTATTCTTGGCAATTTTTCCTTTTTTTTAACTTAATTGATAGCTCACTTTAAAAAACGTTTTCAAGCCCTGGTCCGCTGTTTTATATTCCTAACTTCACCTATTATTTTGTAACTAGGGTCAACTACAAGATGGGGTGAAATGTAGTTGTGACGGTTTAAGTATTTTTTTTGCAAAATTTTAAACATTTTTGAAACTGGCGAGGAACACAGAAAATAAACAGAGACAAAAAAGAGTTTTTAATGAAAATTCTTGAGCCCTAACAGGAAGAAAAAAACTACACTTTACAATATCAACAGGTAAGCCATACTATTTTTGGCAAATTTGCGTAATAGTTGGGCCTACTCTGGGATAATCAACTATTCGGACTGATATGGGTAGATGACAAATAGTATGACCTGGTGGTGTCAATTTTGCCTTTCCAGCAAGTGGATTTGACTACAACTTACCTCTACCTCACTAGTTGGCTAATTGGGTATTTTTGGCAGGTTGCACCACCCCAGTCACACACTAGGTTGCATGAGTATGGGTACTGGTTCGAAAATGGATACAAAGCGATATGTAATACGTCACTTTTAAAATTAAGGACACGAATACGAATTATAAATATGAAAATTTATGAAAATTTTCAATGTAACTTGGAAATAAATTTGACAATCAAGTGAAATGATAAAGTCCGTTTCAAAGCCCTTTTCAAAGAATAATAGAAAAGAAGAATATAATGGCTAAAATAAGGTAAAAAATTTTAATTTTTTTTTTTTTTAAAAGTGATGTTTCGGGTATCTGTAAAATATCGGTATCGTATCGATATCCGACACGGATACAATTACCTAATTAAAGTATCCATACATTCCTCTGTATATAATTGTCATTCATATTGTCTCATTAAATCTATAAGGTTGTTAAAAACAAACAATAAATTAATGCGTTAATTTTCACAACAAGATTATAAATAAGAACAACTTTAAGAAACAAAGGTAGTTATGTAATACCAAACAAAATTTCTGAGCATGGGTTACGCAAAAAGGGAAGATCTAATTGCCCAATACTATAAGCAAGCGAAGGCTGACAATGCCAGTTATTACTAATCGAAATAAATGATTTAAGCTATATAACAAAATGTAAGCTAGATGATTGGTCAGAACCGACCAACCTCATTTGTATGCTAGATGATTGAAACATTACTTCCTTAAATTCATAAATTTCTACCTAGGTTCAGGCTCAGTCATTGAAACATCATTCGTAGACCAATGTGTTGATTTGCTAGATGATTGATCTAAACCAAACTCATTTGTATGATTTGAATCCCTTGTACTCTTTATGAAAAAACCTGGCACATCAGGAGTCGAAAGTGTAGTAGAATAACTATCTAATGTAAGAACCGCGGTTGCCATAGTTGGGCGATTTTCAGGAGATTCTTGGACACAAAGTAAACCAAGTTGTATGCATCTCATAACTTCATCATTTGAGCATGAGTCTTTTATTGTTGGATCAATAATATCTAAAAACTTGCCATCTCTCCATTGTTTCCATGCCTATAAAGATTTAGAATTTGTATGACATGGCTGCCAAATGATTTATACTTTTATCAAATAAAAGGATAATGGATACTCACATAGCTAAGAAGGTCCTCCGCATCGCCAGATTGATAGAATGTAGTGTTTCTCTTTCCAGTTATGATTTCTAATACTAAGACTCCAAAACTATATACATCCGATTTAATGGAGAATTGACCATGCATTGCATATTCAGGAGACATATAACCGCTGCCAAAGAGAGCATGATATTCATCGATAAGTAATAAGTCTACAACTTAACAACAAAAAATGAAAAAAGTGAATGATTTACAAGTGAAAAAATTGGGATTACTTACAAAGTTCCAACAACCCTATTTGTATTAGCTTGGCTTTGATCACCACCAAAAATCCTTGCCATGCCAAAGTCAGAAATTTTGGGGTTCATATTGGCATCTAATAATACGTTGCTTGCCTTCAGATCTCGATGTATGATTCTCGGTTGAGAATCATGATGAAGATAAAGCATCCCTCGTGCTATGCCTCTTATTAAATTGTAACGTACTTCCCAACTAAGTAATCTTTGATTATCAGCATCTGCATATTATGTATGTTGAGCTAATATTCAAAATATTTTGTCTTCACCTATGTTATTTGGACTCTTTATTTTACCTAAGTACTCATGTCACACACTCGGAACTTGAACATTGGTATGAAACTTGGGCAACTCATTTTGAATCAAAAATATTCATATTTTTCATAAAATTCTCATGTCAAAAACTTGGACACGTGCCCTTTCCCGATACTTCTAAAAGAGTCCGAGTAACAAAGGTCTACATTATGATAAGAAGAGATGAGCCAGACAAAATCACTAGTGTATGTCGAAATATATACTTTACCAAAAATGAAGTTGTCTAGACTTTTGTTGAGAACATATTCATAGACAAGTAACTTCTCTTGACCTTCGAAACAAAATCCCAATAGCCTCACTAAATTCCTGTGTTGAAGCTTGGCTACAAGCAAGATCTCAGTCTTGAACTGTTGAATTCCTTGACTAGAAGTCTTAGATAGCCTCTTCACTGCTACTTGTTCTCCATTAGATTTGGTTGCCTTTAAAAGAAATGAATCATATAATGTTTGACATTGTTAATTAACACAATAAATTTCTGTTCATTTTTATTTGCATTTGAATTGATTGAGGATTGACATTGAGATTCTTTTTATTGGAACACTACTATTAATCTTGATTCATGACTTCATGAGTATATAAAGTACCTTTTAGAACATTGATTCTTACCTTATATACAGAACCAAATCCACCTTCACCCAATTTATTCTCATCTGAAAAATTATTTGTTGCTAATTGAAGCGTCGCTAGATCATATTGCAAAGATTCCGCGCTTGAGAAGTCTTCACCTTTAACAAGGTTCCAAACAAAAAATGTATTAGCCAACAAAAATATTGACACCATATTATTTGTTTCATACTTGTTATCTTCTTCTTTACCGCTAATTGGTCCATTCAAATTATATATTTAGCTTACCAGTTTTAGCAACAACATCATAGCTCCTTTGTTTCTTGTGTTTGACTCGACAAATGCCGAAAACAAGTAATGCCATTAAGATAGCCGCTAGGGGAATGACAACGGCTAAACTAACTTTCACTGAATTTTTCTTTCCTGCATGAAAACATCTTACATCACATTGATATTCCTTGAAACCCACATATTGGAGAAATATGAAAGAATAAAACAACTATTAAGTCTAGTAATTAATCCTCCTATTACCATCTGGTTTTGGAAAGGAATTTCATTTAACTTATGTGTGCACCGAACTTTAGTCATGCCCATTTGTGATATTCGATCTATTTAACAATATCTTATAAGGAAAATTCCAAGAAAAAACTAAATATAAATAATAATAAAAGCTTGAAGTTAATTAGTTTATTAATGCCAATCGTACTAAACGTAAAAAAAACAACACATCTATCAAAAATATAAGTTTCTTCAACATGTTTTGTTTTCTCATAGCATGGTCCTCTTATGCGGCTTTTAACTTTCCAAAAAGTCCAAGATACTTTATAAGTTATAATCATCTGTATCCTAGTTTTAGTTGTTCCCATTTAAAGTCTTTTTGTGAGGACTAACATATTAAATGTTGCTTCATTCATTACCATCAATTCATCAACACGGTTGTATATTGCACAGTACATCGAATGCTTTGAGGAGAGTATTCCGTTCTCTATTCCGTTTATATCTTCTAACAAGATCGACAAGGAAGGTATGAAAGCGATGTTGTAACACAGGTATATGATATCCAAAGGGTTATACAAATTCTTAAACTTATCATACCTCCATAACAATTTATTTTGCAAAAACACAATTCAATATGGACTACTAAAAAAATTTGGATGTATTTGTCAATCGTTTAGAGAGAGAAAAACCTATGTACATGTCACATTAAAAGAGGGAAAGAGAGAAATCACATAAAAAAGAAAAGTATTTATTTCAACTAATGTGTTCAATACTTCCATTATCTATTTTTTCCTTTTTGGCATATGTTACAACTAACATATTACAGAAGTAATATTATGTTATATATATTTTTTTTAAATATCATACTCTATATGTCCTATATGGATTTTAGTACCTTTTTTATTTTGTTCCATATTGATTTTGGCACCTTTTAGTTTTGTTTTGAGGGAAAGGGACATTATTGTTCCTGTTCTGGAACTTCTGTTGAATAGTCAACGATCTTTGGTGGGTGACGTGTACTCTGGATGCTCCTTTGATGAGGTTGTAACCTGCAAAACGAACAGAGATTGCTACCCCGGGGGGTGGAACCCGGGAACGCCCCTCCGATGCTTAGTGTGCAACGGAGAAACTTGGAATGTTAATGCCGAGCGGAATTTTTGAAAACGAGCCAAAATGCACAATATGAAACTCGGGGGCGTGTCTCGATGGTGTTCACCTCGAACGTGGAGGTATCCCTTGACCATGGTCACCTCGATGGTGGATGACCCCGACCATGGTGGATGACCCTCGATGGTGAGGGAGTCCCCTTGACCATGAATGTGTTACCTCGACCGTGAGGATGCTCCCTTGAGGTAGGATGAACACCTCTCACTATTTTGGACATAACTCGAGCTATGAGTATCTGATTTGAGAGATTCCAGCGGTGTTGGAAACTAGATTCAAAGAGCTTTCCAACGGTATATCATAAGCTCAATTCGAACTTGAAACGAAGGAGTTATGGGCATTATACGTCGGTCGCAGTTCCTCGAACATGAAGCTTCCACCTCGACCGTGAGGCTTCCACCTCGACCGTTAGGAGAGGGTCCTCGATCGAGGTGGGCTCGACCGTGGCGATGTAAAGCCCCCCAAAGGAAGACCTCGAGGGTCACATCAAGGAGGATACCGCGATGAAGGGGTACCTCGATCGAGGGAGCCTCGATCGTGTGGGTCCTCGATCGTTGAGGATTCCTCGAGGTAGGATGGCCACCTCTCACTATTTCGTCCATAACTCGAGCTATGAATATCGGATTGAAGCGATTCCAGCGGCGTTGGAAACTCAATTCAAAGAGCTTTCAAACGGTATATCATAAGCGTAATTCCGACTTGAAACAAAGGAGTTATGGGCGTTTGGAGTTGGTGCATCAAATCAGACTCCGGTACAACCTCGACCCTATGGACCTTTCCTCGATCAACATGCTCGACCCATATGCTACCTCGACCAACATGCCTTGGGACCCATGTATGTTCCTCTATGTTTGTCACCTCGACCATGGCGGATGACCCTCGATGGTGAGGGAGTCCCCTTGACCATGAATGTGTTACCCCGACCGTGAGGATGCTCCCTCGACCAACATGCCCTATGGAATTCACAAAGTACCTCGAGGGTGTCTTCTAGTTTCTGATGATCCCTCAACCTCGAAGGTGTTGTCCTCGGGGGTGAAGATCTCCTTGCCTCGACCATGAGACTCTTCTCCTTATTGGTGATCCTTTTGTCTTGTTATTTGGAGTAAAATTGTCCTCTCCTTGAGGGTGTAACATTTAACCTCGATGGAGGATGCTTCCTTTCTTGAGTTTGATATTTGAAAACTTCATTCTTCCTTGCCCCAGAAGGACCTCGAGGGTCTTCCCCTAACCTTGACCGAGGTGGACTCTCTATGAAATTTTGAAAAACTTTCTAAGTATTACCTCACTTGCATTCCGCGGCCATGGTGACCTCGGCCGAGGATCTTTCTTCTACCTTGAGTGGGATGTATCCCCTATGCAGTTGTTGATCTATTAGCCCCACGCTTGGTGTGGAATGGGAAACTTTGGACGTTGGATGCCGAGCAGAATATTCTTGGAAAAAACGACGCTCCGACACACCTACGACCACGAGGGGGGCAACCCAAAGAGGGCACCTCGATCGAGGTTATCTCGACCGTTAGTGGGGGAAGACCCTCGATCGAGGTTACCTCGACCACGAGGGGGAGATCCTCGATCGAGGTTACCTCGACTGTGAGGCTCATAGGGCTCCCCCCAACCTCGATCGTCTTCGTGCCAAGGAGATATTGAGAAAGAGAACTCGACGAGGTCTACAGCAAAGGATTACCTCGATCGAGGTAACCTCGACCGTGAGGGAATGTTCCTCGATCGAGGCAACCTCGAGTACTTGGCTTATCGCACCTTTTCATCAACCTCGATAGAAAAATTTGTGCAATTCTTTCCAGAAACTCGAGGGTCCTTTGAGTCTCCAGGCCTTTGACTCTTAAAATTTTCTAAGTATTGAAGACATTTGCATTCTCCGCGACCGTTGCTCCCTTGGGTCGCGGTTGAGGTGAAATAGGGTGATCCTTGGCTTGGGAACGCGAGGGTCTCCCCTATAATCGCGATGGACATGCTCAGAACCCTTTAGGATGACCAACGAGGAATTTCAAGGGACATCTCTTGATGACCGCGATGGTCTCTTCCTATACCACGACCATATTCTCCGCGATGGTACTGAATCGTTGTGTGAAATTTGCCTAAGCGTTGGAGCACTTTTTATTCTCCGCGACCGTTGTTTCCTCGGTCGCGGTTGAGACAAAGCTTGGTGATCCCTGCTAGAAACCTCGAGGGTCCCCTCTACCTTGAGTGTGATAGACATACTTAGAGAATCTTTTAGGATGACCAACGAGGTAATTGAGGTGATGTTACCTCGCGACCGTGAAGGGCTTCTTTTGCTTGAACTTCATTAAAATTTTGCCAAGTGTTTAACCTTGCCAAGGCCCCTTCTTTACCTCGATGGACCTCCTTTACCTCGACTGTGAGGGATGTACTTGGAGAACTTGAGTATGCAATTCATGAGATGCCTTCCGCAACCGTGAGGGACCTCCCTCACCTCGACTGTAAGGGATGTGCCCTGAGAAGTATCAGCAAGACTTATCCAATCTTGTGTAAATGCCCATACTGGATGGATGCCCACGTTGAGTGGGGCTTTTGGCCTAGGATGATCAACATAACCCTAGGGGATAATGAGCCCCATGACAGTAGATATCCATCCAGCCGACTGCCCATCTGCCTTGATGGGTGCCCACATTGAGTGGGGCTTTGGCCTAAAGTGATCAACTGTCCTTTAGGAGCTAATGAGCCCCAAGACGTGGCTGATACTCATCCAGCCTCCCATCTCCCTTGATGGGTGCCTACCTTGAGTAGGGCTTATTCTTTTACCTAAGGAGCTTTTCCCAAGCCAAAAGGCTAATGAGCCCCAGGGACTTGGGATGCCTGTCCAGCCACTCCATCTTCCTCGATGGATGCCTATGTTGAATAGGGCTTGTGTTAGCCTAAGGTGACGCTATCAAGGACCCTGGGGCTAATGAGCCCCAGCTACTTGATGAGGTACCTGTCCAACCCCCCCATACTCCTCGATGGGTGCCTACATTGAGTAGGGCTTATCATCCCGGCTAGGGTTTCATTTTGTTAAGAATCCAAGTAATAACACTGATCTTGACCCCGTTAGGGCTTTATAAGTTAATGAACAGAACTCGACCCTGTAAGGGTTTATTATTGCGAATGTTATTTTCATGATAACAAGAAGAAACTCGACCATGCTTTGGTCTTATTACAAACGAAAAATAACTCCAGTGAGGATAATCAAAGGAACTCGACCCTGTTAGGGTCCTTATTGCAAACACTAACTTTGGTAGGGAGCTAAGATATGACATTAATAATTCCATCAGACTCTGCGCTATGACTACGCTTTTGCCTTTTTTCCCTTCCATCATTCGAGAGATAAGAGTTTAGTTTTCCTTGGTCTGCTAGCTTGTCGAGAGCTTTCTTTAATTCTCTACAATCCTTTGTGGTGTGACCACATTCATGATGATATTCGCACCAAAGCTTGAGATTCCTCCTGCCGACGGGTGTGCGAACAGGTAATGGCTTGGGGAGAATATCTTGGTTTTTAATGTCCAAGAAGATTTCTCGCCTATTGGTGTTGTATCTAGGATCCATACCACCATCACGAACATCTTTCCTCGAGTCGGACGTCCGGCTAGGACCTTCACCTTGATGGGGTCCTTTCCTTTTTCTATCCTTTTTCTCAGGCTTCTCAACAGGGTTGTTGAAGTTTGATGCTTGAACATACTTTCGGGCCCTGTCCATCGCGTCGGTGTATGAAGACACTTCGTTTTCCAATAGGGAGAACTTGAATTTGCCACGCTTTAGTCCAGAAATGAACGCCGCGTAGGCCACTGAATCTTTAACGTTGGGTATTTGGAGTAGTTCAGCATTGAAGCGCTTGAGGTAGTCTCCCAACAGTTCATGTTCCCCTTGTTGGCAAGCCATGAGGTGGATGCTTGTCTTTCTTTGTTTCTTTCCAGCCACGAAGTGACTAAGGAACATGGCCTCCAGTGTGGCAAAGCTAATGATCGAACCCGATGGGAGATCAGTGAACCATGTTAGGGCCAGACCCTTGAGAGTAGTAGGGAAGTACCGACACCAGCTAGCCCCACAGCTCGTTTGTACTGCCATTTGAGCC
The DNA here is from genome assembly GCA_951394345.1 of Salicornia ramosissima. NCBI lineage: Eukaryota > Viridiplantae > Streptophyta > Magnoliopsida > Caryophyllales > Amaranthaceae > Salicornia > Salicornia ramosissima. Next base: position 12,775,407 of record OX596240.1, read on the forward strand.
TTGTAGGCGGCCATATGGTCAGCAGGATCAGTTGCCCCAGAGAAAGGTTCGATGGTGGGGGCTTTTACCTTCTTTGTGTCAGTGGTGTACAGAAGCCTTTGGCTGAATGGGGTTTTGAAGGTGACCGCTCTTATTAGTTGCTCTGGCTCGACAACCGGGGAGCGTCTTATGCCATCGTCCCGGTTAGGGACAACCACTGGGGAGCGACGTACGCCTTCCCCTTGGTTTGGGATGGCAGCCGACTTTTGATTCCTAACAGTAATATGATGAGATCTCTCTAGTGACCTCCTTGGCTGGCCTCGAGTCTCCTGTCTTCTATGATCTGTGACCTCCCTGACATTTGAGACCGTTCGTGCCCGACGCGACTCGATGATATTTCGGGTGTCATCGCATCTAGAATTAATGATTCCTCGAGCGTCCCCAGGCTGAGAGCCTCTCTGTGAACGTGCCCCTGTTGCCCGGCTAGGGTTGGGGCCCCTGGATGGACCTGCGGCCTGGGATGGAGGCCTCTGCTGCCCAACCATGGCAAGTATGCTGTCTCTCAGCTCCTGTAAGCTCTGTTGGAACTTGTTGTTCATCGCCGTCACGATGTCTTCGAAGTCTTTATGTGAGACCATCTGTTCTTCGCGACGGTGGCGGTCACTCGCCTGATTGGACGAATTAACATCAGTGACATGTGCATCTCGCCGGTTAGGCGATTCACGGGGATTTTCTTCTGGCTGATTGGATCGAGTCGCCTTTGCTCTGGTGTTAGCCATGATTTTTGTTCCTTTCCCCACAGACGGCGCCAATCTGTTCCTGTTCTGGAACTTCTGTTGAATAGTCAACGATCTTTGGTGGGTGACGTGTACTCTGGACGCTCCTTTGATGAGGTTGTAACCTGCAAAACGAACAGAGATTGCTACCCCGGGGGGTGGAACCCGGGAACGCCCCTCCGATGCTTAAGTCAGATGCCGGAGGTAAGGAGTCAGAGTAATGTGATTGTCAATTATGAATTGTGTACCTAAAAAGGTGATAGGACTGATCCTTATATAGGCGTAGATTACCCGGTCTGGGCTCCTACTAGGCCGGTTAGGCTAGCATATGGGCCGAGCCCATGGAGACCAGGTCAAAACTTGACATGTGGCAGCTCTTTATTGGCCAGAGAGCATCAGGCGTATACCTAGCCCTAACGGAATTAGGCCTAGGATTCGGGCTTACCGATACGGGCTTGACCTCTTGGGCTGATAGCTCTGGGCCGGCAGCTCCAGGCTGGCAACTCTAGGCCGGCGGCTACAGGCTGGCAGCTCTGGGCTGGCGGCTACAGGCTGGCAGCTCTGGGCTGGCGGCTACAGGCGGGCAGCTCTGGGCTGGCGGCTACAGGCCGGCAGCTCTAGGCTGGCGGCTACAGGCCGGCAGCTTTACGCTGGCCAAGAACGCCAAGTCAGATGACACGTGGCGTCATCCTAGCTGTTGTAGAACATCTGATGTGGACCTAGCCCTATCTGAACTGGGCCTAGGCTTTGGGCGCACTAATGCGGGTCTGACCACCTGGGTGGGCCCGGAACAATTATAATTAGCTAGATAGGACTCTCATGCCATGAGATCGAGGTGGTGTTCATAGAGTTACAAAATTAAGCATTAGGCCTCATTCTATAGGACTGAGAAAACATGAATTTGAATCAAATGAACTGAACATAAAGAAATGAACTGAACTGAACTGAAATGAACTGAACTTAAATAAAATAAAATTAACTGAACTGAAATTAACTGAGAAAAAATATTTATATTTATATATTTATATTTATGTTTTATATTTATATGTTATATTTTTATTTTTATATTTATTTCAATGTAGCAAACCCTAGACTTGGTACTTTCTACCAGCACCGAGCACTGGGGGGAAAAGTTTGCCCAAAAATTGTCGCCAAAAAATTTGGCCGAAAAAAGACTGCCGAAAAAGTTGGCCCGAAAATTGTCACCGAAAAAGTCGGTTGAAAAATGGCCGCCGGAAAATGCGGCCCGGAAATCATCGTCGTAAAAGTTCCTCCATAAAATTTGACCAAACCGTCACCGGAAACGTCGACCAAACAACCAACGCCGAGAAATCAACCCGAAAACCGTCGTCGCAAAAATCGGACAAAAAACCTCGAAACTAAAAGCGATGTCGGAAAATGTCCAGCGGAAAAAATATGTCGGAAAACAATAATAATAATGATAATAATTTGTTCGGAAAAGTTGTTCAGAAAGTTGGTCCGGGAGTCGGCCGAAAAACCATCGCCGGAAAAGTAGGCAGGGAAAAATCGGTAGAAAAGTCAAGCGGAAAAACATTGCCTGAAAAGTTGGTTGGGAAACACTCGTCGGGAAAGTTGGCCCAAAAACCGGCGACAGAAAAGTCGTCCCGAAAACCGTCGTCGGAAAAGTCGTTTAAATAATCACCGCCGAAAAAGTCATGAAAATTAATGCTACACATATGATATACATTAGTTCATCCCCAATGAACATTATTATAGAGCTTAATAAAACTCATTCAAATCTTAAAATTAGAGCAAATGAAAATTAGTCATGAAGTTAATCAACATCTATTGATTATGGGTTGTATTTTTATGGAGAGTACATGTTTTTCTGTAAGTGCTCATCACTAGGGTACGTAGGTTCTATCAGGGGCAGTACTAGTCCAGTGCGGGGTGGGAGACCGCATAAGGTCTCCGAACTAATTAAAGGGCCTCAAATTGTATATTATTCTATTTTTTAATATAACCAAAATAAAATTTAAATGGACTATTGGTAAGGGAAATGACCTCATGTATTAAAAGTCATAGGTTCAAATATTGAAAGGTACTCTATTTATGTTCGTTATTGTCTATTTAAGTTTATCTTGTAATTTGAAATTTTAATTTTAATATATCAAAGTGATTTTTTTGGTTTATCTTGAATTGTAGAGTATTTTTCAAGTTCTGTTATAAGGGTCTGTTTTTGAGATGCTACACGATGCCTCCATAATTCTAACTCCGCCTCTGGGTTGCATCAATTACATCAATATGAGATACCTAGTTTGTGACGTTTAGTTAACCTCAAAACCTATGATATATATATTTTGAAACAAAAGGATATATAGATGGAGAAATTGACATACCACTAGAATCACCAGAGGTAGGCGGTTTGGATGAAGGTAAATTAAAGAAACGATACGTCTCATATCGAAGATTACAGCTAGCTAAATAAGCTCGAGCACCCATCCTATAAGTTTGAAGCATTTTAGAACCTTTCTTCAAGCATGTTTTACAATCATCAGGGCTCAAATCTGGCGTACACTGCCCTAACCCGTATAGTGGTATAAGTACTGTATAATTCGTTGAATCAGTCCCATATTTTTTCTGGGACCCACCACCAGCAGCTCTAACAGCAACCACATTATTCATCATATTCCCAATAAATTCATCGAATTTAGTTATATTCCCAGTTACATTTTGTAAACTTGCATACGTAATATTCGGTTGTGTTTCAAGTTTACCAAAAAAGGATCGGTTAGAATATCTTACCATGCACTGTTCGTACCAGATTACTGCTTCTTTTTGGTTTGGACAGTAGTGGGGTAAGTCAGAAGTGGTGGCGGTTGTAACGCAGTCTTGGCATGAAGTGGTGTTTTGGTCTCCACGGCAGAGGAAAAGACCGTAAACAACCTCGCTTGCGGTGTTGCCGTTGGTTTTTCCTGCGGTGGTGCTGTGGAAGCCGCTTGGGTTGGTGGCGTTCGAGGAGAGAGATGTGAAAAGGCTATAGACATTGGTTTCGTATTTACTACCAGTTGCGAACATACTAGCGTTGCATGAATATTTATCAACATCAACAGCGGATGTTGTTTTGAGAATAATCACTAAAATTATTGAGAAGAATTTGGATGATTGGTTTATTTTTTTATCCATTTTTTTTTTCTGTTTCTACGATCTTAATTAAACAACATCTAATACCTAATAAACTTTGTACTACATTTTATCTTTTTATATTGGCATTAAAGAGACGGGCTAAAAATCATTATGTAATGAAAATGACTAATGAGTAGTGCCGGCTATGAGAGGGAGCACTGTGAGCGTTCGGTCCCCACGTTTTTTTAATTTCATAAATTTTTACTCATTCCGTATCGGTTTATCGGCAATAATTGAGAATATGTGTGAATGGTGACATATTTATTGTTGCAGATAAACCGATACGGAGCGAATTTAACTTAAAAAGTAAAAGAATGAAAATAGGGTGTTTATGTTATGAATTTTAAAAACGACTATTTTTAATTCTTAACAATTGAGTATTTGGTCGCTTGGGTCTTTAAAATCTTATGTATTAAAGTAGTAAATTTTGTTTAAAATATACATAAATATTTTTCTAGAGATTTGATTTTAAACTTACAATGTCATTTACGAAACTATATATTTTTTACTATAACTACAATTACAACTTTACAAGTACATAAAATAATTTATTAAAGCAATTATTTATGAATTATATATATTTTCAATTTTAGGACCCTTTTTAATATTTTTGATCTGGCCCCTAAAAATTCAGAGACGGAACTGCTAATGAGTACTGCGTACGACACATGAATCGACCCAGAGCTGTCTTGGACATTTTGGGGGCCCTGAGCGAAAACTTGAAAAATAGGCCCCTAAACGATGGAGAGATAGTTGTTCAATTAAACTCTCATAAAAGATTTATTAGTTTGATTAATAACTCAAAAAACAAGAGTGTTTTATTCGTTTTAAATAATTACAATTAAAAAACTATGAATTAAATAAAAAAAGTATATGAAGATATGGGGCCCCACAACAAGGGGGCCCTGAGCGGTCGCCTAAGGTGCACATGCCACTGAGACCCCTCTGAATCGACCGTAGAAGTAACCAACAATCATGACTATTGACTAGTTTATGTGAGTTAAGGGCCCAAGTAAGAAACTGTATTTGTGGGCAGCACTTGTGGAGTTAAAATTATGAATCGAGTTGAAGATTGCAACAAAAAAATTGGGGACACCACCTTTATGGAAAAGTTAGATTAGTCAATATGACTATTTAGTGAATCTATATAGTATACATGTATACTTGGAATTTGTGTGTTTTCAATGGTATACTTAAGTTTTAAAAAATTTCAATAGCTAAATAAATAATGGAATTCAATAACCACTTTTAATTAAAGGTTGTTTCAGACCATAAATACCACTGATTCGACCATAAACATATTTAGGCTAACTATAGTTAGTTCTTTTGGGTAACCACGGTTGACTTCATAAAAAGAAAAACCAAATTTTGATTGTTAATGTCCTAAAACAACCTTTAAAAGTTGTTATTGAATTTTATTAATAATATAAGTATACTACTGTGAATACGCAAATTCCTAGGTATACCAATGAGAATAATACATTAAATTTTTCATATTTTGTTTCAATAAAAAAAAAATAAAAAAAAAATAAAAAAGTGGGGGAAAAAAAGAAGAAATGAAAAATACTTCATATGGAATATGGTGGAATAAATATTTTCCTATCTTAGAATGACCATTTCTCACATGTGGCAAAACTATTTTCCCTTCTTTTTGCAATAAACAGGAGAATTATTTGAGAAAATGGTTTTGCACCAAAATGTTGTCCTCCCAAATAATGAGAGCGTAGATAAGGATGGTTTGAAAGGTGGCAAGAACAATTAAGCAATCCAGTCAAACGTGTACGCCGAATCATATTTCTATAGACTTATTAATAGGTGGTCACCATTAAAATTTACTGAACAAGTCTTTGATTTGATTTCTAAACAAGTGGACAGCGTCCTCATGCACTTAGCAATCAATATGATGACATAGATTCCCATAATTACTCTTCCCACTTGGAATATTTCTCCATATTAATCGCAACTATATAATTTATATTATTTATAATATATTTATTTATATTTTAGCAAGCAATTATAAAAATTATATCACAATAGCGTACATATTGAGACGATTCCAAGGAGATCTTACATTACCATCGTTGCATGCTTGTATGAGTGTTTGATTTTATAAATTTGAGGTACTTCTATTTCCCCAAAAAAAAGGATTGTTTTAAGTATATCAAAAAAAATAATTAGGAAATACGCTTAATACTTCATTTGATCCTATATTATTGCAGCATTTGCAATTTAGTACTATTCATAATCACTCATGCAACTAGCTTTTGATTTTTATACATGTAAACAAATATACATGATCATCAGACTCAACTATTGATCGAACTAGCTAGTCCCCAAGTCATTTACAGAAAATAACGGCTAAACCCATTACAAACTAAAAACAACTGCACATTCCTCCCTACATTGTTATGGCCCAGATTTTTCGGTATTTTTGCCATTTATTTATTTGTTATTTATGTGATTTTGTGTATGGTCCAAAATAAATTTTGGACTATTTATTTTATTTTATGTGAATAATTTCGATTAAATTCGATAATTTTGTTTTTGATTGATTATTATTTATTTTATTATTATTTAATTAATTAGAAATTTTATTATTTAATTTTCTAATTAGTTAATTAATATTTTTGGGCCAAATGCGATTTACACTTGATTAGTCACACATGAGTGCAATTAGCCCAATTATTTATCGAAAGCCCAATTTGGCCCATTTGCTCTAGCCATGGCCGACCCCCCTTGTTATATGGCAAGTTTTGCCACTTGCTTCATGTTCACACCTTAACTAACTTCTATATATAGAAGAGTTAGTAAGGCTTAAACTTCATTTGCCATCTTAAACACTCTTGATCATCAATTCAAAAGCCAAAAACACTCTCTCCTTTGCCACCAATTCCCACGCCATTTTTGGCTAGTGAATCCCAACATTAATTTGTTCATCTTCATTTCAAACTCAAAACTTAAAGATTAATCCTCCATTGATCTTTAATTGTCTAACCACAAATTAAGCCTCCATAATTCCAATCAAGACTTCTAGTTCGGGTTGGTTTTTGGGCATTGGTTCGTGTGGGTTCGAGTTCGTGGGGTAGCTGCGTGGATCGCGTGGTAAAGTGTCGTGTAGTGGGCAGCCGTGCACGAAGGGGTGGTCCGACAATGGCCGTGCGGTGTGGTCGTGCTCGAGTGGTGAAGCCGTGTGCGTGTTCGTGTGAAGTCGTGTTGCTGCGTGTTCCTGGCCGTGTGGTTGGGTATTTGGGCAGCGAGTTTTTGGTGTATAATTTGTTTAATCTTCATTAAGGTAACATACTATCTCAACCTAGTTTGTATACCTTGATTCATAGTATAGATTAAGGGATTAGATTAAAACTGGAATAGATGTTTGTAACCTTGTTTATGCGTGAATCATAGGCTGATTTTCGGTGATGGTTTTGTGATGATTTTTACTTGATTATATGTATTTCATGATTGATTATGTTAATTTCATGTTTGATGTTGATCATGTTCAAGTTTCATGAAGTTTTGATGTTTGGAAGTTGATGAAAAAATTGGTAAAATTGGTCATGATTATACATGTAATTGATGATGATCGTGAGGTTAACTTCTTGATTGAGTTCTTGAATCTTGATTGAGTTCTTGATTGGTTTCTTGAATCTTGGTCGAGTCTTGAAAGTTAAAGAAAGTTAAAAAAATTAAAGAAAAGATAAAGTAAGTTAAAGAATGGTAATTGAGGTTTTAAGATTGATTGATTTACATGTTATTCTTGAGTCAAGGCGTAAGATGCAACTTAAGATTAACTAAGAATGTAAATTAAAGTTAAAGATTTGCTTGATTTTGCTACTAGACGCCTAATCTTAGAGTAAGATTCTAAGAATTGGGTTAAGACGTTGCCCCTATCCTATCCGCGGTATTGGGATAGTTGGAGGTCTTACTATGTTGTCTTTGGATATGGATTTCCCGTAACATGGGTTTCATGGGGTTGGGAGTAAGATTCTCAATCCTGGCATAGTAGAAAGTTCGTTCGCGTAAGATGCGTTCGTACGTGCATAGTCCGGTCTAGCATGTAAATGATTGCGCCAAAGTTTTAAGATCTGTTAATTAGTGGTTAAAGTTAGTCGAGTCAGCATGATTACTTGTTTTGATTCGCATGTTAGTATGTTTGATTTGATTGTTTGATTTATGCTATGACCATGTGTATCCTCGTTAGGGTGGGACAGTTATGTTACTCGCCACTGACGGTGGACTGTTGTTTATTTTTCAGGTAATTTTGATGATGAGGTTCTTGCTTAGCTTTGGGTTGGGCGAGTGCCGATGTTATTTAGATCTTGTATTGCTGTTTTACGTTTCTAGTTTGGACTATAGTAGTGATAGTTGTATTTTCTAACTCTGACATTTATTTGGAGTTAATATTGTTAGTAGTAGTAGTAATGACATTTGGGTTTAGATATGTGCAATCTTGTGGGTGTTGTAGTTTTGGATTTAGTATTTATTCAATCTGAGGTTTTGTTTTTAATTTTTAAGTATTTTAGTATGTTAGAACTAACTATTCGACTCGTCGGTTTCTTCCACGCCGTTTTAAGCGAGTCGGGTTGTCACAGTTGGTATCAGAGCCGAATAGGTTTAAGTGAAGTTTTAGGATTTGAGTTAAACCCGGGAGTTGAGAGCTTTATCCTTCCTGAGTGATTGAACCCAAATTAAGTTTAAGTTTAAGTATAAGGGAGAAGAGTTCGGGTAGAAAAACCGGGATAAGACCTTTTTCTATTCTTTTTTTTCTCTTTTGATTTTGTGTGCTTGACTGTGGTGGGGATATATGACTGACACTGCTCTTTGGTATGTCTTTGTTTATTTATGTTGCAGCATATCTACGCCTCGCCGATTGAGTACGGGATGACAGAGGTTACGAGCGCTCGAGGAGGCGATCCTTACGTTGGCGTACCATAGTCGTCATGCGCCTAGTATGCAGTCGACGTTCGATCGTATTGCATGTCATCCACCTCCGACCTACGATGGGGTTGCCGACCATACTATCCTGGAGAGTTGGATCCGCGAGATGGGGAAGCTCTTCGACGCGACGTTTTGCCCCGAGCACGAGAAGGTGCAGATCGCCGCTTACTATCTACGTGGAGAGGCCAATAACTGGTGGACGGTAGCTAAGGACGCGTGCTTACCCTTACATTCGATTTCGTGGATCGAGTTCGTCGATAAGATCCAGGAGCGATTCTACCCCGACGAGTTGCGGTGGCAGAAGCAGGAAGAGTTTCTTACTCTTACTCAGGGTAAGATGACAGTTCAGGCGTATACCGACAAGTTCACGGAGTTATCGAGGTTCGCTACGTTTGTAGTTCCATCAGAGTAGGAGCGGGTCAAGCGCTACATCAAAAAGCTAGATCCGAGGATTCGCGTTCACATGATGAGTAGTGGAGCGAATACATTTCAGCAGGCCTACGAGGTATCACTCGAGATTCAGGCATCGACGATCGAGGAGAATGCGAGCAGGAAGAGGGCTCAGGTTCCGGCGACGTCGTCTTCTTTTAAGAAGCCTCGATTTAGTGCTCCTAGCAGTACTCTTCCGACCACGAGTTCGCATAAGGGTTCCGACAGCTCGAGATGCAGAGGCTGCGGCAGGGACTTCCATCCAGGGATGCGGTGTGACGGTTTGCCCATAGCTTAATTTATCTGCAGGAAGGAAGGCCATAAGGCGTCAGTTTGCCCCGAGAGGAAGCCAGACACCGAGATCAAGCAGCTTCTGGCACCGACTAAGACTTCGCATTTGTCTTATTTGATTCTGGTGCTACTGTCTCTTTTGTGGCTAGTAGTTTTGCCTCGAGGTCTAATCTTTGTGGCAACATTCCTGTTAGTTCTGTAATAAATCTCCCGTCCAGAGAGGATTTTATTTGTCAGCGCGAGTTCCGAGGAATGCCTACCGTGATAGCTGGGGAGCAAGCGACGGCCGATCTGAAGGAGTTCCCGCTGATGGAGTTCGATGTTATTCTTGGTATGGACTGGCTGTCGAAGTATCGAGTGATCATTCGTTGCCGAGATCAGTCAGTGACATTCAGAGGATTACAGGGCAACCAAGTTACCTACTCTAGGTTCGTCCTTAAGAAAGGAGTTAAGGTAATCTCAGCCTTAACGATGAGGAAACATCGCCAGAAGGGCGATATGGTGTACTTATGTCAGGTAAGGGACTTGACTGAGGAGCGTCTGTTGGACGATATACCTATAGCGAGGGATTTCAGAGACGTATTTCCTGATGAGCTACCAGGAGTTCCACCCGAGCGCGACGTCGAGTTTCATATCGACTTAGCACCCGGGACAGCACCGATTTCGAAGGCACCTTACCGGATGGCACCATCAGAGTTGCAAGAGTTAAAGACACAACTCCAATATTTGATCGACAAGGGCTTCATTAGGCCGAGCGTTTCTCCATGGGGAGCACCCATGCTCTTTGTGAAGAAGAAAGACGGTAGTATGCGTCTGTGCATAGACTACCGGGAGTTGAATTGGGTAACTATCAAGAATAAGTACCCGTTGACTAGGATTGAGGATCTGTTTGATCAGTTACGAGGAGCGGGAGTGTTTTCGAAGATAGATCTTCGATCTGGATATCATCAGATTCTAGTCAAGAAAGAAGACATCCCGAAGACCGCTTTTCGTACGGGATACGGCCACTACGAGTTCGAGGTGATGCCCTTTGGCCTCACTAATTTGCCAGCCGTGTTCATGGACCAGATGAACCGGACTTTCCATCACTTACTCGATAAGTGCTTCGTAGTATTTATAGACGATATCTTAGTCTATTCGAGAGATGAGTCTGAGCATGCGGAGGATCTCCGGATGGTACTAGAGATGTTGCGTAGGAATAAGTGGTTCGCAAAACTCTCCAAGTGTGAGTTCTGGCTTCGCGAAGTAGCATTTCTAGGTCACGTAATTAGTAAAGAAGGCATTAAGGTAGACCCGGCAAAAGTTAAGGCTGTAGTTGAATGGATTAGCCCGAGAAATGTGGCGGATGTTCGTAGTTTTCTGGGATTAGCCGGATACTATCGACGATTCGTCCAGGACTTCTCCAAGATTGTTAGGCTGATGACTAGTCTCCTACAGAAGGAGATCCGATTCGTTTAGACGGAGGGTTGCGAGCAAGCATTCCAGCAGTTGAAACAGAGATTAGACTCTGCTCCTATTCTTACCCTTCCGAACGATGAGGATGATTTCGAGGTCTATAGTGATGCATCGAAGAGTGGCCTAGGATGTGTGCTCATGTAAGGCGAGAAGGTCATCACTTACGCATCGAGACAGCTGAAGGTGCACGAGCCTAACTATCCCACGCATGACTTGGAGCTAGCAGCTGTGATATTCGTGCTCAAGATTTGGAGGCACTATCTCTATGGTGGTTCATATAGAGTATTCACGGATCATAGGAGTCTCAAGTACATCTTTACTCAGAAAGATCTCAATATGAGGTAGAGAGGATGGCTTGAGCTTATTAAGGACTACGACCTGACGCTTAACTATTGCGAGGGCAAGGCGAACTTGGTCGCTGACGCGCTGAGTCGCAAGCATCGATTGAGCTTCAGTAGAAGCCGTAGTTCCGTCAGACTTCGTCTGACATCTATGAGTGCTAAGCCTGAATTACTTCAGGAATTGCGTGAGGGTCACTTGAATGATCCGCAATTGGCTAGGATTCGAGAGACTATACGGCAAGGAAAAGCCGTAGGTTTTGAGATCTCTTCCGATGATAGTCTGCGATTTCAAGGGAGGTGGTGTGTACCGGACAGTTCTGATCTTAGGAACAGAATTATGTCTGAGGCATATAACTCGCCCTACTCTGTTCATCCCGGAGGTAACAAGTTGTACCAGGACCTTAAGGGCCAATTCTGGTGGCCTAAAATGACATTTGGATTTAGATATGTACAATCTTGTGGGTGTTGTACTTTTGGATTTAGTATATATTCAATATGAGGTTTTGTTTTTAATTTTTAAGTATTTTAGTATGTTAGAACTAACTATTCGACTCGTCGGTTTCTTCCGTGCCCTTTTAAGCGAGTCGGGTCGTCACATACATAATGTAGAGAATGTGTACTTCTTTTTGGGAGAAAAGGTAAACAATTTAAAAATGATAAAGACATCTTCCTCTTGAAGAGAGATATCATGATTTATCTAGTGCTAAGAAATAAGAGAACTTAGCATTAAAAAAGGGATCGATATCGAGGGACACGAGGGTTCAATGCCCGAGGGACGCGATATAATCCGTAGTGTGGTAGGCTTCACGAATACATGGGAAGAAGAGGAGGCCGCAAAGTCTCTGAGGATGGAGCAGATGTCATCCATAAGGAGCTCAATTTTTCAAGGACAACTGAATTATTTACCTTGCAAAAGACAAATAACAATTATGTTACCGCCTTCAATGAAAATGGAGGTTTGATTATGTTGCCTATCTAATAAAAGACCATTTTAAAGGGGTGTGGCCTCTACAACGAGAGGAGATGCATTGCCTAAAAAGAAAGCTCGGGCTGGAATACAATCACCATGGTGATCACTAAGGAAAACAACTGTAGATGGTAATTTGGTAGTGGCAGAACCATCAAAATTAAGTTTAACTGTAACAGGGGGAGGAGGGTGCCAATTGACAAAGGAAGGGCCCTGGGGAGGTGGACTAGAGGGGAGGAACAATGCATTTAATGGAGAGCATCTACTAAGAGACGGGATTTCCATTCATGAAAATAGGAGAAGGGTTGGGTAAAGAAGACTATATAGGAAAAAGGAGAATTACGAAAAACTAACTTGTTCCGAGCTTTCTAAATACTCAATAAGATATGAGGAACTTTCTCCATGGGGGCATAATATTGACTATGTAAGCAGGAGAGAAGAGAAGAAAGGAAGGGCTACATAGGCAAGGGTAAGATCCAAAAAATAGACTGAACATGAGAACAAATGGGGAGAACCATGGGGCAAAAGAGAAATAGTGGACCTGAGTTTCCTCAGCCGAGAAACAAAGACGGAAAAGGGGGGAGGGGGGAAGACTTCGGGATTCTATATTTTGACATATATACTTGGAGACCGTTATGTAAAAATTGCCAAACAAAAATTTGTAGCTTAGAGTTATTATCCAATTTCCACAACCAATGAAAGTCCCATTTAGAGGAGTAAGCTGGGATGCCATGGGCTAACCAAGTGACAGACTTTATAGAGCATTGGCTATCAGAAGTAAATCCCTAACAGGTAGACCTGTTAAACGGGTCGGGTCGGGACGGGTTGGTGTAAAATAGTTGCGGGTTCAGGTTGTACTGGGTTGTGTGTTAGCGGGTTCGGGTCAATGTTAGCTATTTTATAACCCAAATTCTTCTAGTTCGGGTTGACCCAGCAGGTTGGGAAGTTTTATAACGCCCTTTAATTTTTCATATTTTAATGCAATATATGTACTAAAATGTACCTTAAGCGTTATAAAAACTACAAATTATAAGAAATATCTTCATTAATAGCTAATTCATGGCAAAAAATTGATGTTGTGGTCTAAGAAAAATTATCTTAAATTCAAAATTTTAATGGTATGAAGTGTTTTTGCTTACATTTTCCTATAATATAATAAGCTTAATACATTTTTAATGATTTTCGGGTCGGGTCGGGTTAAGAGTGGGTTGTGTTTAACGGGTTCAAAACGGATTTGAGTTTTTTTTTTTTTGTCAAAACCCACTATTTACGGGTCGGGTTTACTAGGTTTATCGGTTCGGGTCGAAAATTGACAGTTCTACTAACAGGGTTCATCCATGAAAAGGAAGAGGGAGGGGGGATTCCAAGAATAGTATTACAAACATCTAAGGGGAGAAACTGGGAATGTAAATGGAAGTTACATGTACCATTCGTAATGAAATAATCCATTGTTAAGTCGGGATTATGAATATCAGAAGGGTTCATATATATTAAGGTGGAAAATCAAATTCACATTGAAAACCCATTTGTCAAGCCAAAAAAGAACAGTAGAGCTATTACTAGTTTTCCATGAATCCTTTTTTTAAAAAAAGGGCAGATCTGGAGAATATATTTCCATATCCATGAGTCTTTAGGCTGGGCACGATATTGAAAGAAAGAAGAACGTCGTAGATACTTTGCATGAATAATTTGAACCCAAAGATTGGTATGGTCAGACATGATTTGGTGTATATATTCTATTCTTCTTTCCTGATGTATGTTTGTACACTCTTTTGTTTTTGGTCATTCTGTTAATTATTTTTTGGGGCCTTTTATTTGCTTCTCTTTTTGGGCCCTTTTAGGAGGGGTGGTAGTCATAGGTGTTTTTTGGTGAGTAATGTAATACTACATCCATCTTTTTTTTACTTGCTACATTTTGTTTTTCATATCTCCCGAAACACAACTTTAATTAAAAATATTTATAACTACATATAATAAAAAATAATAAAAATGATATATTTAAAAATTACATGTTGACACGAATCAAACTAGATCATTCATGACTATATTTTTCAATATATACATAAAAGTAGGAATGATTGGTCATTTCACTACCAAAAACAATACCTAATAACCTAACTAGTATAGTTAGGCAAATAGTGTCAAACCACTGAGGAATGACAAATTTAATTACTGATTGAACCATGTTCACTATTACTAACGGAATTAAAAGTTGATTGAGAATGATTAACTAATTAAAATAAATCTGACAAAAAACAAAACAATAAAACAAAATTGTAAAACAATGACAAAAATATTCGATTGAAACTATAGGAATAAAATTTAGGGCCGATAGGATCTACGTTGCATCGATCATGAATCAAACAACAATTAAGGGGATAGGAATGAATTAAGGTGAAATGAAATTAGTTGATCTCGCAGACCAAGTCTACAATTAAACCATAAATTGGCTTTCGCATATAAAGTCTAAAAGCTCAATTGAAATTTATCCTACACTCAATCTCGGAACATTCGCATCTAAAGTTGAATATATAACACTTGCAAGTTGGCCAAAAATGCAATCGATCATAACATATCAATTGAATTCACCAAAACAAACCACATTTAAATCCTAAAAACGATCATGAACCGTGATCCTTGCTTAGTTTCACCAAGCCCTATAATAAAACTACTCACTAATCATAATTGAATTAATGAGAGCACTACTAAAAATCAACAATGAATTCATGATGAAAATTTGCAATAACGAGTGTAATAACACTAATAAGTAATAACAATGACAATCAATTAAACTAGAAGAGAAAAGCAATCATAAAAAATAAAATTAGAAAAGAAAACAATGAAGGAAAAGTACCTTAGATATTGAATTGATAGAGAAAACTCAGGGTTTTTACAATGAGAAAAACTAAAAAAATTCTGTGTGTTTGATCATAAAGAGAGCTTCCTTTCTTCTTTTCTCTCTCCCACTCCTTGAATATTACAAAACTACTTTAAAATTGTCTAGAAAATAATCCCCATGAGGCCCAAAAATAATAATTGCTCCAAAAGAAAACTAAAAAGACGTGCAAAAAGAAAACTGAAAAAAAAAATGAGTTCGCATAGCCAACCCGATCGAGTTGTGTACCCGATCGATTGGGTTGGGTCTCCAGTAGTGTTTTCTCATCTTGCATCCGATCTGGTGATGTAACCATAGCCAAACTAAGGGTGACCCGATCGGGTTGGCCAACCCTGTCAATCGGGTCACCTTCAAAAGTGCCCAAAGCGATGTCAAAACACTTCCGATCTCATCCAAGACAAAGTTCTGAAATGAACATTGTCAATTTATGAAATGTAGAAAGTATTTATACACAAAGGGAGTATAATCTGAATGCCACAATAAATCTATCGGATTTTTTACCCCAAAAATTTCCCTGAAATACAGTGCAAAATTATCTTAAAATCAAATTAAAGTTCTTTAACATAATTATTAAATTAGTATAGACAACTCGACATAACATATCCTATTTCAAACATAAGATCATATTTTATCAGATCAATTTCCTAATTTAATTAGTTTTAATTCATCTTACAATTACTAAGATTCATATTTAATTAAGAACGAACTAGTTAATTAGATTAACCAAGAAAATACAATTCTTAGGGTTCTCCATGGTGGTGTTGTGATCCGCACTGCCTGTTGTCCGTGCAGTGGACCGTGTTCAATGGCAGCAGCAGTACCCACGGGCAGATCAGTGATGCCGTGATCAGTTGCGGTATCCACGGGCTGGGTAGGCAGGGCAACAGAAACAAGAGAACCATGACCAACCTCTACACACTCCAAATCATCCAAAACAACTTTATCAACCCCATTGGACACCCCCTCATCCTCCACAATAGTATTACCGAATCCTCATGAGAACTATAAGGAAAAACATTTTCATGAAACTTGACATGCCGGGAAACAAAAATTTCCCCGGTTTCTAAATCATACAATTTCCAACCTTTCTTACCATGAGGATAACCCACAAACACACACTTCCAACTTCGTGGAGAAAATTGGTCGCCCTTGGCTTTTTTATTATGAGCAAAACACAAACACCCAAAAACACGCAACTCATTAAAGCCAGGTGGTTTGCCGAAGAGAAGTTCAAAAGGACTCTTATTTGCAAGTAAGGAAGAGCGTGTACGATTAATACGACAAGCCGCACTTAGAACACACTCACCCCAAAAATTGATAGGTAAATTTCCTTGAAACATTATCGCACGACTCACATTTAGTATATGTTGGTGTTTACGCTCTACCCGACCATTCTGTTGTGGTGTACCAACACAAGAGGTTTGAAAAAGAATGCCATTGTTATTAAAATAGGGAATCATAGGTTTAAATTCGGTACCATTGTCACTCCGCACACATTTAACATTGACATCAAATTGACATTTAACCATGGCAAAGAAAGAGGTAAAAGTAGAATAAACTTCAGTTTTATTATTTAATAAATAAACCCAAACACCACGGGAAAAATCATCTACAATTGTCAAAAAATAGTGCGTGCCGCAAGTAGACGGCTTATTATAAGAACCCCATAAATCACAATGGATCATCTCAAAAATACGACTAGCTCTACTATCACTATCTGGAAAACTATCCCGTGATTGTTTAGCTTGTGGACAAATTTCACAAGGTTTATTCATAGAATGACAGCGCGAACTAACTTGCAAAGCAGGAACAAACTTGACGATTTTGTCCGACGGATGACCCAAACGACGATGCCAGAGCTCAAATGTGGAGATAGTTAGATCTTGCACCGCACACACTTTAGGAGTCTGCCGAAAACTGTAGAGTCCATTTATTTGTTCACCGGCTCCAATCAGGCTCCCCGAGTGTCGGTCCTGTATAGCACATAAAGAATTAGTGAATTGGACAAAACAATGAGAATTATCAACCATTTTAGACACTGAAATAAGATTGCAAGTCAATTTAGGGACAAATAAAACATTCTCTAGAATAATATCCTCAGCTAAATAAATACTCCCTTCCTTTTGTTGCAAGAGCCGTAGCACCATCAGTAAGTCCCACGGGGCACGGTCGAATTTCACGAACATCAAATAAACAAGTGTCGCTACCAGTCACTTGATGAAACACACCAGTATCAATAATCCAAGACAAAAATAACTCACCACTCATTTTATCTTGATTTTGACTATTTATCAAAGTTAAAAAGTGCACGAACATTATCAGTAGATCAAACAAAGCAGATATGACATTTTCAAGAATTGAAGAAGCAAAACCCACGGCAGAGGCATCAACTAGCGACGAACCCACGACATGAGCCCGAGCCGCAGATCTGTCGTGACCAGAACCAGCAACAGCCGAGGAAGGCCTGCTTCCATTCAAACCAGTTGCAGCCGAGGCAACCATCCCTTTGCTCCCATATTTGTCGAACCACCAATCCGGATATCCATGGAGCAAGAAACAACCCGTATTATCGTGCCCGGAACGCTTACAATGAGAACAAAACAACTTCGACCTGTCCACCTTCGAAGTAGATGAAGACGGTTTTCGGTCACTGGGCAAAGCAAAGACATGGGCAGCAACGTCCTTCTCCAGAAATTGATGAAAAATTTCATCCTCCCTATCATGAGCATATTTTTCAGCCACATTACAAGTACAAGAAGTACATTCACAACCGTGCGGAGGCTTGAGACGATTCAAATCATCAAAGAGACCCATAAGCGCCGCATAATAATCCTCTACGCTCATGGCTTTGGACTGCCTGCAGTTGGTGATTGCCGCCCGAAGTTGATGGAGCCGAGGTCCATTTGCATCGCAGAACCGCCACTCCAAGTAGGACCATAGTTTACTTGCTTCGCCAAAATAAGGAAAAGCCGCAGCGAGACGAGATTCGACGGTCCGCAAGATCCAAGAAACCAACATCGAGTTAACCGTCTCCCAATCTAGAAGCTTCGTCTTGTCCGTAGGTTTAGAGATCGTCCCATCGACAAATCCAAATTTTCGGCGAGACTTCAACGATAAGGTTATAGCGCGAGACCAAGCATGATAGTTGTCAGATCATTCTTCAAACAACATGAGTGATTGTATTTCCCGGTTGATCTCCGGTACCAAGATAGAAAGGAGAAGATAGATCGAGACGAGTATCGTCCACCATGATTGAACAAGGACTCTCGTAGAAGAAGAAGAAAAAAAAATAAAACAGAGGCTCGTAAAAAACAGAATTATTAGAGGAAAAGAAAAAATCAGAATTTTAGAGGAAGGGAATAGGAGAAATTAGAGGAAAAATCAGATTTTTAGAGGATATATTATAGTATTAGGGTTTAGAGTGAATTAGGCTCCGATACCATGTCAAGAGAATAATTCTGTGTGTTGTATTATGATATGATAAGTGTATATATACAAGAGATTAGGGCTCACTAACTAGGCCCATTAAATACCTAATTACACAAATAATATAGGGCCCAACAAGACACTTAAAAATTAGACCATCTTATACATTAATGGAAAAATTGTCAACAACTACCACTAACTTTTATTTTTTTGATACAACTATCACCTATATTTTTTATTTTATAAAACTACCACAAAAGTTCTAGCTTCTTTGAAACCACTAACTCAGATTGTATTAATGGATGAAAATTTTGAGTAGTACCATTGATTGCCATAATTATAGTGTTGTAAAACACAAGTTTCACATAACTCGCGACAATTTATTTCCTCATTTTTTTCTCACATTTTTTAGTAGACTTTTGATTTAGGATTGAAACCTGGATGAGCTCAGATACCATGTTGCAGTAAACGATACAACAAACAAAGCAACACAACTAATAATATTACTACATTATTGAATGTACAACTTACTTAAATAGGGGAAAAAAACAAACAAACAAACAGAGCAACTTGGCCATCTAAATCCACTACCCCACTAAAACCGTATACCCAACATATAGTTTGAC
Source organism: Salicornia ramosissima (assembly GCA_951394345.1). Classification (NCBI taxonomy): domain Eukaryota; kingdom Viridiplantae; phylum Streptophyta; class Magnoliopsida; order Caryophyllales; family Amaranthaceae; genus Salicornia; species Salicornia ramosissima. The sequence continues at coordinate 12,794,675 of OX596240.1, forward strand.
TAATTAAAACAACCCACTGCCCCTAAAGTCAAACAACCGTCTTTGACTGGGTAATACGAGATATTATTGATGTATAGCTCAGATATACATATATATCAGCTACATGACAAACAATATTACACCAAAACACCAGAGTTAACCGGCGCAGTGGATTTTGACGGTGAAGATAAACCGAAAAAAGGATAAGTCTCATATCGAAGATTACAGCTAGGTAAATAAACTCGAGCACCCTTTCTATAAGTTTGAAGTGTCTGAAACCCAGTCTTCAAGCAACTAATACAATCACCACCGCTCAAATCTGGCGTACACTGCCCCAACCCATATACAGTCTTAAGTATCGTATATTTTTTCGTATCGGTCGCAAATTTCTTTTGTGACCCTCCATTAGAAGCTCGAACCGCAACCTCGTTGTTAATCATATTCCCAAGAAACTTCTGGAATTTATTTATATTCCCACTTACATTGTATAAATTCGCGTACTGAACATACGGTTGTGTTTCAAGTTTACCAAAAAATGGACGGTTGGAGTATCTTACCATGCACTGTTCGTACCAGATTACTGCTTCTTTTCGGTTAGGACAGTTGTTGGTTAGGTCAGTCGTGGTGGCGCTAGTAACACAGTCGTGGCATGAAGTGGTGTTTTGGTCTCCACGGCAGAGGAAAACGCCGTAAACAACCTCGCTTGCGGTGGTTTTTCCTGATGTGGCTTGGTGGTAGCCGCTAGGGTTGTTGGCGTTTGAGGAGAGTGAAGTGAAAAGGCTGTACAGATTGGATTCGTATGTGCTGTTGTCGGCGAACATAGTAGTGTTGCACGAATATTTATCAACGGTAACAGCGGATGTTGTTTTTAGAATCATTATGATAATAAGTGTGAAGAATATTGAGAATAATTTGGATGATTCGCTTATTTTGTTATCCATACCCTTTTTTTTCTTCGATCTTAAACAAAATCGAATAACACTCCAGTGTTTGTACATTTTTTTTTCGTCTTATATTGGCAATTCTGTAATGAATGAGTAATGAGTACAGCGCATGCGGTATTGACCTTATCGGCCCGTTTGGTAACCGGTACTAAATGATGCTAATGGAAACCACGGAATGAATTTATAACTAAATTTGGAAGCAAAATCAAAAACCATTCCCATAGTGGTGCTAGTTTAGCTTAAATTTATCTAATTTTCTTCACAAATATCCATTCCCATCAAATAACATCCTCCCCAATGAGTAATGGATGGGAATAAAAAAGAGAAGAAAATTGAAGCTTGGGAATGAAAATTTGTTTTCCATGGGGATTATAAGGTTCCTTCTTAACAAAATTACACTGTAAATTCATTACCATTACCACAATTTATTAGCAATAACCAAACGGGCCATAGATGTAATCAAAACTTATCAATTTAGTTGCTACATTTTGACTTATAGCACTATTCACATGTAGTTTTTTTTATTGCTTCTAGTTTTATAAGCGTAACGAAAAACACATTCATAATAGATCTAGTTTAATTCGTTTCAACATGTACTATAAAAATATATAATTTTTTTTATTACACGTAGTTCAAGATATTTTTATTCAGTTAAAGTAATAATGTCTCAAGAAATATGAAAAAGTAAATGTAGCAACTAAATTAGAACGGAGGGACTAATAGCTGAGAAGGGCCCAACTACGAAATTGCATTTGTGGACACCAATGTGGTGGCACCATCCCCATATAACTTTAAATTATGAATTGATTTGAAGGGTCCAACAAAGAAATTGTGGACACCACCTTGGTGGCAAACCTTTTTTTCTTTACTAATTAATTGTTAGTGCCGACAAAAATCATTCCAAGATAAAAATATTAAATCACTGTGTGTTTAAGCATTAGAAATTGCGATGACAATCTTACATTTATTCTTACATTTTATATTTTAAGATAATAAAAATTATTTTTCATAATATAAAAAATTATTCATATATAGATTATGTTGTTATAACTGTGCCACGCATGCACTTGTGCTAATCTAGTTAAATTTACAAAAGGATTCCGCTCAAAAATGTTACTGCAAAGATCATTCCTGTAGGATGTTGGATCAACATTAGATATATTTTCTAAAATAAAATTTATTTTGGAATATTTGATAAAGTTTTGCGCTAATCAATGTAATTAATATATATATATATATATATAGGAAGAGGATCATGTAAAAACCTTCTAATAAGTTAAAAACCTAAAAACTAAATATCCTGGCCATTGATTTTTGTCTAGCCCATCATAACCGTCCATTTAATTTTACAAAAAGTCAGAGAAAAAAAAATCTGTTTTTTTTTTAATTTACTCACTTCACTTTTCACACTTGCTGAGGCAAAACTTTGAAGATTAATATCTTTAATTGTGTGTTTGTAAAAATTATAAAACCTATATATTAAAAAACTACATGTTGAAACGAATCCAACGAGACCCCACATGACTATATTTCATCTTATGTATAAATCACAAACGATAGTCAAAGTAGACTTTGTGAATAGTAACAAAGTCAAACTAAGTAAACTTTAAAAAAACGGAGGTAGTACAATTAAGGTGTACATGTTAATATTATAGGAGTACATGTTAATTTGAGGAGGTACATATTAATTTCCAGGTTCATTCAAATCTTACATACTAAATTAAGGGGGTACATGTTAATAATAAAGGGGTACATGCAATGATAGGGTACATACAAAATCAAACACGAAGAACTGCACTTAAAAAAAATTCGAACTTTACAAAAAAATGCACAGAAACATACTCCCTCCGTCCCCTTTTGTTTGCAACATTTACTTTTTTACACCTCCCAACACACAACTTTAAATAAAAATATCTTTAAATACATATAATAAAAAATTATAAAAATTATAAATTAAAAAAAGTACATATCAAACCGAATCAAACGAGATCTCATTTGACTATATTTTTTCTTATGTACATAAAATTAGAGAGAGTCAAAATTGGTCAATGAACAGTGACAAAATTGTACTTGTTGCAAAAAAAGGGGGACGGAGGGAGTACTAAATTAAAGGGTACATGTTAATAATAAAGGAGTACATACAAAGATACAAGGGTACATACAAAATCAAACACGAAAAGCTGCACTTAAAAATAATTCGAACTTTAAAAAAAAAATGCATAGAAACATATTAAAATAAGAGGGTACATGTTAATAATAAAGAGGTACATGCAAAGTTACAAGGGTACATACAAAACAAACACGAAAAATTGCACTTTAAAAAAAAATTGAACTTAATAAAAAAATGCACAAAAACATACTAAATTAAGGGGGTACATGCAAAGATACAAGGGTACATACAAAATCAAACACGAAAAACTACACTAAAAAATCGAACTATATAAAAAAATGCACAAAAAGATATCAAATTAAGGGGGTGCATGTAAATAATAAAGGGGTACATGCAAAGATACAAGGGTACATACAAAATCAAACACGAAAAACTACACTAAAAAATCGAACTATATAAAAAAATGCACAAAAAGATATCAAATTAAGGGGGTGCATGTAAATAATAAAGGGGTACATGCAAAGATACAAGGGTACATACAAAATCAAATACGAAGAACTATACTTTAAAAAAAAATCAAACTTTATTAAAAAAAATGCACAAAAACCTAAATTATTGCTTGAAATTTGCATGAAATCTGTGAAATTAGCGTGAATGAACTGGTTCAATCAAGTAGTTTTTTATAAAAACCTAAGCGAAACTTTAAAAAAAAAAATTGTAACTTTAGGTGGATAGTGTTTTTTACCCGAAAATTAATCACAACCTTAGATCTACATCTAACGGTCATAACTAAAAGTTTTTAGTTTTCAACTTAACATAGGTTTTTAGCAAATCCTCTCTCTCTCTCTCTCTCTCTCTCTCTCTCTCTCTCTCTCTCTCTCTCTCTCTCTCTCTCTCTCTCTCTCTCTCTCTCTCTCTCTCTCTCTCTCTCTCTCTCTCTCTCTCTCTCTCTCTCTCTCTCTCTCTCTCTCTCTCTCTCTCTCTCTATATATATATATATATATATATATATATATATAGGAATAGGATCACATAAAAACCATCTCTCATAAGTTGAAAACCTAAAAACTACAGATCTTGACCATTGATTAAGGTTATTCCTTTCTCAGCCTTTGATCTAAAATTTATGACTTCTTCTTCTCAAAAAAAATAAATAAAATTATGACTTCTTCCCTCACAAAAAAAATAAAATTCTCTCTCCTATATAAACAATTCACGCATTCTCTTTCTAAAAAATTGACAAGTTCATCTTTTTTGACAAAATCACGCAAAAAAAAATAACGCAAAAAACCACACATTTATTTTGTAAAAGCTTCAAAAGCCCTTGCTCTTTCTCATCTGCAATCTTCTTTTGTCAGGTATACATTTAACTTTGTTGAATTCTGATTATTAATCCTAGTTTTAGGTATTTTTCGAAAAATGTATTTTGATTGTGAGATTCAATTTTGTTCGATTTTTTGTCTCTTGGTTTTTCATCCGTGATGTTCGATTTTTTTGTTTTTTGTCGAATTTTTAATTGATGATTTTTTTTTTATTTTGCTTTTCGTTGAATTTGCAGTTATTGGAATTTGTTGAATTTTGTTTATTCTGATTTTTGGCTGCCAATTCAATGGGAAACCTATTGTAACATTCAGTTAATGGTGTATTGTTGTAGGTTTTTCGTTGCATTGTGAAATATGATTCTTATTTTTGGTTTGGAATCTATTTTTTTCCCCCACAAAATTTGATTCAAGGTTTTTTTTTTCTAGATTTGATTTGAGTCTCCTTTGATGTTCGTTGTTCTTTGTCTTTTCATACATTTCAGATTTTTGTTGCATGCTTGAATTCATCACATTGAGGACAAGAGTTGCTAGATGCATTGTTGTATTTGCTGCTTTAAGAGTAATGATATTAATATGTTCGTACCCGGCCTCTTAGTTTAATATGTACCATTTTAATTTAATATGTCCATCTTGAATGTACCCCTTAGCTTGAATCTAATATGTACCACTTGATTTTAATATGCACCCCTTAATTTTAACATGCATCCCCTGAATTTAATATATGCCCCTTGAACTCAGGCAATGATATGGTTCCAACCATTTTGTATCAATTGTATCCTTTTTAGTCAAACGTTTCCCTTTTAATTTTAATACGTATTACTTGATTTTATATACCCTTGAAATTAGTATAAGCCCCTTGAATTTAATATGTACCATCTGAATTTTATATGTACCCTTAATTTAATATGTACCACTTGATTTTTTATAAGGGTAAAGATATGTTTATGTCATTGTGTATCAATTGTATTTCTTTTTCGTCAAATGTATCCTTTTTAACATATACCCCTGATTTTAATGTGTACACCCTAAATTTAATATATACCCCTAGATTTAAGAGGGTACATATTAATTTTAAGATGGTGCATATTAATTTAAACGAGTACATATTAATTTTAGATCACCCATGGTTTCATCCTTCAAAGTTGAAGTAGCAGTTTTTAGTTGGTAACATGTTATAATAAACCTATTAGCTCAATTGGTAGAGCATTGTGTCAAAGCACAAAGATGTAGGTTCAAATCCTACATAGGTTATATAAGGGCAATAATATGATTCTAGCTATTTTGTATTAATTGTATCTCTTTTTTTGTCAAATGTATTATTTTTAATATGTACCCCTTGATTTTAATATGTATCCTCTAATTTCAATATATATCATCGGATTTTTTATACGTATCTCATGATTTTATTATGTACCCCCTGAATTTAAGATGTACCCCTTGATCGTCTTTTTTATTTTATTTAGAAAAAATCAATCTCAACCGTTGATCTAAATCTAACGGTCATAAATGAAAGTTTTTAGTTTTCAACGAAGCTTTAGTTTTTAGCAGATCCTGACTCTATATATATATATAGAGAGAGAGAGAGAGAGAGAGAGGATTGGCTAAAAACCAAAAGATGGTTGAAAACCAGACAGAAAATGGTTTAAAAGGGTACATTAGCAGTCGCAGGGGGTACATTAGATGTTTAAAGGGGTACAAATGGTTTTTAGCGAAAGTTACTAATATTTACAAAAATTGTCATTAGTAATCACATGTGTACCCCTTTAAGTGTCTAATGTAGGAGTTTTTAAGTTGAAAAAATTATTAGTTGATCCTCTTCCTATATATTTCCTAGTAAATACATGTTACTTTGGACTGAATTAATATGATTTGCATTGAAATAAACTACATCATTTTCAGCGGAAAATGTGATGAACCGAACGTAATTTTTCTGAAATGTATGGAGTCTAATAGAATACAACCTAATAAAATAGTCATAACAATCCTAAAACTAGTTGGCTATTCTTGGTTGTACTGTATTTGTTAGATCAGTCACTATGACTATTAGTGAATGTGATTAGTATGCATTTGCATTGGTAAAGTAAGAAAACCTTAGTATAAAGGTTTTTCCGAGACATGGTCCACGTCCACGTCCACTAACAATCTGTTTGTTTTAGTGGAAACAATTTTAAGGGCTGGGAATATGGTTTTTCATGGAATATATTTTTCAAATGAAAATTAAAAATTGTTTCCGCATTGACGGTTTCCATGGGAAAAAATAGGAAAAAAAATAACAACAAATGAAAGAGTAAGGACACGTGTGAGAACGAGTAATAAGTAATGAATATGGTGAAAATATCACATTCCTATTCTAAAAATGAACATTTGTCACATATGACAAAATTATTTTCCATTGTTTTTGAAACAAACAAATGTACTTAAGAAAAGGTGTCCAACAAAATGTATTCCTTTCAAATAAATAGTCTTCCAAAAAAGATAAGGACACATTGAAAGCTGACCTGAGTGGCTGAGTTAAGCCATTCAGTCAAACATGTACGCGGAACCATTTTTCTAAATACTTATAAATAGGTAGACTGTGGACACTGGACACCATTAAAATGGACTCAAATTTTCTGTCCTATTTAAGGATGGCAATTCAGTCTGAATCCGACCCTAGTTCGACTCAATCCATAAGAAAAAGTCCGATTTGAATCCGAAAAATAAAAAGCCGCATCCGGATCCGTTTAATAAATTTTAACTCTGACTATTGTCGGGTTATAGTCGGATTGTGCATAATCCGATCCGATTCCGATCCGTTGCCATTTCTAGTCCTACTTATTGTGTCTTATTTGTTTTCCATTTATTTTGGTTGGTTCAAGTAATTAGTATGACCCACCTTTTAAAATATTTTTCCAAAAAAAACTATTTTTTCAACCAATCAAAATTAGTGGTACACCAAAACATAATAAGGCCCCGTTCTATAGGACTGAGAAAACATGAACTTAAATTAAATTAACTGAACTTAAATTAAATTAACTAAATTTAAATTAAATTAAATGAATTTAAATTAAATTAACTGAACTTAAATTAAATTAAATAAACTTAAATTAACTGAGAAAAAATATTTATATGTCTATTTTCATGTCAAAGTAAACCCTGAAATCCTTCGGTGGAAAATTTGGTCCAAAAAAACCACCGCCGGAAAATTCGGACCGACAATCGCCGTCCGAAATTTGGTTGAAAAGACATTGGGGGAAAAGTCTACCCGAAAATTGTCGCTGAAAAAGTCGGTTGAAAAAAGACCGTCGGAAAAGTCGGCCCGAAAATTATCACAGAAAAAGTCGATCGAAAAAAGACCGCCGGAAAAGTCGCCCCATAAACCGACGTCGGAAAACTCGGTCGAAAAAACACCGTCGGAAAAATCGGCCTGAAACCCATTCCGCCAAAAAATTCGACCAAACCGTCATCGAAAAAGTCGACCGAATAATCACCGCCGGAAAAGTCATTCCGAAAACCGTCGTTGGAAAAGTCGTCCTGAAAACCGTCGTCGAAAAAGTCGTCCCGAAAACCGTCGCTGAAAATCGTCATCGGAAAAGTCGACCGAATAATCGTTGCCGGAAAAGTCAGTCCGGCCGAAAACCGTCGTCGTAAAAGTCGTCCCAAAAACCATCGCCGAAAAACTCGTCACGAAAATCGTCGCCGGAAAAGTCAATCTGAAAACCGTCGTCGGAAAATGTCGAGCGGAAAAACGATGCACGGAATTTTTAATAACAACAACAACAACAATAATAATAATAATCATAATAATAATAATAATAATAATAATGAACTGAACCGAAATGAACTTAAATTAAATTAATTGAACTTAAATTAAATTATATTAAATTAAGTTGATAAAAGTCCTAAAGAAGAGGACCTAAATGGGACGGAAGATTTTTTCCCATTAAAATTTACTAGAAGTCTTTAATAATTTGACTTCTAAACAACTGGACACCGTTAATTCACTTAGCAATCAATATGATGACATGGATTTTAATAATTGCTCTCTCCATCTGATTTATTAAAAGTCTAGAATTTTATTTAACACTAGTTAAAACTTAATTTGTATTTGGAATCTATTTAAATCATTTTAGCCTTTCTTTGATTTTGAAATTAATTTTGATAGAAAAGATCCGATGCATTGCTTTTATTAGCAAAGGGTTCAGGCTATCTGGCATAGGGATGTTAGTTTGGGTTGAGACTCGCTGAGTTAATTGAACTGTTCATAATCTGAACTGAATGTGATCCATAGCCTGAAATTGACCTGAACTGAAAGTGACCCATATATTAATAACCTGAACTGACCTAAACCCAAAATGAATATGAACTAAACTGATAACCTATCTCGAACCTGAAAATTCAAGAAACTGAACTGTAATCAACCTGTTACATAATTTGACCTGAACTGAACTAAAACCTTAATTGAACTGAACTGAAACCTAAATTAAACTGAACTGAAACCGGAATTAATGTAAACGTAATGGTCATTGTTGACTTTTAATTTGATTTTCAATTAGTGGTGAATTTGATTCAATGATTTTAATTTGATTCACATATATGATCGCTGCTGACATTTAATTTGTGAGACCATTATCACCTATTTTTTTGACATTATATAACTTAATTGTACAAAACACTTGAACCAAGCTTTCAACATTATAATTTTACATAAAACTTTAAATAGTAAAACAATTCTTTTATACACTTTTCTTCTTTTTAAGTTAACAAGGGCAAAAACTGGAGGATCATTTTAAATCATCATATGGCATGTTAGTTTAAAGCAATAGCAACTAGATCAATGGCCGTTGTTGTAATAACCCGAAAATCTGGGCCAGAAAATTTCGTGATTAATTATTATTGCTTCTAATATTCTAAGTCCAAAAGGCCTAGTTAATTAGACTGTTTAATCTTATTTTTTTCCTTGTCTTAAATTGGGCCCAAAGACCCAATTATTCCCCTCACTTGGCCAACCCTCTTTATTAATTGGCCAAGGATGATTTTTGATTTTAATTAATTATTAATTAGATAATTTTAAGTCTGAATATCTATTTATTAATTTAATTATCTAATTAATTCTAAAAACCCTATTTTTAACTAACTTGTTACTGAGTCTCCTAAAGTTGACCCTTACTCCTACTATTACTCAAAACTCACGGCCCCCTCTTCCTTTTATTTAGTTATTTGTTCCTTTTGTTCTTTATAATTATATAAGGAACAAAACTCATATTATTGTATCCTAACTTCAGAAACTCTAAACTCTCAAAATAAACCACAAAAATTCCCTTGTGTGCCGTGTGGATTTTCGAACCAAGCAAGGAAATCTTTCTTTGTTTTTCTTCCTAATTCAACGTAACTAGACTATCCTCCTTGAATTTGGTATTAGTTTATCATATTGTTAATTAGGATTAAACTAGGAAATTAATTAGTATCATGATAGGGCTATGATTGTTCGAACCCTTTGGATGATGAATGTTCTAGATTGTTCTTGATATGTTGCATGATCTTTTTGAATCTTTAATGTTATTATTTAGTTCTATGCATGTTTTAGTATCTTAATTTACATGTTTTAATTAAAATAATTGCATGAAATTTTCGAACTTGATTCTTTATTTATGCATGTGATTGTCGAATCTCATGCCTAGTTTTATGATGATTTTAGGATATTTTCTTGATCTAAAAGCATGTTCATGATTTATTTAATTGTATAATTTAAGTCTTGAATTAAAATTTTAATCTTGTTTTTACTTCTTAAAAATGTCGAGTGGCTCAAGAACAATAAAAGAATTAAAGTTTCAATTTTTCATGTTCGTATTAAGCCTAAATCTTGATCTAATAATTGTTTATTAATTTAAAGATGATTTAAAGATTTAAGAATATGGGTTAATTAATTCTTGAAAATAAACTAATCGTGTTCTTGTTTTCCTTCATGATGGCCAAATAATATAGTAATAAAAAGACATAATTTTTTATCCAGATTTGGTTATAATTTCATGATTAACAGATAGTTTACAACCTTATAATTTATATAACTGAATTACTAATTAAAACGTGATAATAAAATATGGAATTAATTTATAAATTTTCGAGTGACGACATGTTGATAATGGCCGAGTATTAATATGATAAAAAGGGTAAATTTTGATCCTATTATGACTACTGTTTTGGTAATCTAAAGTTAACCCATAATTTTATTATTTATTAGGTTTTAATGATTCATCCTTGATATTGTGACTGATATTTTGAAGTGTCTATTATTTGTAGTTTAGTTTTTATTATTCAACTTGAGTTGTTCGAATGGTGTAGGGATGGAAAAAGGATATTTTTATCATGAATTATGATAATTGTTGATTATTATATTGGTTGATGATTTATTTGTTTTATTGAATTAATTATGTGATTATTTAAAAAGAATTGAATTTAATTATTTATGTTGCTTATTTTCGAAATGTCGAGTGATATAGATGATTATATGAACAATTTAATTTAATTTTTGGCTTATAATAATTTTAGTTTATGATTTAAGGATTTAATAATATTAAGGAATAAAAAGGAAATAAGAAGATAAGTTGTAATAATAAGGAAAAGGATTAACTTGATGATAAGAATAAGATGATAAGATGCTATTGGTCTCACGATGGCCATGTCGATAAGATAAGATAAGAAATTGACGCCTGTTTGGTGATACATGGGTCACCAGATTAGGTTAAGTCGAAGCCACTGCCCTACTGCGGTCTCTGGGCAGTTCTGGATCCTAGAATATGTTGTCGTCCGGGTTAGTAGTACACGGACTGCTAATCTGGGAGTGAGGGCCCCACTTAGACATAATCCTTGGAAAGGAGGGTTATGGGTAGGATACACGGGTCCTACCTGGCATGTTCTGGGAAAATTGGAATGTACACGGGCATCGTTACGAGCTATAATGACCGGTCCTTGAACTTAAGAAGATGTTTAAAAGATGGTGATGTAATATGAATAACAACTACAAGAGGGGGGGTGAATTGTAGTTGAGGGAGTTTTTGACTTTTTAGCGGAATTTTAAACTTAAACTCGAATGGAAGAATAACCAGAAATAAAGACAGAGAGTTTTAACCTACAAGGAAAACTTCCTAAGCCCAAATAGGAAGAAAAACCTTGACCACGAGGGATTTTGACTCTTGGACTTCTCTTATTAATATAGGCCAAACGACTTTGTTACAACCTATAAAAAGGACCTTCTCTATTCTCTATGTTCCACTAGGAACCTGTTCCCCCTGACACCTGTTCCCCCTGAACTGATGCCACGATCTTACTAAAGATCGATTTTTCTCACTTCAGATTTCGAATGAAATTTGAATTCTCTCTTTCTTTTTCTTTGATTACAATCAAATATTCTCTTTGATTTTTCTCTCACCCAACCCTTATCACTTATGAATTACAATTAAAATACTGAAGAACGAAAATTCAAAGAACACTAAAATAATAGAGCACCCGAACGTATTGATCTTGAATTCTCTCTTGGTTGTGGATGATCTTGAATTTCTGGCAGCCCTTTGTATTTATAATTTAAGCTTTGTCTTAAAATCTCATGCCTTGGAGAAGAAGTCTTCTATATGCATAGTGGAGTCATGCTATGCCCATCATCTCCTACAAAATAGTTTGACAAAGCAAAATTGTAAAACAAACAAAGAACTTACCCTAGAATAAGTCTAAGTACATAAAACACTAAGTAAAACCCACTAACTCTAAAACCTACGTGGGAAACAAAATTAAGAAAGAAAAATTTTAATTTCTAAAACTTAGAAACCCACTAATCATACGTGTGAATGAGGAGAGAAAAATAAAAAAAATCAGATTCTTTATTTTTAAATAACTAATATAACCACCTTACAAAATTTAGTCAAAACACTCTCCATAATTCCTACCTACACGCATGACCACTAACTATTCCTAAAATAGTGGGTTGACTCGAAACAAAAAAACAAACTTTTAAAAACTAATTCCTAAAACTACTAAGTCATACGTGTATTACATGGCAAAGAATAGAACCCACTAACTACTCCTAATTTAGTGGAATTGACTAGGAAAAACTAAATTTTTAATTTTCAAAAACTAAAACATGAAAGACTCAACAAACTAGGACACTTATACGTATGACTAACAAAATAGAATAAAAATTGTAATTTTAATTTCAAATATTTATTCTACCAACTAATTGTTTAACAACTTACTAAAAACACTCTAACCTAACTTGACACAAAGAAACCGTAAATTACCAAAACACATAATATAAAGTTAATTACCTTGAATAATATACTTAAATTAAAACAACCTTAACTTAATTATAAAATTCGAATGACCCACTAGACTTATACTAGTAATATTTTCCTGCACCACACCAAGATTAGTATTCCAAAAATAAATCAATATAATATAAGAGTTAGGACATATTTAATAAAATATATTTACCTTAAAATTAGATACTCCTCTAATTTTGTTCACAATAAATATATTCTGTAAAATATCAAGTATATACAAAATGAAATATATTTAATGTAAATTAGATACTCATCTAATTCGTTCTGTATAAATATATAACATAAAATATATGAAATATAAAATAAATTTAATTTCAACTAAAATTACTTTTAGTTGATTCTCCTTAAATCTATTTTATTTAATTATATTGTCATCATCAAAACTAAGGTTCAACAATATTCTCCCTTTTTGATGATGGCAAATATAATGACATAAATTTTTTTTTTGTTACATTTTTATTTTTTTAATTATCAAGGAAATAAAGAAAGCAAGCATACTAATAGCATAGATCATACTTAAAAGACTTAACCATTTACTGTCATTTTTCTTCCCCCTTTTGTCATCATCAAATGACTAGGGATAAACCTGCAGGACTTAACAATGTTAAGTAAACAATTTTTCTCAGATCATGTAATTCTAAAGCATATAATCTAATAATATTAGCCATCCAAATGAATTAAATATGCAAGTAATTTCAAATGATGAGCAAGGATTACTTGAAAGCATAGGAAAGATGTCTTAGTCATAACGACTCACAATAGCAAAAAGAAACAAAAATAGAGCATTACGTAGTATAAGGTCGTGAGGACCAAATACCAGAGACAGTTTAACATGTTCAGCAAAAATAGAGTTAGTTACAACACAGTAATTCAAATGGTTAACTGGAACGGACAAAATACGAAGCCGTCTTATCAACCTTCTCCTCTAGTTGTAGGCGATTCAACCGAATGTTGCTAATCAAATCCGCCTTAACCGAAGTTATCTTCTCTTCCAACTGGTTAACCCGGACATCCAAGGCATCGAGTTTGTCCACGGTACGTCCTACCAATTCTTTGGGTTGCTGCAATTCCCTACCGATCGTGCCACCACACGTGGTCAAAACCCAATCCATGTTTGGAGCTACGGTGGGTGCCTACTTCCCCTTGTCCACCGCAGGTTCACCCGAGCCACTAGCCACGTTCCGAACTAACTCCCGACGGATTTTTTCAGCCTTAGTAATGACTTCCCCTTCATCCATACATAGCCCATGTCGTTCTACCATGCCATCATCCAATATATCCTCCTTTTTAAGTGGAAATGTGGGTTGAGGTGCAAGTGGAATATCCAAACACTTAAAGATTTTTGTAAAAATATTACCATATCCCAACATATTCTTGTGTTTAACGGTATAAGCCACTTGTTTTAAAAATAGGGAAGGGAAATTGATAGGCATATAATGAATTAGGCAATACATGAGGCAAAGATCAAGAAGGTTAGCACTACATCGTTTCTGTGGACGGGGGTGTAAAAAACGCTTAACAAACTGGAAAATCATCTTATGAAAAGGGCTTAACAAATCTTGGGGAACCGAGTTGAGTTTCGGATTTCCACCAAAAAACTTAACAATATCACCATTTTTCTTCCCTTTTAGATTCACTCTATCTTTACCCCCAACCAATTCATCAAAACCAATGTTTGGGACCTCTAACCATTTACTTAAATCTTTTTCAGAAAATGTGTGGATTTGTCCATGAATCAAGAGTATGGCCATTTCATTTTTAAAATCAAATACCCTAGCTACATCTTCCATTTCCTTTTCATATAAACCTTCGTTGGCATGAATGTCAACCAATTTGGCCGATTTTTGTTTTGAAATGATGCGTGAGAATTCGGGCCAATTTGATGTCACCCACGCCATATCCACCCTACATCCAACCAAAAATTTAAGAGAACATTTTTGCTTACCCTTTTTCGTGGAGGTGGTGTCACCATCGTCCTCTTGCATGTCAGTTTCGTCTTGTGAAACCTCCTCAGATTGTGGTTTTGAGATGGATTCTTGAAAGGAAGGGGATGGTTCAACCTCGTGAGTTTTCTCTTCATCACTTTCATTGATGAGAAGCTTTCTTCTTGTATTTCTTTTTGGCAATGGAGATTTTGATTTTGGTAAATTTTGTTTTCTCTTTGGTGCTATGGATGGGTTCTTTGAGATGGAAAATGAAGAAGAAAAGCTGAAAATATTTTGAAAAGAGAGAGAGATAATTTCGGTAATGGTGTGTTAGAGAAGCAAAGTAAATGTGAGGAAAGAGGGAGGAAGAACGGTTATGGGAAAATGGAGAGAGGTTGTAATGTAATTATGTTTGTGTAAGAGTGTAAGAGTGGGTGATAGAGTGAGTGATAGGGAGAGGTTGAGTGTAAGAGAAGAGGGAGATGGGACGTGTGAGGTGGAGTGTTTAGTGATTAATGGGTATTGGTAAATGGGAAAGAATCTTGGGGAATCAAATATGGTGTTTGATTTGGTAAAATTTTGTGGCATGAATATAGGAAGAAAAGATGGTACTTGATTTTATTTCCTAATATCATGCTACATCCATTGATTATGGTTCAAAATTTAAAATATTGTTGTAACTTCCCCTTAAAATGCCGAACACGCTTTTTTTTTTATTATTATTATTGTTATTATTATTTAATATTATAACAAAAGAATTATTTTTTCCACTAAATAAAACAAAAGAAATTATCATAGAAATTTGCTCATCAAATTGATTATACAAGCATTATCAAATATTTGGACCATAAGGGTAATATTATAAAGACCTCTGCGAGATTTAAATAATCCATAAACTGTTATGAATTATAAAATTCACACTTATATTGCAAGCTTATCCTAACCAATATATTTGACAACACTTAGAGAATTATTGTATGACAAAAAAATAGTTAATGAATTTTAAGTATTCCTAGCTCTAGTCGAATGCATTCAAATCTTTCTCTTGGTAATGGTTTGGTAAGAATATCTGCAATTTGTTTTTCAGTTTCACAAAACAATAATTTACCAAACCTTTCTCAACATAATCTTTTAGAAAGTGATGCCTAATGTGAATATATATGTTTCACTCTAGAGTGATGTACTAGATCTTTTGAAATACAAATAGCACTAGTATTATCACAATAAATAGGGACACATTCATATTTAATACCAAAATCGCGTACCTGTTGTTTTATCCATAATACCTGAGAACAACATGCAGCTGCTGCTACATATTCCGCCTCAGCTGTGGACAAAGCCACTGTATTTTGCTTTTTCGAACTCCAGCATACTAAACTGTTTCCTAAATATTGTGCGATACTAGATGTGCTTTTTTTATTTACAAGATCCCCTGCATAGTCAGCATCTGCGTAACTTGTTAGATCGAAAATATCGCTACGAGGATAAAAAAGACATAAATTATCGGTTCCCTTCAAATACCTAAGAATTCTCTTAACCGCAGTTAAGTGAGATTCTTTTGGATTTGATTGGAAACGAGCACATACACCTACACTAAAAGCTATATCAGGTCTACTTGCAGTTAGATAAAGCAAAGATCCAATCATACCTCGGTACTGTTTCTCATTTACCGACTTACCATTCGTATCTCCATCCAACCTTGTACCTGTTCCCATTGGTGTATGGTTTGTCTTGGAATTTTCTAGTCCATACTTTTTCAAGAGCTCTTTTACATATTTTTGTTGATGGACCATAGTTCCCTTTTCAGTTTGCTTAATTTGCAAACCGAGAAAGAAATTTAGTTCGCCCATCATACTCATCTCAAATTCATTGCTCATGAGACTCACAAACTCTTCACATAAAGAATCATTAGTAGCTCCAAAAATAATATCATCAACATAAATCTGAACTACTAATATATTAGTTTCTTTAGACTTGAGGAACAAGGTTCTATCAACTCTTCCTCTAACAAAATTATTTGATAACAAGAATTTTGATAGTCTTTCATACCACGATCTACGGGCTTGTTTAAGACCATAGAGCGCTTTATCTAGTTTAAAAACAGAGTTTTGAAATTTTGGATTTTCGAAACCGGGTGGCTGTTCCACATTGACGTCTTCATTCAAATATCCATTTAAAAATGCACATTTGACATCCATCTGATACAGCTTAAAACCGATATAAGATGCGAAAACTATTAAAATTCTTATTGCTTCTAATCTTGCTACAGGTGCAAAGGTTTCATCAAAGTCTATACCTTCCTGTTGGTTATAGCCTTTGACAACTAATCTAGCTTTGTTTCTTACCACTGTACCATGTTCATCTAGGTTATTTCTAAAGACCCATTTTAAACCAATTACCTTTTGAGACTTAGGTTTGGGTTCAAGATGCCATACCTTGTTCCTTTCAAACTCGTTTAACTCTTCTTGCATAGCTGTTACCTAATCCGAGTCTCCTAGGGCTTCTTCATGATTTTTGGGCTCTAACATGGAAAGGAAAGCATGAAACCCGCAAAAGTTTCTCATCTGAGATCGAGTTTGTATTCCTTTTTCCATGTCGCTCATTATTAGATCCAAAGGATGAGAACTTTGGTGTTTCCATGGTTTTGGTTCAAAGACTTGGCTAGTTCTTCCTCTTTGCATTTCGTTGTTGTGTTCAGGAACCTGTTCTTCTTCTTCTTCAGCTCCTTTTGGTTCATTATCATCTTCAAGAACTGGTTCCTCGGAAACTTGTTCCTCAGGAACTGGATCCTTCTGTTTATTTGCAATTTGCTCCTCGTCTTCCTTTTGAGACTCATCTGGCCATGCCAAACCAATCTCAAAATCTTCTTCAACAATTTCTTCCTGAAAACTGTTAGTCTCATAAAAAATAACATGGACACTTTCCTCAACACACATTGTCCTTTTATTGTAGACACGATATGCTTTGCTATTCACTGCATATCCTAAAAAGACAGCTTCATCACTTCTTTGATCAAACTTACCAAGATTATCTTTTCCATTATTGTGAACAAAGCACTTACAACCAAAAATACGAAAATAAGAAATATTAGGTTTTCTTCCTGTAAAAAGTTCATAGGGAGTTTTATTAGAAATAGGTCTAATCATAGCACGATTAATGATGTAACAAGCCGTATTCACGGCTTCTGCCCAAAAATTCTTTGGTAGACCGCTAGCAATTATCATTGTTCTAGCCATGTCTTCCAGAGTGCGATTTTTCCTTTCTACCACTCCATTTTGTTGTGGAGTCCTTGGTGCTGAGAAATTATGATCTAGACCTTGTTCCCTGCAAAGCTCATCAAACTGTGAGTTTTCAAATTCCTTACCATGGTCAGATCTTAAGTGTTTAATTTTAAAACCACTGACCCTTTGAACTTTCGTAGCAAAGGCGACAAATTCATCAAATGTTTCATCTTTGCTATGAAGAAAAATAACCCAAGTAAATCTAGAAAAATCATCAACTATAACGAAAACATATTTCTTACCTGATCTGCTTTGAGTTCTTATTGGACCACACAAATCCATGTGAAGTAATTCCAAAGGATTTTGTGTGCTCACCATCTTCTTCAATTTGAAAGAGGATCTAACCTGTTTTCCTTTTGCGCATGCATCACAAATTTCATTCATAGAATATTTCATTGTAGGTAATCCCACAACTAGGTTCTTTGAATTTAATTTGTTTAGGATAGTAAAGCTTGCATGTCCGCATCTTCTATGCCAGAGTAAAGGATACTCCTCAATCACGCTCAAGCATTTCAAACTGTTACGAGGAACTAGATCCAGGTCCACAACATACGTGTTCCCTTTTCTGGTTCCTTCAAGTACCTTGTTCCTTGTTTGACTATCACTAACTACACAATTATTGTTTGTAAAACTACATTGTTTCCTTTATCACAAAACTGAGAAATACTAAGTAAATTATGTTTAAGACCCTCGACTAAAAAGACATTATCAATGGAGTTCGTCTGTGACTTTCCAATTTTTCCTACGGCAACTATTTCTCCTTTCTGGTTGTCTCCAAATGTCACAGATCCTCCATGGTAGGCTGCAAGTGAAAGGAACGTAGATTTGTCTCCTTTCATGTGCTTCGAACAACCGCTGTCGAGGTACCACTGGTTGTTCCCCCTCACTTCAGCCTGCATCCACAATCAAACGTTAGTATGAGGAACCCAGTCCTGCTTTGGTTCCTCTAGTAAATCAGAAATTAATTTTTCTTTCCACACTAGTGGAAAAAACCCCTTTTGCTGCGGTTTTTTTAGGGGTAATTTGCTGCGGTTATGAACCGCAACAAATCAAGGGTGCAGCAAATTCCCATTTCCTCATTTGTTGTGGTTCAACCGCAGCAAAAAGGTAAGGTATTTGCTGCGGTTTTTAATATAACCGCAGCAAAAAGGTAAGGTATTTGCTGCGGTTTTTAATATAACCGCAACAAATAGTGTACCTTTTTGCAGCGGTTCTGATGAATAACCGCAGCAAATTGATGTTTTTTGCAGCACTTTTTTATAAATAACCGCAGCAAATGGATGCTTTTTGCAGCACTTTTTTATACATAACCGCAGCAAATTGATGTTTTTTACAGCACTTTTTTATAAATAACCGCAGCAAATGGATGTTAAAAAAAAAGCATAATACCTAAAAAACCGCAGCAAATTGCAGGTTATTTTGAGGATTTCTTGGGTTATTGCAATTAATATATAAATAACATTAAATCGTAATAATTAGAACGTTTTGGAATAAATACTAACAATCGAATACATACAACTTAATTTTACCGATTGTACAAGGAATACAATAAATTACTACATTATTCATAAGACATTAATTAATACTAAAGAATTTTAATCAACTACTAAATCTGAGAAATTGTTTGTACAAGTATCAACACAAACCATGCGTGTACAAGAATTTGGCAAACTTGTCTCGAACCTCGCCAATTTCTTCAGCGGTGAATGATCCTTCTCGAACCGATGTGGATAACACCTAATAATTAATATAAAAACGAATTATATTAAATTAAACAACGTCGGATAGATTATATAATTAAGTTAGTATCATAAGCTCGAAAAATAAATATACATACGCATAACACACAAACACATCAAGAGATAACTACAATTGTATATTTATATATATAAATATTAACAGAAAAAGTTAGAGTTTAGTAACAAAAACGAGCCAGATAGGTCATTTTTGGGTTGTTTTGGATGTTTTCAATCTCATCTTCGCATTAATCAACCTAGCTCAGGTTTTTAAGGTTCATAGATGTCCTATAACATTCAAATAAATTCTATGACTCACTTGTGTGATTTCGGGTAAAGTTATAGAGTTTTGCAACAAAAACAAGCCAAATTGGTCATTTTTCCCTCGTTTTGAGTGTTTAATCCCATCTTAGCACTAATCAACCTAACTCATGTTTTTAAGGTTCATATATGTCCTATAACATTCAAATAAACATTCTATGACTCACTTGTGTGATTTCGGGAAAAATTATAGAGTTTTGGAACAAAAACAAGCCAAATAGGTCATTTTTCCCTCGTTATTGGGTGTTTTCAATCCCATCTTAGCACAAATCAACCTAGATCATGTTTTTAAGGTTCATAGATGTCCTATAACATTGAAATAAACATTATATGACTCACTTGTGTGATTTCGGGCAAAGTTATAGAGTTTTGGAACAAAAACAAGCCAAATAGGTCATTTTTCCCTCGTTATTGGTTGTTTTCAATCCCATCTTAGAACTAATCAACCTAACTCATGTTTTTAAGGTTCATAGATGTCCTATAACATTCAAATAACACTCTATGACTCACTTGTGTGATTTCGGGCAAAGTTATAGAGTTTTGGAACAAAAACAAGCCAAATAGGTCATTTTTCCCTCGTTTTGGGTGTTTTCAATCCCATCTTAGCACTAATCAACCTAAATCATGTTTTTAAGGTTCATAGATGTCCTATAACATTGAAATAAACATTCTATGACTCACTTGTATCATTTCGGGCAAAGTTATAGAGTTTTGGAACAAAAACAAGCCAAATAGGTCATTTTTCCCTCGTTTTGGGTATTTTCAATCCCATCTTAGCACAAATCAACCTAGGTCATGTTTTTAAGGTTCATAGATGTCCTATAACATTGAAATAAACATTATATGACTCACTTGTGTGATTTCGGGCAAAGTTATAGAGTTTTGGAACAAAAACAAGCCAAATAGGTCATTTTCCCTCGTTATTGGGTGTTTTCAATCCCATCTTAGCACTAATCAGGTCGAAATCCATTACAAAGTAGGTGCACCCTTACCTCATTAATATTTTCAAATCTATGATCGTTCGCACACTTGGAACAAGGACAGTAGAAACCCCCTGTGTTGTTTCTTTCTTCATAAGCGACAGCGCATTCGCAAAATTCAAACACCCCATCAACAAATTTTGATTGGTCCTTGCAATTATACATCCAAGAACGATCTTTTGACATTCTGTTTAACTAATAAGAGACGATATAACTTATTTCTAATCAGAGTTGTAATTTCATACAAAATAGCACTATTTATATTTTATATTGGTATGAACTGTACAAAGAACACCAAAAATTCTCTAAAAATTTATAATTCAAACAAAAGAACCAATCAAAAAAATTTATATTTATATTCATTTTAAAAATTATACTAATCCTCAAATTCTCATATTTATATACTAGATAGTTAATATTTAATCTTCTTATATCATCATCAATAGGTATAAATTTTTTCACCTAATTTTATATTCTAGATATGTTTATCAAGTATTTATTCTTGAATCTACAAAATATAATTATGTAATATATTTATCATCTAATTTTTCTTTTCAAGGTTCTAATTAATTTTAAGTATAAAATGCAATAAACAAATCATCCAAGAACAATGAAATGCAATGTCTAATCTCAAATATTTTTCATGTATGTTTATCGTCTATTCTAATAATTCACAAACTATAAAAATAAAATGTAATTAATGTCTTAACATCACCAAAACTAGCTTACAAACATTCTAATTTCATCTAATCAAGTCATCAACTCAAAAGCCCCAATTTTATTTAAGAACTCATCATGAACGCTAAGGTTAACAAAAATCAAATTAATCAACAAAGAGTTCAAACAATCAACTAAATAAACTTATAAACAATGATTTAGACTTAATACAACATCAAAATTAGTCAACAACAAGGCAAATACCACATTTAAAAAATCAGAAAAACAATCTACCCATTTATATATCTAGGGCTAACAAAAAAATCAGAAAAAAAATTGAAAAAAAATAAAGAATAGGGTTACCTTAATTAGGCGTGGTGGTGATGATGGTGGTGGCTAGAAGAAGCAGCAACCTCGTCGCAAATTCGGCCTTGGTGGCTCTTCAATTCGAAGCAGGCCAGAAATCGCGTGTTTGGAACCGACGTGTTGCAGGTCGGGCTGGCCTGGTGGTGCTGGTGGTCGTCGACTGAAGCTTCGTCGTGGTGTTGCAGGACGGGCTGGGCTGGTGGTGAGTCGACTGATGGGCTGGTGGTGAGTCGACTGATGGCGCTGCAGAGAGTCGAGCGAGGGAGCAGAGAGTTTTTTTTAATGGGATGAAATGAGATGTGAAGTGGCTGTAGGTGCAACAACGTGGTTAATTCTTTTTTTTTAATTGATTTGCTGCGGTTATTTGGGCTTACCCCAATAACCGCAGCAAATCCACAGCAGCAAATTACTCACGTATTCATTTGCTGCGGTTATTTGAATAAGCCCAAATAACCGCAGCAAATGAAGCGCAGCAAAATCCATTTTTTCCACTAGTGCCAGATCCTTTTGACTAAAGTAGAGTTTTTCTCATCTTGTTCTTTCTTAGAGGTGCAACTGTCCACGAAGTGACCAGTTTTACCGCAGAAGGAACAAATCTTTTGACTTGGCAAATCTACATACTTCTTTTTCTTTTTGTTTTTCTTATAGCCCAGACCTTCCTTTCCTTTGTTCTGGAATTTCTCAATCCAGCTTACAACATCAGGAAGTTTCTTTTTAAGAGGATCCAGATTATTCTTCAAAGACTGATTTTCATTCAAAGTTTTTCATAATCGTTTTTCAGTTTTTCAAATTCGTAACCCGTCTCTGAAGAGGAACCTGTTCCTTCGGGAACAAGAAGTTGTAGTTCTACCAGTTTCATATTTAAGAGATAATTTTCGTTTTTTACTTTTTCAAAGTTCTCTTGAATTTCTCTATTTTTGTCAAATAGATTGAAAAACCTAGTTTCTATTTCTGACCTAAGTGTGCTTAACCAGGCTGTATGTTGCTTGGATACTTCCAAGGCCTTTTCAAGTTGATGTCTGTTTAAGCATACTTCTTTGTAGTCCTCTAGTGTTTCAATCAGTAATTTTGAAATTTTACATAATTCCTTATCAATTGAAATAAGACTTACCTGAGAATTGGATGGTTCCTCATGTTCATCAGTCCTTGCCATCAGACATAAGTGGGCTGTTTCTTCTGTATCTTGTTCCTGTTCCTCGTCTGAGTCAGATTCACCCCACGCAGCAATCATAGCCCTCCTCGTGTGCTTCTTTGAAAAGGTTTCTGATTTTCCTTTCCCTTTTCTCTTGTTTTCCCTTTACCTTTCTCATTCTCCCATGTTGGACAGTCTTTTATGAAGTGATCAGATTCACCACATTTGTGACATTTAAACTTTGTTGGTTTCTTCGCGTGTTTGTACTTCTTGGTATAGAACTTTCTAAACTTCCTTACCATCATGGCTGTTTCTTCATCTTCTGAATCTGATTCTCCTTCACTTTCGGCCTTCAGGGCTATTGCTTTGTTTTTCACAGGTTCGACTTCTTTAGATCCGAGATGAATTTCGTGAGTCATCAAGGAACCTGCAAGTTGCTCTATGTCGAAAGTGGTGAAGTCCTTGGTTTCTTGCAGTGCCGTAACCTTAGGCATCCATTTATCATCTTGGGGCAGACTTCTGAGAACTTTTCGAACCTGTTCCTCAGGAGTGATTTTCTTGCCTAGTGATTCCAATTCATTGATTATATTAGAAAACCGAGTTAACATATCATGAATAGACTCCTTCGGCTTCATTTGGAACAACTCGTACTTATGCATGAGCATGTCAACTTTGGCTCTTTTAACCTCGCTTGTTCCTTCATGTGTAACTTGTAAGAGTTCCCACATCTGCTTTGCAGTTTTGCAACCCATGACACGATTGTGTTCATGAGGTCCAAGACCACAAAGGATAAGCTTCTTTGCAAGACTGTTCATTTCCTTCTTCTCGAAATCTTCCTTGTCAAAATTTTCCAGAGGTTTAGGAACCACCTCTCCTTTCTCATTTGTAGTAGCGACTTCGAAATCACCTATTTCAATCACTCTCCATACTTGATAGTTTTCTCCTTGAATGAAGATTTCCATTCTGTTTTTCCATTATGGACAGTGCTTTCCATTGAACATAGGTGGTCTCTGGGTTGAGTAACCTTCTTCGAGTCTTTCTCCCGTAGTATTCATTTTTCAGGATTGTGCTCCGCAGTGTTACCTGTTCCTGGAGGAACTGGCTCTGATACCAATTGATGTAATATGAATAACAACTACAAGAGGGGGGGTGAATTGTAGTTGAGGGAGTTTTTGACTTTTTAGCGGAATTTTAAACTTAAACTCGAATGGAAGAATAACCAGAAATAAAGATAGAGAGTTTTAACCTACAAGGAAAACTTCCTAGGCCCAAATAGGAAGAAAAACCTTGACCACGAGGGATTTTGACTCTTGGACTTCTCTTATTAATATAGGCCAAACGACTTTGTTACAACCTATAAAAAGGACCTTCTCTATTCTCTGTGTTCCACTAGTAACCTGTTCCCCCTGAACTGATGCCACGATCTTACTAAAGATCGATTTTTCTCACTTCAGATTTCGAATAAAATCTCAATTCTCTCTTTCTTTTTCTTTAATTACAATCAAATATTCTCTTTGATTTTTCTCTCACCCAACCCTTATCACTTATGAATTACAATTAAAATAATGAAGAACGAAAATTCAAAGAACACTAAAATAATAGAGCACTCGAACGTATTGATCTTGAATTCTCTCTTGGTTGTGGATGATCTTGAATTTCTGGCAGCCCTTTGTATTTATAATTTAAGCTTTGTCTTAAAATCTCATGCCTTGGAGAAGAAGTCTTCTATATGCATAGTGGAGTCATGATATGCCGATCATCTCCTACAAAATAGTTTGATAAAGCAAAATTGCAAAACAAACAAAGAACTTACCCTAGAATAAGTCTTAGTACATAAAACACTAAGTAAAACCCACTAACTCTAAAACCTACGTGGGAAACAAAATTAAGAAAGAAAAATTGTAATTTCTAAAACTTAGAAACCCACTAATCATACGTGTGAATAAGGAGCGAAAAATAAAAAAATCAGATTCTTTATTTTTAAATAACTAATATAACCACCTTACAAAATTTAGTCAAAACACTCTTCATAATTCCTACCTACACGCATGATCACTAACTATTCCCAAAATAGTGGGTTGACTCAAAACAAAAAAACAAACTTTTAAAAACTAATTCCTAAAACTACTAAGTCATACGTGTATTACATGGCAAAGAATAGAACCCACTAACTACTCCTAATTTAGTGGAATTGACTAGGAAAAACTAAATTTTTAATTTTCAAAAACTAAAACATAAAAGACTCAACAAACTAGGACACTTATACGTGTGACTAACAAAATAGAATAAAAATTGTAATTTTAATTTCAAATATTTATTCTACCAACTAATTGTTTAACAACTTACTAAAAACACTCTAACCTAATTTGACACAAAGAAACCGTAAATTACCAAAACACATAATATAAAGTTAATTAACTTGAATAATATACTTAAATTAAAACAACCTTAACTTAAGTATAAAATTCGAATGACCCACTAGACTTATACTAGTAATATTTTCCTGCACCACACCAAGATTAGTATTCCAAAAATAAATCAATATAATATAAGAGTTAGGACATATTTAATAAAATATATTTACCTTAAAATTAGATAATTTTGTTCCCAATAAATATATTCTATAAAATATCAAGTATATACTAAATGAAATATATTTAATGTAAATTAGATACTCATCTAATTCGTTCTCTATAAATATATAACATAAAATATATGAAATATAAAATAAGTTTAATTTCAACTAAAATTACTTTTAGTTGATTCTCCTTAAATCTATTTTAATTAATTATATTGTCATCATCAAAACTAAGGTTCAATAGATGGGATTCGGGAAATAATATGATAAGATATGTATTCCACTGGTTGGTATATTATTTGTATGCTATTATGTTATTTAAGTATGTATTTATGTATTTATCCATGTATCATTACACGTATGAGATGTTAAGTCTTCCGCTGCGTATGTCTGACATGTATGTATTTATGTATGTATACATTGGCGGAGCTAGAAATTTTTTATCGCGGGGGCCGAAATTAGTATCAGACTAAAGTAATAGAGTGATATAGAGCAAAAAAAATTAAGAGTGTTATTAGTGAGCCTCGAACCCAAGTCTAAGGGAATAAAACCAATTGAGCTATGATGTTTTTATTGTTTATGTTCACTTTAAATTATTATATACTAACAATTTTGGGCTAAGGGGGAGGACGAGGCCCCTGCCAGTGTCCCCTTGGCTCCGCCCCTGTATGTACATGTATGTATTTTTATACGTCTATGTACGTATTTTATACGTTTATGTATGTATATCTATACGTCTATGTATATATTTTTATACGTCTATGTATGTATTTTATACGTTTATTTATGTATATTTATACGTCTAGGTATGTATTTTTATACGTCTATGTATGTATTTTTATACGTCTATGTATGTATTTTTATACCTATATGTATGTATTTTTATACGTTTATGTATGTATTTTTATACGTATTTGTATGCATTTTTATACGTTTATGAATGTATTTTTATACGTTTATACGTTTATTTTTGTACGTTTATACATGTAATTTTGTACGTTTATCCTGGTTGATTTTATGACATTATATGGTTTACGGTTCCACATTTACGTGGGACAGCCCAGTTACTTGCCACTGACGGTGTGTTAGTTCAATGTATACTCAAGAAGGGGGGTTAAATTGAGTATGTGTGTTTTTTCCAATCGTTTTCAAGGTTTGTTTATCTTTTTGTGAGAACAACGAAAGAACAGTAAGTAAAGAGTAGGGACACAAAGATTTAACGAGGTTCGGCTTCTAAACAAGCCTACGTCCTCCACTCTCTCACCAATATTATTAATCAACTCAGAATAATAACAAGGTTACACACTCAATTAAATGCTACAACTATGTAACACTTAATTCCCCAACTGTTAACTCTAACAATTCACTCAGTGTTCACATAACACTCCCCAACCACTTCCCTCTAAGTGGTTCAAATATTACAAACTTAAATCTCCGTAAGCTTTTCTCTTAAAGATGGATATGGAGATAGTTTTGGACTAAGGATAGACTCTCAGAAAATATGACTTAGTTTTCTTTGGAGAGCAAAAGTCTTCTAGGTTTTTTTGCAAAGATTGTTTATATAGGCAAGGAAAACCGTCCCCTAGAAGTGTGCTGGAAGCTCCCCTAAATTGTGCAAAAAGATCAGCTGACTCAAGTGTACAGTTACCTGTTTCAGACCTTTGTATCCTACCACTATATGCAGCGGTTAATACCCAAAAGTCCAACAAGTACATTGCATTTAATGAGCTGATTTTGTGTACCAATTTAGCAAATTTCCAAAACACAAGTGATCTAAATTTTTCAAAATGATTTTGAACTCGAAAATCTATACGGATCACGTGCGTAATACTGAGGTCTGTTCCCACAATGGTCTCAGTACTACTAAGTCTACATCTGGTAAAGGGAACTGTTCCAAGCTTGTTCTGTACCTATTCTTAGCTTGTTCTTAGCCTGTTCTCTTTACTGGATGTAAACTTAAAGTCTTTTTGCTCTGTACTTAAAAACACTAAGAATATTTTCCTAAGCCTATTTTACAAGAAGATCCTAGAAATATAAAAAATAAATAGCTCCAAGCTTTTGGCTTCTGATCTTCAAGTATCTCAAGGCCTTCAAGGTTGCCTTGATGAGTCCTCACTTGATTCAACCTGTTCATATATAAATATACATAGACATCAAGTATAGAGGACTGGTTTGTCATCATTCAAATAAAACATGGTTCAACAATTTCCCCTATTTGATGATGACAAACCATGAAGTTCCCCCTGAGAACAGTAACCAATTGTTTCAAAATAAAACAACTGTTCAGAGGAACTAGTCTTGCACTGTGCCTGTAGTCAGATTCATAATCTCAAAGAATAAAAAAATACACAACAGACTAAAGCACAATTAGACTGATTACAATGGTCAGTCACTCATCACATTACTCAATTTATTATTGAGTTTGAGCATTAAACCTGTAACCTGCAAGACTTATCAATTATCGAATGTAGCAAGAGAAATTTCAAATTCACTTGGAAGAATTTCTTCCAGTTGGGATGGATAGGAGCACTTGATCTGAATTCAAGATACTCCTAGGCAAAAAGATGGGCCATCTCTTAACAAGGTCTGAACCTTGTTCAAGTTGCTACAATTGATACTAGGAACTTCACCTGTCCTATTCCCCCTTTTGGCATCAACAAATGACAAGAACAATCACAGCACAAAAATTAGGAGAAGGCAACAAGTAAAGTCATAAGCATAATATACACACAGCATTCTAGAGATGCTGTCCCAAATGTGAGTACCTGCAACTCACAATCCCAAAATGTTCAAGAGCACACAAAAGTATAAAACTTATACAGACCAGGACCATTCTGCATAGAAATTGTTTAGCAGAAATGGTTAAAAACTAAAGGTAGAAATTGCTCAAAGAAATCAGAGAAATTGTTCAGAGAAACTAGAGGATTGAAAGTTTGAAAGCAATGTTAGTAGGGAAAGGGGGTAGGCTAAGAAGAAGTGGAGTCAGCATCATCATCAAAATCCTCAGTAGAATCCTCATCCTCTTTTTCTGCACTCTGCTCCTGCTGCTTCTTCTTGACTTGGGCAATGATGGGAACTGGTCTTGGAGTGGTCTTGGGCTTGAAGCTGGAAGAGGAGGCAAGCTTTTCTTCATGGGAGTCCAGTCGTGCTGATATGTTCTTTATAGATCCATCCAGAGAAGTGCACAGAGCATTGACACTAGCCATCATCTGTTGTAGTAATTCCCCATGTGTCTGCACCTGTTTGGACAATGACCCAGTAGCTTCCTCAGACCTAGAACTGCTTGTTCTTCTTGCCCCTGTGGTCCTCTCTTCATCCCTCATTTTCAGCATACCACCCTCAAAGGTCATCCCCTTCTGACCTAGGATCTGGTTGGTGAGGACAGACATTTTCTTGACCTCACCACTCAGATGAACCTTTCTACTTTGGAAAACCAAGGTAAGCTAGGCACCATAGGGTAGAGAGTGGTTGGACCTTTCCAGAATGCTAACCATGTGAGCTAGCATGAGACCAGGGAGACTCAACTTAATTTTCTCATAGAGACAGTAAATGATCACATCATCCATCTTCCTAACATCCATTCTGCCCTAAGCCCTAGGGAGCACTATCTTAGAGGCAACTGTATGGAACAACCTCATTACTGGTTCCCTTAACTGGCCAATAACATAGCCAGCACCATCATGTGGAGAACCAGTAAAGAGAGTGGTCTGTATGTGTTCTGTACTGACCTCAGGAATAGTTGGCCAGTTATCCTTGGAATAATCACAGAACCCACCCCTAGGCACACCTAGTACCTCCCCTATACTCTTCTTTGAAAGAGTGATATCGACCCCCTCGACCTCACTCCAGACCTTCCCTTTTTCTAACTTTCCCAGCTTTGAGTAAAATTCTTCAACACAAGTTTCAAAAACATCTAGCCTCTTATCAAATAGCCCTTCCCAGCCTTGGAACTCTATGGCCTCCTTAAACTGTAACGACCCGACTCGCTTAAATCGGCGCGGAAGAAACCGACGAGTTAAGTAGTTATAAAACTAAAACTCAACACTTAGAAAATAAACTAATACCTCAAAATATTAGTATTAAACCAAAGATGTACAATAACCCACAACTTTGTACAAAAACTAAATCCAAAAGTCAAAAGTACTAAAACAAGAGTAAGATGCAACTCTAACTACATGCTAGAGTCTTATACAACAAATGTAATATCAAAAATCTGAAACAATGTCTATAGAATCTAATACTATGAAACAACAGTAATAAACAACAACAAGCACACAAACGCCGCTCGCCCAACCCCAAAGCTAAGCAAGAGCATCATCGTCAGATGTACCTGAAAAACACAACATATCCACCATCAGTGGCGAGTAACATAACTGACTCACCCCAACGGGAATACACAAGTACATAGCAATAATCAAATAACATCATACATACAATCCTCGAAGACACGAGACAACCTCAAACTCGAAATCCCAAAATCAACTCATCGCTCGACATCATCAATCATACGACATCCCTATACTCAAATCTAACTCAGGTGCAATCATTCTAGTTCTAGACCGGACTAGGCTCGTACGGAAGCATCTTACGCAACCGAACTTCTACTATGTCAGGACCGGGCATAAGCCATACACCCAAATCCCACGAACCCATTTCATACTTGGAAATTCGTGTCCCTAATCCCCAAATAAATCTGAGCGTACTAGGAATAACATAGTGAGACTCCAAAACTATTCCAATACCGCGGATGGAATAGGGGCAACGTCTTAACCCAAAAACTATGCATAAGCCATACACAAAGTCAAGGGCGTCTAGAAAAGAAATCAAGCTAATCATCCCATCATATCATCATCATATCGTCATAGTTAATTAAAGACAAGAATAAGCCATACTCTTGAAATTAATAACTAAATTATCGAAGTTAACTCAAGAATTGCCTATAGCCATACTCTTGAGACTAACCAAACATCATATCATCATTCTCAAATCAATCTTTAATCAACTCATCCCAAATCTTTAACTTTCATGACTCTTTCTATCACTTTCTTTAACTTTCAAGACTCTTAAAGAACTCATCAAACCTCAACAAGAACTCTAAAGAACTCAATCAAGAACCTTAAAGAACTCATCTAACTCTTAAAGAACTCAACAAGAAACCATTCAAGATTCAAGATCTTCAATCAAGAACTCAGTCAAGATTCAAGAACTTCAATCAAGAACTCATACAAACTCAAACTACACGCATGAACATCATCACTAATCCACACGGCATTCTTCATGTTTTTAATCAAAATTCAACAAATTCAAACCCAATCACCATGAATTTCAAAACATCATAAATCAATCTTAAAATATGAAAAAAAAAACCACCATTAAAATCATCATTTAATACTTCAAAATCAGAATTAAGATTAACTTCAAAAATCATAAACAATCATCAACAATCATCAACAATTCAATCAAACATGCATTTAATTAAAGCTATAAACATAGTACTACCAATTAAGTTGAGTTAGCATGTTACCTTGTTGAAGATTAACACACAAACTCAACACACAATTGCAGTCCAAGAACTCAACCCACACGGCACACACACGAGCACCCACGGACCGCCTTGCTCGAACACGAACACCCACACACACACGAGTGCACCACCTTGCACGGCTCTGCTGCACGGCTTCCTTGCACCACCCAGCCACGACACGGCCTGCACACGACCACTACGACCCACACGAACCCCCTTTGCACGAACACCAACCCACGAACCAACCCGGAATCAACCCAACAAGGGATCTTGATTGAATTAATGTGTTTAGGATCGTGTTTAGGATGCTTAAAGATCAATGATGTTTGAATCTTTAAGTTTTGGGCAAGGTAAGATGATGAACAATGGAGGTTCAATCACCAAAAGTGGCGTGAGAAATGGAGAGAGTAGAGAGTGTTTATGTGCTTGGCAAGTTGATGGCAAAGTACACTAGTGGAAAAATTGCTATTTGTTACCCCTTATTTGTTACGGTTCTATAAAAATAGGAACAAATAGAAAGCTATTTGTACCGGTTTGTATATAACCGGAACAAATCAATGAATATTTGTTCCGGTTTTATAAAAACCGGTACAAATACTCCTTATTTGTACCGGTTTGTGTAAAACCGGAACAAATATTCATTGATTTGTTCCGGTTTTATACAAACCGGTACAAATAAACATTGGGTTTTTTTTAAGTCTACGCACGCCCCCCCCCCCCCACTTCCCATTTCACTTCATCCAATTTCCCAAAATTTTAAAACCTCCCCAATTCGTCTGCCCATTAATTCCTCCACAGCAACGCCGCCCCATCCACCGGCCCCCATCCACCGTCGCCTCATCCACCGTCGCCTCATCCACCGCCGCCCCATCCATTGCTGGAAGTACTGCTGTTGCGCTGCTACTCGATTGAAGTGCTGTTGTTGCTACTCGAAGATGTTGCTGCTGTTGCTGCTGCGAACACCTGCTCCACGAACGTGAGGGCTGCCGTCGCCGCCCCATCCACCTTCGTCCGCTGCTTCTGGAACCTGCGTTCCTGCCTCGCGTTCATGCCTTGGTTGTTGCACATTGAAGGTATATGTTGTTGAATTGTTAGGTTTTAATTAATGTTGCTTCAATTCGTTTCACAATTTTGATAGGAACTTGTTGATTAGTTTAATGGAGTTTTAACTTGCTCATTGGTTGTTGAATAGTGACAATTGTTGAAATTAGGTCTTGTAATTTGGGTTTGATATTTTTTTTTTGATTTATTTGCCTGAATTTATAAAGTGTTGTTGGTCAATCTGATGAAATATAGGGTTTATTTTCATTAAGTTATAAACACTTTTAGCTCAATCTGAATTTAATTGCTCTTTGTGGTGGTTCATTGTAAGCATTGTATTTGAATTGCGATATTCACGGTAAGCATTTCGTTTTTTAATTTATGAATTTTATTATTAGAAATTAGCATGTTTTGTTCAGAGAGACTGTGAAATTTTGTTTTTCATGTTTTTTTTATTACATGGCAACAAAGAGTAAATTATTGAGTATTGTTTCTTATATTTAGATCTGGTCAATTGGCCGACTCGCCGACTCGCCGGTCCTTACTATAATTACTAAAATGTCGTCTTAGTTTTTTTTTTCTTTTTCTTTTTCTTTTTACCTATATGGAGAAAAGGGTCTTTTTTTTTTTTTACAAATCTGGTCAATTGGCCAATAAAGTATGAAGAAGGTTTTGCCTTTTGCATCGCATTTTTCTTGACATTTTCATTTGTTAAATTATAATAACGGGAATTTGAATTGAAACCACCTTGATTCATTCAACTTAAAATGTTCCAACATTATATTTTATAGGCAAGTCCAACTTATCTTATCTTAATTTTAGTGTTATATATAAAGTTTCTAAATTGATCATATGAAATGCTCATATCCAATGCCTAATTGATCCATTAACGAACTCATGTGTTTATTAGGTGTTATTAATGTTGATTGCATTTTTACTTTCAGGTTACTACCTATAATTAATGATTTTTTGGATGCTTATCTAAGTTCAAGGTTAGTCTCTTACAAATGAAAACCGAAGTGGTTTCTCTTTTTAACATTCTCCATCTCCAGCCTCTTAGTGTGGGGAATCATTTGATTGTTACTTGTGTGATATATTATAGTTTCAATTAGAGTTTGGGATTTGATTCATTTCATCAATAGGTATGTCTAAACCCCATTTTTTAAAAATCTCATTATCATCGGCAATTATGATGATTATGATTGATTTATACATGCACCTTTTTGAAGTAATCTGCACCACTTTAGCAGCATTGTTTTATATAGTCATGATCATGATCATTTGTAACTACACACTTGCTGTTGGAGTGCGTTCCTCTGTTGTTTTATATTAATTAATATAAATAAATTTAAATGTATAGGTTTACGCATATATTTTCAAGTTCCTACAGTGGCTAACTAATATTTTTATATTTCAAGTTTGATTTAATGTTTCTTAGGCCCTGTTTTTGTCAAGCAACATCCACTTTTCCTACATCTAATCCTTTGTATACTATCCCCTAAAAAAAGGTGGGAAAAGATGGAGCCTTCTAGCCCTTGAACAAGGGTATGTGAATGAAAATATAGGGTGGCTTTCAGTTTGTATTTTAGCCTTTTAGTTGTATTTTTTTTATCCATTTCAGTATTTTCTATTGGATTTTTTTAATGCTTTTAATTTTATTGACACTAGATCTTGTTGTCAATTGCATGTTTATCAGCCGTAAGATGAAGGGAATGAGATAAATTGGCCGATGTTCATTTTAGGATTCGATGCCAGTGAGGTCTTTCCTTCTAGGCTTGCCTCGGTGAGATATTTTCAACTCTCCTTTTATTTCGTGGTTTGGTTAGTTTTTTAGGATTAGATATAGAATTGAGATCATAGTTCGAGGATGTTTGCTTTGTTAGGGGCATGAGGTTCCCAACATGAGGACACTGGATGGTTGATGGCGTTGGGCCGCAACCTAATTTGATGATTTTGGGAATTATGTGCCTAATTTACTTGTCTTTGTGACTTGATTCTCTTGATTTGTTTTGATTTCTTTTGAATTGCTTTTGTTTTTTTTTTTTTTAGTTTGGTTTTATTCCTTTTGTTTCCCTTGATTTATTCTTTTGCTTTGCTTTTGTTTTAATAAATGTTATAGGACGTTCAATAGGATTTCTTTCTTTTTGTTTTATTGAAAGTTTTGCTTTTGAAAATTATAAGACAAAGAAGTCAAGCAGATTAGTTATATACTTTTGCGCTTATTGTTGAAAATAAAAAATCTCACTGTCGCTTGCGTGGGCCGTCTCAAGGATCTAAATCTAACTATGTCGAACATGAATGGGGATGAGTGCCCATTTTGCTTGATTGACATGGTAAGTGATTAGATTCTTAAACGGGGGCGTAGTTGTGGCATGAGATCGCAATTGTATCACTCTAATAATTAATAAACATGTAACTAATCACTTACTTCTAATTTTAAACACTCTAATAATTAATAATAATTGTTATAGGACGTTAATGAATCTAAAAACATGAACTAGGTTGATCGGTGCCAAGATGGGAATGAAAACAACCAAAACGAGCCAAAAATGACCTATTTGACTTGTTTTTGTTCCAAAACGCTTTACCATTGCCCGAAATCATTCAAATAAGTCATTAAATGTTTATATAAATTTTATAGGACGTGAATAAACCTTAAAACATGAACTAGGTTCAGCGGTGCCAAGATGGGAACGAAAACAACCAAAACGAGCCAAAAATGACCTATTTGGCTCGTTTTTGTTTCAAACCGGTATAACATTGCCCGAAATCATGCAAATAAGTCATAGAATGCTTACATGAATGATATAGGAAATGAATAAACCTTAAAAATATGAATTAGATTGATTAGTGCATAGATGGGAGCAAAAACACTCAAAACTAACCCAAAATGAGCTATTTGGCTCTTTTCCATTCCAAAACGACTTAAACGCCCTATCTTTGTCCAAAATCATACAAATAAGTCATAGAATGCTTCCATTAATGTTATAGGACATGAATAAACCTTAAAAATATATTAGATTGATTAATGCGAAGATGGGAGCAAAAAACCCACAACTAACTCAAAATGAGCTATTTGGCTCGTTTCCGTTCCAAAACGTATTATCTTTACCCAAAATCATGCAAATAAGTCATATAATACTTAGATGAATGTGATATGACATTAATAAACCTTAAATACATGATTTTGGTTTATTAGTGCGAAGATGGGAGTAAAAACACTCAAAATTAACCCAAAATGAGCTATTTGGCTCTTTTCCGTTCCAAAACGCCCTATCTTTGTCCAAAATCATGCAAATAAGTCATAGAACGCTTAGATTATTATTGGTGGCTAAACATACAAGAATAAAACCAACCAAAACGAGTAAAAAATGACCTATTTGACTCGTTTTTGTTCCAAAACGCTCTACCATTGCTCGAAATCATTCAAATAAGTCATGAAATGTTTATATAAATTTTATAGGACGTGAATTAACCTTAAAACATGAACTAGGTTCAGCGGTGCCAACATGGGAACGAAAAAACCAAAACGAGCCAAAAATGACCTATTTGGCTCGTTTTTGTTTCAAATCGGTATAACATTGCCCGAAATCATGCAAATAAGTGATAGAATGCTTACATGAATGATATAGGAAATGAATATTAGATTGATTAGTGCAAAGATGGGAGCAAAAACACTCAAAACTAACCCAAAATGAGCTATTTGGCTCTTTTCCGTTCCAAAACGACTTAAACGCCTTATCTTTGTCCAAAATCATACAAATAAGTCATAGAATGCTTCCATTAATGTTATAGGACATGAATAAACCTTAAAAATATGAATTAGATTGATTAATGCGAAGATGGGAGCAAAAACACCCACAACTAACTCAAAATGAGCTATTTGGCTCGTTTTCGTTCCAAAACGTATTATCTTTACCCAAAATCATGCAAATAAGTCATATAATGCTTAGATGAATGTGATATGACATTAATAAACCTTAAATACATGATTTTGGTTCATTAGTGCGAACATGGGAGTAAAAACACTCAAAATTAACCCAAAATGAGCTATTTGGCTCTTTTCCGTTCCAAAACGCCCTATCTTTGTCGAAAATCATGCAAATAAGTCATAGAACGCTTAGATTATTATTGGTGGCTAAACATACAAGAATAAGTTCACTAGTTTTATTTTTGTCTCTATACTTTGACGATTATACGTGTTTACATTTTTTTTTTTGCAGAACTTATTTAACAGCCAAAAGGAATTGGACGAGGTTCGAGAAGAATTGGTGAAGTATTTTAGGTTTAATTTTCTTATTGTCATAAATTTAATGTATTATTCATTACCGTGTTTAATTTCTTATAGTTTGTAACAATAATTTTTATGTGTTTATGTTAAGTAGATCTATATAAATTAAAGAATGTTGTCATTATAGTGGAGGAAATACTATTTTGAATGTTACAATTTTTGTTTGAAGTTGGATCGATGAAGTTGGATTGAGGAGAGAAATGTTCGTTACCTTATTGTTTAATATTTTTTTGCAATGATGATATGGGACTTGAATAGCTAAAATAAAATATTAGGAAAAATAAAATATTAATAATGAAACAAAACTATTTGTACCGGTTATAAAAGAAAACCGGCACAAATAGTTTTTTTTTTAA
This sequence comes from Salicornia ramosissima, assembly GCA_951394345.1. Taxonomy (NCBI): domain Eukaryota; kingdom Viridiplantae; phylum Streptophyta; class Magnoliopsida; order Caryophyllales; family Amaranthaceae; genus Salicornia; species Salicornia ramosissima. The sequence goes on from OX596240.1 coordinate 12,831,530, forward strand.
TTTTAAAAAACACTATTTGTATCGGTTTTTAGTTAAAACCGGTACAAATAATGTGTTATTTGTATCGGTTTTTCTTAAAAACCGATACAAATAGTCTTTTTTTTTAATTAAAAAAATTGCTATTTGTTCCGGTTTTATAGAACCGATACAAATAGTATCCTATTTGTTCCGGTTTTTATAACCGGTACAAATAGTATAGCTATTTGTATCCCCTCTATTTGTACCCTTATAAAACCGGTACAAATAAGGGATAAAAACCGGTACAAATAGGCCTTTTTTCCACTAGTGGTAGAATGGCAAAATGAGTAAGGGGCCTTACTAACTCTCATATAAATAGAGTTAGTTAAGGTGTGAACACAAGGCAAGTGGCAAGCCTTGCCATGCCTTTGTAAAACCGGCCAAGAGAAGCCAAAATGGGCCTTGTGATCCATTGGACTAAAATACTAAATTTACATGACTAATCATGCAAAAAACCGGCAGCTTGTGAAGTTCAAGACTGGCGGTATGGAACTGGCAGCATGCAAGGTCCAAGACCGGCAGTAAAGAACTGCCATCTTGCAAGCTCCAGGACTGGCAGTATAGAACTGCCAGCTTGCAAGGTTCAAGACCGGCAGTAAATAAGACCAAACCGGCAGCTTGAAGCCTCGTCTTTAAAACTGGCAGCTTCATCTTGAAGTCTCAATTGGGCCAATTAATAAAATAATAACTAAGATAAATAATAAAAACTAAGAAATAAAACATTTCGATTAAATCGAAATTATTCACATAAAATTAAAATAAATAGTTCAAAATAAATTTTGAACTAGCAAATAAACACATAAATACACACATAAACATCGGCAGAAATACCGATAAAATCTGGGTCATTACAACCTCCCCTCCTTAAAGAAATTTCGTCCCGAAATTTCAAGGTGCAGGAGATCGCTCCCCATCGAAAAGCTCAGGGTACTTCTGCCGCATAGACGCTTCCGTCTCCCAAGTCGCTTCTTCATGGTGTTGATTTCTCCACAACACCTTGACAAGCGGTACCTGCTTACGCCGCAGGGTCCTCTCCTCCCGATCCAAGATCTGAACGGGTCGCTCCTCATAAGTCAGATTCGGCTCCATTACGACCGGATCCACTGAGATTATATGAGTAGGATCATGTACATATTTCCTTAGCTGGGAAACATGAAATACGTCATGAACATTAGCCAGACTAGGTGGTAATGCCAATCGATAAGCCACCTCCCCAACTCGTTCTAGTATCTCGTAAGGTCCCACATATTTCGGTCGAAGTTTACCCTTTTGACCAAAGCGTACAACCCCTTTGAAAGGTGAAACCTTAAGCAAGACTTTGTCACCTACTTCAAAAGCCAGTGGTCTACGTCGATTATCGGCGTAAGATTTCTGACGACTCTGAGCGGCCTGCATCTTAGACCGAATGACTCGAACCTTCTCGATAGTATCGCGTACCATCTCAGGTCCTAAAGCCACAGTATCACTGATATCATTCCAGCAAATCGGACTCCGACATTTCCTGCCATACAGGGCCTCGTACGGAGCCATCTCAATGCTAGAGTGATAGCTGTTATTATAGGAGAACTCTACCAAGCAAAGCATACGCACCCAAGACTGATGATACTCCAGTGTGCATGCTCGAAGCATATCCTCCAAAGTCTGGATGGTCCTCTCAGTCTGACCATCAGTCGCCGCATGAAAAGCGGTGCTCAACTTCAATTTCGTCCCAAAGGCTTCCTGAACTGATTTCCAGAAACGAGATAGAAACCTCGGATCTCGATCAGAAACAATCTCCCTCGGAACTCCGTGAAGTCGGATTATGTCCTGAGTATATGCCTCAGCTAGACGCTCCATCGACCAGGTCATTTTCATCGGAATGAATCTAGCGACCTTAGTCAACCTATCCACAATGACCCAAATAGCATTCAAGCCATTACAAGTGGGTAAGCTCACTACAAAGTCCATAGAAACAGACTCAAACTTCCAGGTCGGAATAGGTAGTGGCTGTAATAGACCTCCTGGTCTCTGATGCTCAATCTTGACCTTCTGACAGGTCAGACATCGAGCAACAAACTCTGCTACATCCCTCTTCATCTTGGGCCACCAGAACTGGCCCTTGAGATCCTGGTAAAGCTTATTACCACCGGGATGAACAGAATAAGGCGAGTTATGTGCCTCGGACATGATCCTGTTCCTAAGATCAGAACAGTCCGGTACACACCATCTCCCTCGAAAGTGCATACTACCATCAGAAGAAATCGTGAAACCAACGGCTTTACCTTGCCGTATAGCCCCTCGAATCCTAGCAAGCGGTGGGTCGTTCTGTTGACCCTCGCGCAGCTCCTGAAAGAAATCAGGCTCGGCACTCATAGATGTTAGACGAAGTCTGACGGAACCACGGCTTCTACTGAAGCTCAAGCGATGTTTGCGGCTTAGCGCATCTGCAACCAAATTCGCCTTGCCCTCGCAATAGTTGAGCGTCAGGTCGTAGTCCTTAATCAACTCAAGCCACCGCCTCTGCCTCATATTGAGGTCTTTCTGAGTGAAGATGTACTTGAGACTCTTATGATCCGTGAATACTCTACACGAACCACCATAGAGATAGTGCCTCCATATTTTCAATGCGAACACTACAGCTGCTAACTCCAAGTCATGCGTAGGATAGTTACGCTCGTGCACCTTCAGCTGTCTCGATGCGTAAGCGATGACCTTCCCACCCTGCATGAGCACACAACCTAAGCCACTCTTCGAAGCATCACTATAGACTTCGAAGCCCTCTCCATCGTTTGGAAGAGTAAGAATCGGAGCAGAGACTAATCTCTGTTTCAACTCCTGAAATGCTTGCTCGCAAGCTTCTGTCCAAACGAATCGAACCTCCTTTTGCAGGAGACTAGACATCGGTCTAGCTATTTTGGAGAAGTCCTAGACGAATCGTCGATAGTATCCAGCCAAACCCAGAAAACTACGAACCTCCGCCACATTTGTCGGGCTACTCCAATCTACCACAGCCTTAATCTTAGCTGGGTCTACTTTAATGCCTTCTTTGCTAATCACATGACCTAGGAAGGCTACCTCGCGAAGCCAGAACTCACACTTGGAGAGTTTCGCGAACCACTTATGACTCCTCAATATCTCGAGTACCATCCGGAGATGTTTCGTATGCTCGGACTCATCTCTAGAATAGATCAAGATATCATCTATAAATACTACGACGCACTTGTCGAGTAAGTGGTGAAACGTCCGGTTCATCTGGTCCATGAACACGGCTGGCGCATTAGTGAGGCCAAAGGGCATCACCTCGAACTCGTAATGGCCGTATCTAGTACGAAAAGCAGTTTTCGGGATGTCTTCCTTCTTGACTGGAATCTGATGATACCCAGACCGAAGATCTATCTTTGAAAACACTCCTGCTCCTCGCAATTGATCGAACAGGTCCTCAATCCTAGGCAATGGGTACTTATTCTTGATAGTTACCCGATTCAACTCTCGGTAGTCTATGCACAGGCGCATACTACCATCTTTCTTCTTCACGAAGAGCACAGGAGCTCCCCATGGAGAAACACTCGGCCTAATGAAGCCCTTATCGATCAAATCCTGGAGTTGTGTCTTTAACTCCAATAACTCAGACGGTGCCATCCGGTACGGTGCCTTCGAGATCGGCGCTGTCCCGGGTACCAAGTCGATATGAAACTCGACGTCGCGCTCCGGTGGAACGCCTGGTAGCTCGTCAGGAAATACGTCTCCGAAATCCCTCGCTACAGGTATGTCGTCCAACAGAGACTCATTAGTCAAGTCTCGTACCTGACATAAATACACCATATCGCCCTTCTGGCGATGCTTCCTCATTTTCAAGGCAGAGATTACCTTTACTCCTTTCTTAAGGACGAACCCAGAGTAGGTAACTCGGTTGCCCTGAGATCCTCGGAATGTCACTGACTGATCTCGGCAACGAATGATTGCTCGATACCTCGATAGCCAGTCCATACCAAGTATAACGTCGAACTCCATCAGCGGGAACTCTTTCAGATCGGCCGTCGCTTGCTCCCCTGCTATCACGATGGACACTCCTCGGAACTCTCGCTGACAAGTAAAATCCTCTCCTGAAGGGAGAGTAATAATTGAACTAACAGGAAGGCTGCCTCGAAGATTAGACCTCGAGACGAAACTACTAGCCACAAAAGAAATAGTAGCACCGGAATCAAATAAGACTAATGCTAACACACCAGAGACAAGAAATCTACCTGATACAACGTCGGGCTGAACCTCGGCCTCCGCCTCAGTCATACAGTAGACTCGGTTCTTCACCGGAGTCTTTGTCGGTGCTGGAAGCTGCTTAACCTCTGAATCTGGCCTCCTCTCGGGACAAACCGTCGACTTGTGGCCTACCTTACCACAAGTGAAGCAAGTAATCGGAGAACCGTCACACTTCTTTCCTGGATGGAAGTCTCTGCCACAGCCTCGACACTTCGAACCATCACTACCCTTATGCGAACTCGGGGCTGAAGGGGTACTGCTAGATGTGCCAAACCGAGGCTTCTTAAACGAAGCTGTAGTCGTCGGAACTGGAGCTCTCTTCTTGCTCGAATCCTCCTCGGTAACTGATGCCTGTATCTCGAGTGCTACCTCGTAAGCCTGCTGGAACGTAGCCGCTCCACTGCTGATCACGTGAACTCGGATCCTCGGATCTAGCTTTTTGATGTAGCGCTTGACCCGATCCTTCTCTGACGGAATCACAGACGTAGCGAACCTCGACAGCTCGGTAAATCTATCTGTGTACGCCTGGACAGACATCTTACCCTGTGAGAGAGTAAGGAACTCCTCCTGTTTCTGCCACCGCAACTCGTCGGGGTAGAAACGCTCTTGGACCTTATCGATAAAATCGGTCCAAGACATCGCATGCAACGGCTGGTACGCGTCCTTCGCTAACGTCCACCAGTTATCAGCCTCCCCACGTAAATAATATGCGGCGATCAGCACCCTCTCGTGATCGGGGCAAAACGTCGCGTCGAAGAGCTTCCCCATCTCGCGGATCCAGCTCTCCAAAGTAGTGGGGTCGGCAACCCCGTCGTAAGTCGGAGGTCGATGACGTGCGATACGATCGAACGTCGACTGCATATTCGGCGGTTGACGACTATGGTGCGCCAAAGTAAGGATCGCCTCCTCGAGTGCCCGCAACCTCTGTCGTCCAGTACTCGACCGGCGAGGTGTAGGCATGCTGAAAAACACATCACAACAACAAACATAACAGAGATAGCAAGTCAGTAAAATACCCCACCAAATACATACTAAAAATAAGAAGGAAAGGAAAAATAGAAAGAATCCTATCCCGGTCTTTCTACCCAACTCTTCTCCCTTCACATAGCCTAGAAATGGTTTAATCACTCGGGAAAAATAAAGCTCTCATCTCCCGGGTTTAACTCAAATTCCTAGAAACTTCACTTAAACCTATTCGGCTCTGATACCAACTGTAACGACCCGACTCGCTTAAATCGGCGCGGAAGAAACCGACGAGTCAAGTAGTTATAAAACTAAAACTCAACACTTAGAAAATAAACTAATACCTCAAAATATTAGTATTAAACCAAATATGTACAATAACCCACAACTTTGTACAAAAACTAAATCCAAAAGTCAAAAGTACTAAAACAAGAGTAAGATGCAACTCTAACTACATGCTAGAGTCTTATACAACAAATGTAATATCAAAAATCTGAAACAATGTCTATAGAATCTAATACTATGAAACAACAGTAATAAACAACAACAAGCACACAAACGCCGCTCGCCCAACCCCAAAGCTAAGCAAGAGCATCATCGTCAGATGTACCTGAAAAACACAACATATCCACCATCAGTGGCGAGTAACATAACTGACTCACCCCAACGGGAATACACAAGTACATAGCAATAATCAAATAACATCATACATACAATCCTCGAAGACACGAGACAACCTCAAACTCGAAATCCCAAAATCAACTCATCGCTCGACATCATCAATCATACGACATCCCTATACTCAAATCTAACTCAGGTGCAATCATTCTAGTTCTAGACCGGACTAGGCTCGTACGGAAGCATCTTACGCAACCGAACTTCTACTATGTCAGGACCGGGCATAAGCCATACACCCAAATCCCACGAACCCATTTCATACTTGGAAATTCGTGTCCCTAATCCCCAAATAAATCTGAGCGTACTAGGAATAACATAGTGAGACTCCAAAACTATTCCAATACCGCGGATGGAATAGGGGCAACGTCTTAACCCAAAAACTATGCATAAGCCATACACAAAGTCAAGGGCGTCTAGAAAAGAAATCAAGCTAATCATCCCATCATATCATCATCATATCGTCATAGTTAATTAAAGACAAGAATAAGCCATACTCTTGAAATTAATAACTAAATTATCGAAGTTAACTCAAGAATTGCCTATAGCCATACTCTTGAGACTAACCAAACATCATATCATCATTCTCAAATCAATCTTTAATCAACTCATCCCAAATCTTTAACTTTCATGACTCTTTCTATCACTTTCTTTAACTTTCAAGACTCTTAAAGAACTCATCAAACCTCAACAAGAACTCTAAAGAACTCAATCAAGAACCTTAAAGAACTCATCTAACTCTTAAAGAACTCAACAAGAAACCATTCAAGATTCAAGATCTTCAATCAAGAACTCAGTCAAGATTCAAGAACTTCAATCAAGAACTCATACAAACTCAAACTACACGCATGAACATCATCACTAATCCACACGGCATTCTTCATGTTTTTAATCAAAATTCAACAAATTCAAACCCAATCACCATGAATTTCAAAACATCATAAATCAATCTTAAAATATGAAAAAAAAACCACCATTAAAATCATCATTTAATACTTCAAAATCAGAATTAAGATTAACTTCAAAAATCATAAACAATCATCAACAATCATCAACAATTCAATCAAACATGCATTTAATTAAAGCTATAAACATAGTACTACCAATTAAGTTGAGTTAGCATGTTACCTTGTTGAAGATTAACACACAAATTCAACACACAATTGCAGTCCAAGAACTCAACCCACACGGCACACACACGAGCACCCACGGACCGCCTTGCTCGAACACGAACACCCACACACACACGAGTGCACCACCTTGCACGGCTCTGCTGCACGGCTTCCTTGCACCACCCAGCCACGACACGGCCTGCACACGACCACTACGACCCACACGAACCCCCTTTGCACGAACACCAACCCACGAACCAACCCGGAATCAACCCAACAAGGGATCTTGATTGAATTAATGTGTTTAGGATCGTGTTTAGGATGCTTAAAGATCAATGATGTTTGAATCTTTAAGTTTTGGGCAAGGTAAGATGATGAACAATGGAGGTTCAATCACCAAAAGTGGCGTGAGAAATGGAGAGAGTAGAGAGTGTTTATGTGCTTGGCAAGTTGATGGCAAAGTAGAATGGCAAAATGAGTAAGGGGCCTTACTAACTCTCATATAAATAGAGTTAGTTAAGGTGTGAACACAAGGCAAGTGGCAAGCCTTGCCATGCCTTTGTAAAACCGGCCAAGAGAAGCCAAAATGGGCCTTGTGATCCATTGGACTAAAATACTAAATTTACATGACTAATCATGCAAAAAACCGGCAGCTTGTGAAGTTCAAGACTGGCGGTATGGAACTGGCAGCATGCAAGGTCCAAGACCGGCAATAAAGAACTGCCATCTTGCAAGCTCCAGGACTGGCAGTATAGAACTGCCAGCTTGCAAGGTTCAAGACCGGCAGTAAATAAGACCAAACCGGCAGCTTGAAGCCTCATCTTTAAAACCGGCAGCTTCATCTTGAAGTCTCAATTGGGCCAATTAATAAAATAATAACTAAGATAAATAATAAAAACTAAGAAATAAAACATTTCGATTAAATCGAAATTATTCACATAAAATTAAAATAAATAGTTCAAAATAAATTTTGAACTAGCAAATAAACACATAAATACACACATAAACATCGGCAGAAATACCGATAAAATCTGGGTCATTACATAAACTCCTCTAAAAATGGTTGACTCATCCAAGAATTAGGACATACAAAACCAAATAAGACACCCCTACCACTTAGTTCATACAGTGGTTCAGAAGTGGTCTTACCTTTCTTCTTGGCAGGAGTCTTGTCAGAGGCAGAGGCAGCTTTCCTCTTCTTTTCTGCTGGAAGCTTGGTTGCAGGCTTGGGGATCTCGGAGGCTTTGCCCTTCTTGGCAACACTCTTCACCCTTTTCTTCTTTTCATCCTTCTTCCCTTCAGGAATCACATCAGCAGGTTCCTTTTGAATCTCTTCCTTACAGACCCTTGTCCTCAAGGGCCTAGTTCTCTTTCCTGTTTCCTTTTCCCCTTGCACAACCCTTGTGATCTCGACATCCATGTCCTGAACATGAGTGTCATCATCCTGCTTTTCTGTTTCTTCCTTTTCAACTTCCTTTTCTTCAGTGCTTGGCACTGTTTTCTGTGTGGTCTGAGGTGATGGTGTGGGTGTTTTCTGTGGTTGTGGAGAAGGTGATGGGGTTTTCCTTTTGTGGTGAAGGGGGTGGTAGAGTTTTGGTCTTTGGTGGTGATGGTGATTTTTGTGGAGGGGAAGAGATAGTAGTTTGTGGAGAGGGTTGTTTAGATGAAGGAGGGGGTGAAGGTTTGGATGGTGATGGAGTTTTCTGTGGTTGAGGTTGTGGGGATTTTGGTGAAGATGGTGGTGATGATTTAGGGCTTGGTGGAGGAGTAGATTTCTCATCAGGCTTGCATGCATCCTTAGATTCAGCAATTGTTTCTGTTGTGACTTGGTCCTTGACCTCTTCTTGCTTCTCTTCTGCTTGGTGGTGTTCAGCAACCACAGCAGTGTTTGATTCCTTCTTAACTTTGGAGGGTGTGAAACTGGGAGATTAACTTTGTCCTCGACTTTTCTTCCTTGCAGCCTTGTTCTTCTTTCTTCCCATATTGATTGAATCAGTGAGTTTGATGAGAGAGAGAGAGAGAAACTGATTTCGAATTCTTGAAGGAGATTCTGATGAGGACGCTTAGGGTTTGAGAGAGAAGATTAATTTGAGAAAGAGAGACGGTTAGAGAGAGAAATCAATGTGAAAAAGTGAATTAAAATGATAACAAAAGGCAGTTATTATAACAGTTAAGGTAGAAGTTACTTTACACTGTTCACAACGGTCATGTGTCAGAACAATTAAATCCTCAAATTCAAAATTGAGGGTTCAACAATAAACTGACATAACCGTTGTAAGGGACTGGTCTGACGATGGTCTGACGCTGATCTGTATATATTAAAAACTTAAGGCATCTTTCAGTTAGGCAACTTAGAGACACCACACATTGGAACAACATCAACATAAGAATTTTGAGACCACTTGCATAAATGACATTTAAGAGTTAACCAGCCCTGCTTATATACACTTATGATCAAAAAGTGAAACATAGCCAAAAAGGAAAAGATAAGTCCTAAGGAACTAGGATCTAATCCTTACCATACCAAGTAATGTGCGGATTTTGACAAACACTTCCCTGCTCAGGGGTTTAGTGAAGATATTAGCCAATTGTTCTTCAGATCTGCAAAATTCAAGATTCACATTTCCTTTTTCAACATTGTCTCTGAGAAAATGATGTCTGATTTCAATATGCTTGGTTTTAGAGTGCTGGACAGGCTTTTTTGAAATGTTTATAGCACTGGTGTTATCAGACAATATGGGAACACTTCCGGAACAGACCCCAAAATCCTTAAGTTGTGTCTTTATCCAAAGCAATTGAGCACAGCACAAAGCAGCAACTATGTACTCTGATTCAGCTGTGGATAAAGCCACTGAATTTTGTTTCTTAGATCCCCATGAAATGAGACAAGAACCTAAGAAGTGAGCCATTCCTGAAGTGCTCTTCCTATCCACACTAAATCCAGCATAGTCAGTATCAGTGTATCCTAAAAGATCAAAATTACTTCCCTTTTGATACCATAAGCACATGTCCTCTGTACCACTCAGGTACCTAAAAATTCTCTTAACAGCTTTTAGATGAGACTCTTTTGGGTTGCTTTGAAATCCAGCACACAACCCAACTGAGAATACTATGTCTGGTCTACTAGCTGTTAAGTAGAGAAGTGAGCCAATCATACCTCTGTATAGCTTATCCTCAACATCCTTTCCTTTCTCATCTAGGCTCAGTTTAGAAGAGGTAGGAATAGGTGTGTCATAGAACTTGCTATCTTGCAGACCATATCTCTTGAGCAGCTCCTTGAGATACTTTTGTTGGTGGATCATGATTCCATCATCCACTTGCTTGATTTGAAGCCCTAGGAAGAAGCCAAGTTCTCCCATCATTCTCATCTCAAATTCACTTTTCATAAGGTCTGCAAACTCATCACACAAAACATAATTAGTAGCCCGAAACAAAATACCATCAACATATACCTAGACCACTAACAAATCTGTTCCCCTTTTCTTTAAGAATAGAGTTTTGTCCACTGAACCTCTCTCATAATGATTTTCAATAAGAATGCTAGAGAGTCTCTCATACCAAGCACGAGGGGCTTGTTTGAGGCTATAAAGAGCTTTGTCTAACTTGTAGACATGATCTGGACAAACTCTATCCTCAAAGCCAGGGGGTTGTTCCACATATACATCTTCTTTCAAATAACCATTTAGAAAAGTAGTTTTAACATCCATTTGAAAGAGTTTAAAGTTCATGTGGACAGCAAAGGCAATTAAGATTCTTATTGCCTCAAGCCTGGCTACTGGAGCAAAGGTTTCATCATAGTCTATTCCCTCTTGTTGGTTAAACCCTTGAACCACTAGCCTGGCCTTGTTTCTGACTATAGTAGCTGAGTCATCCATTTTGTTTCTAAAGACCCATTTGGTTCCAATAACTGACATCTCATTGGTTCTTGGTTCAAGATGCCAAACCTGATTTCTTTCAAACTGGTTCAACTCGTCTTGCATGGCCAAGATCCAATCAGGATCAGTTAGTGCAATCGTATAGTCAGTTGGTTCTATGTGAGATAAGAAGGAGAAGTAAGCACAGAAGTTCTTCCAAACAGAATTTCTAGTTTGGACTCCTTTTGATAAATCACTAATGATTTAATAAGAAGGATGAGAGCTTCTTTGCTTAAACATACTCTTCCTTACAGCATTTAAGTCACTTAAGTTAAAACCAATGTCTGTACTGGTTCCCCCTATTTCATTTTCATTTTGAGAGGGTGGACCAGTTTCTTCAGTGTTCTCTCCCACTTCATCTTCAGTTTGATGGGCAGGAGAGTCACTGAGTTCAACAACCTGTTTAACATTTCCCTCTGCTGCACCAGACTCATTGTTGTTTTCAGGAAGAGTTGGAGAGTCTGGTTCAGCAGTGTTCTCTGGTTCAGCTCCAGTGACATTTGTCATCCCAATTTCAAAGCCTTCATCATCATCTACCTGCACAGGCTTGTTGAACATGTTAGTTTCATCAAACACTACATGGATACTCTCTTCAACACACAAGTTTCTTTTGTTGAAAACTTTATATGCTTTGCTATGAGGAGAATACCCTATGAAAACAGCTTCATCACTCCTGGGGTCGAACTTGTCCAAACTGGTCTTACCATTGTTGTGTACAAAACACTTACAACCAAATATCCTTAAATGTTCAACGTTTGGTTTTCGACCCCTTAGAAGTTCATAAGGTGTTTTTATTAGTATTGGTCTTAGCATAACCCTATTGAGTATGTAGCATGATGTACTCAAAGCATCAGTCCAAAATTTCTTGGACAGACCACTCTCTAGAAGCATGGTTCTAGCCATTTCTTCTAGAGTGCGATTCTTTCTTTCAACAACTCCATTTTGTTGTGAAGTTCTGGGGGCTGAGAAGTTGTGAGAAACACCATGCTCCATACAATAGGTTATGAAGCTAGCATTATCAAATTCTGATCCATGATCAGATCTGATAAATGCTAACTGATGATTGATCTTGTTCTGGACCTGTTTCACTAAAATTTCAAATTCATCAAAGGTTTCATCTTTGTATTTCAAGAATATGGTCCAAGTGAAATGAGAGTAATCATCAACTAAGACAAATATATAACTAAAGCCGTTTCTACTTTGTACACGCATAGGTCCACATAAATCCATGTGTACAAGTTCAAATGGTCTAGAGGAACTAACCACTTTCTTTTGTTTAAAGGATAATCTCACATGCTTGCACTTTGCACACTCTTGACAGAGCTGGTTTGCCACATATTTGATGTTAGGTAAACCTAATACCAAATCTTGTGTTCTCAACTTGTTGAGCAAAGTGAAGCTAACATGTCCTAATCTTTTATGCCAAAGCCATTGGTCATCCTCTACAACACTAAGGCAGAGGGCACTGTTCTGTGGAATTTGACTTAAGTATGTAATATACACATTGTTATGTCTTGTTGCTTCACAGACCAGTTCCCCTGTCTTAGGGTTCACTATGTGACAAGTGTTTGATTCAAAATTCACTTTATTTCCCTTGTCACATAGTTGAGATATGCTCAAAAGGTTATGTTTCAAACCTTCTACATAGTAAACATTGTCAATTACTTGGGAGAGTGACTTACCAACCTTACCTACTCCTTTGATAAGTCCTTTGCTATTGTCACCAAATGTCACGTGCCCTCCCTCGAATGCAGTGAGTGAAAGGAATTGTTCTTTATCCCCGGACATGTGTCTTGAGCAACCATTGTCCAAATACTAATATGGCTTTCCTTTCACTCGTACCTGCACAAGCAAATTAAAGGTTAGTTTTAGGAACCCAGACCAGCTTGGGTTCCTTGTTCTTTGAAACATTCTCAATCTTGACCTTCCTAACCCACACTTGTTGGGTGTAGGTTTTGTTCTTCTTGTCATGCTTCTTTTTGGTGAAACATTTGTTAGTAACATGACCACTCTTACCACAGTAGGTACAAACATGCATATCCTTGGCAAATATATACTTGCCTTTCTTGAATTCATCCAACCATGTGTTGTCTCTGCCTAGAACAGTTGTAGAACTAGATCCAGAATACCCTAAACCGAACCTTTGAGAATTTCCAGGTTGGGATGTGAGGATGTTTAGGGTTTTCTGAGCATCTAACATTTTTTTCAATTGGTTCATACACTCTGTTAGCTCATTCTCCTTGTTCTCAAGCCTCTTAAGTTGAACTTCATTTTGTTTCTCAAAAGATTTTAGATCAAGTCTAGTCTTTTGAAGTTCATCCTGTAGTCTTGAGACCAGGGAGGGATCTGGTTCGTCACTGGTCTTCTTGGTATTTTCTTGTTTTAGCAAGATGAGTTCAGCCTCAAGATCACATATCTTGGCTATGCACTCATCATGTAGAACATCCAAAACCTCATCAAAGGCAGTGGGAGAACCAGTCTCTTCAGAACTCTTGAGCTCGCTATGTTCCTTGTGTAAATCTTCAAGTTTTTCAATTAAATGGTCATATGCAAGTATGACATCAGATTTACTCAAGGTACATGTGTCTTTTAGCAGTTCAAAGTTTGAATTATGTGTGGTGAATTTCTTGAGCTCATTAAACCCCTTTTCAATTTTTTCAAAAAGTTCATCCTGTTTAGGGACTGGTTTGGAGTTTAATGTCTCAAGCTCCATTTTATGCTGATCTGCTGTTACATCAAGTTCAGAAATTTTTTCTTTAAGTTCTTCACAAATAAGCTCAAGTTCAGCAGATCTAGCACCACATATTTCATACTCTCGAACTGTTTCTTTTAATTTCTTTTTGTTGTTCTGATAAGCAGACCCAGCACTAATGCATTGATCAATGGTGAATTCAAGATAGTCAAGCAGTTCATCTCTATCTAGATTATGCATGTTTGCCTTTAAGTCATTAAAACATACCTGGTTGTCATCTGAAGTGCTTCCACCAGCCATGAGACAGAGAACTTCTTCTTTTTCCAAACAGACCTCAGACTGGTCTGTGCATGTGAAAGCAGTTAGACAAAGATTTGCTTCTTCTTCATCTTCCTCATTCTCTGATTCTGAATCTCCCCAAACCGCAGCCAACATAGCTCTTTTGAAAACCTTCTTCTTAGTCTGGACTCCAGGATTTCCTTTGGGATTGTTCCATGTTGGACACTCCTTGATTCTGTGCTCCATTTCCCCACATTTAAAGCAACCAGCATTAGAACTGGTTTTCCTGAACTGTCCAGAACTGTTCCTTCCTTTTACTAACTTACCCTTGGATTTTGTCCTAAGGTATTTTTCAAACCTTCTGGCCATGAGACTTATATCATCTTCATCTTCCTCAGATTCCTCTGCTATGAGGACCATTTCCTTGTTTTTTGAGCTAGATTCAGCCTTTGAATCTACCAACATCTCATGAGTCATCAAGGAACCAATAAGTTGTTCTAGAGATAGTGAGGACAGATCCTTTGCTTCTTGTATGGCTGTAACCTTGGGCATCCACTTCCCTGATAAGCTTCTCAACATTTTCCTCACCAACTCTTCACTTGAGAAGGTCTTTCCCAATGACTTTAGTTCATTTACAATGGTCATGAACCTTGTAAACATGTCCTTTATGTTTTCATCTCTAGTCATTTCAAGGACTTCATATTTTGACATAAGCATGTCAATTTTTGACCTTCTTACCTCAGAGTTGCCTTCAGATGCAAGCTCTAGTGTATCCCATATTTCCTTTGCAGAAGAACAAGCTAGAATTCGATTTACCTCACATTCTGCAATTCCTTGTTGAACAAGTGACATTGCCTTTGCATTTTTCTCCAGCTTCTTGTAGTCTTCACTTGTGTACTCTTCTTCTGTCTTTGGAACTGTGAGCCCTTCCTGATTCTTCTTGTGGATGAATGTGGGTCCAATTTTGACAATCATCCAGCATTCATAATCTATCCCAATGATAAGATTTTTCATGCAATTCTTCCACCAAGAGTAGTTAGTGCCATTGAACTTGGGGAGTCTTGAACTGTTTGATTCTTGAGTAGACATCTTCTTGCTCCTCTAGGTAGTTAACCTTTTGAGAAGTTAGGCTCTGATACCAATTGTTAGTTCAATGTATACTCAAGAAGGGGGGTTAAATTGAGTATGTGTGTTTTTTCCAATCGTTTTCAAGGTTTGTTTATCTTTTTGTGAGAACAACGAAAGAACAGTAAGTAAAGAGTAGGGACACAAAGATTTAACGAGGTTCGGCTTCTAAACAAGCCTACGTCCTCCACTCTCTCACCAATATTATTAATCAACTCAGAATAATAACAAGGTTACACACTCAATTAAATGCTACAACTATGTAACACTTAATTCCCCAACTGTTAACTCTAAAAGTTCACTCAATGTTCACAGAACACTCCCCAACCACTTCCCTCTAAGTGGTTCAAATATTACAAACTTAAATCTCTGTAAGTTTTTCTCTTAAAGATGGATATGGAGATAGTTTTGGACTAAGGATAGACTCTCAGAAAATATGACTTGGTTTTCTTTGGAGAGCAAAAGTCTTCTAGGGTTTTTTGCAAAGATTGTTTATATAGGCAAGGAAAACCGTCCCCTAGAAGTGTGCTGGAAGCTCCCCTAAATTGTGCAAAAAGATCAAATGACACAAGTGTACAGTTACCTGTTTCAGACCTTTGTATCCTAGCACTGTATGCAACGGTTAATACCCAAAAGTCCAACAAGTACATTGCATTTAATGAGCTGATTTTGTGTACCAATTTAGCAAATTTCCAAAACACAAGTGATCTAAATTTTTCAAATAAATTTTCAAAATGATTTTGAACTCGAAAATCTATACGGATCACGTGCGTAATACTGAGGTCTGTTCCCACAGTGGTCTCAGTACTACTAAGTCTACATCTGGTAAAGGGAACTGTTCCAAGCTTGTTCTGTACCTGTTCTTAGCTTGTTCTTGGCCTGTTCTCTTTACTGGATGTAAAGTTAAAGTCTTTTTGCTCTTTACTTAAAAACACTAAGAATATTTTCCTAAGCCTATTTTACAAGAAGATCCTAGAAATATAAAAAATAAATAACTCCAAGCTCTTAGCTTCTGATCTTCAAGTATCTCAAGGCCTTCAAGGTTGCCTTGATGAGTCCTCACTTGATTCAACCTGTTCATATACAAATATACATAGACATCAAGTATAGAGGATTGGTTTGTCATCATTCAAATAAAACATGGTTCAACACGGTGGACCCCCACATTTCAGGTGAAGATGCTGAAGAATAAGTGGGCTTTTGTATGGATCGTGTTGAGTGTTATGGCAAGAATTATAGAGGAAACCCGAAGTCTACTTTACATTCTAGTTTATTATTTCTTTGATTTCACCCGGCCTGATGGGAAAGAATAGTATTAGTTGCAGTTATTGAATAATATGGATATATGGACCTTCTATCCTTTCATTAGTTAATTAATTAATAAAGAGTTATCTTAATTCAAGTTTAAAGGTTTCAATTTAATAATATTCTAGTATGTTTGTTGACTAATGATTCATTTGTCGATTTCCTTCATAAATCGACAACTTCTAAAAGTCGGGTCGTTACAGTTGTCATATAGTACGTAGTATTGATATACACTTCCATTTTGATTTGCATAAAATCATTATTCATCAATCCACAACCATAACAATTCATATATATGTATGTACATATAGACATACATATGTACATAAGTTAACATACATACATACATACATACATACATAGATATAGGCCTGACCCTTAATGACCTTAAGCTGAACTGAACTATAACCGAGAAAAAGACAACCTGTTATGACCTGCTACCGAAATAGCATGACCTGAACCGAACTGAACTGTTGGACGAGATAACCTGATTCAACCCGGACTGAAAATGTACCGAACCCGTTTGGGTCAACCCTAACCTGTATCGTTAACCTTATTTGACATGCCTAATCTGGCATACTATTCTAAGGAATCAGACCAAGTGTATTATAAGATTTTTTTTAGGCCTGCCTTTGATATATAAGGGTTTTTAGTGTCTACAATAACAAGCAAGGTTACAGTTGTAAACATATGAGGTTACTATTATAAACATAAGAACTTAATTAATTCTTGTGTGTGATCCGCCACACCATAAATTAATGGTGTGGGCACATTCTATTTCAAAGATTTTTTTTTTAAAAATAAAAAATAAAAAATTTTAAGTTTGAAAATTTTCGAAACTCAACTCCCTTCTAAAATTCTATCTAGCCCTATTATTGCATGTCATCTGACTAATTTGACCAAGACACATCAACAAGGACGAAGGAAAAAATCCCCGCAAATGCATGCGTTGCGGTTCAAGCTCAAAACTTCACACTCGACTTTCGCAAGACTTGACCACTAGGCTATGCCTCATGTGTTTACTCCATATGTAATCAAGTCAGATAGATAATATGATAACAAAGTACGAAGTGTTAATGTACGCCTTGCATATCTAGCTGTTGATCTCTGCGTCGTAGATTCCCTTCACAATTTTTAGGAAATTATTTGCAAGAAACCATTATCTTACACAAATTTTAAGCTAAGGAAAAGATTTGAGGTCTTTAATTTTAGTTCCTTCCTCATCCAAAAAAAATAAAATTTGAGGCTATAAAGCAATGTTAATTTTGTTCTATTATAAAATTTTTCATTTACACCTTCAAATCAATTGCTTGGTATAATAGAGAAAACATGAAAGATGACATAAGAGCTAAAATCCAATCCAACTATATCACTCCTCTGTTAGGCATAAATTTGACCTCAAGCCATCTGGTAGTGGTCGCCTAGTGGCTAACACTTTAAGTTCCTATGCACTAGACTAAGTCAACTTTTTTCCTTTTTTTTTTTCTTAATAATTGTTTTAAAACTTTCATTTTTAGGGCTCACCATTGTTTCTTTTAACCACAAACTGTAAGGAACCATTAAAGGAGAGAAAACAACAAGTTATGGACCTTAAATCCATTGATTACGAATTGAAGCGTATTAGGGACAACTTTATGGTATAGTCCTAAATGCATTATGGCCTCCATGTGCTTGCTTCATTGCATATCGCAACCAATGCCGCAAAATTAAATGTCAATGATATCTACGTACTCCCTTAAAAATGTTATGATTTGCTATTTATGTGGTCAACCTAAGAAAGCTTTGATCATAATTTATTATGTAAACAAAACAAAACGGTTGATTCCATGTAAAAGCCCACATTTGAGTGTGAAAATAATTTGGAATTAAGGGAAGTGTTGGGAATAAATCCCAAATTGGAAAAATAATAAAATTGTCTCTATTTTATATGGCTAAGGGGTTACTCCCCTTACTACCATATGGTTTTGAGGTGGAACCTCCTTTGCCTTATAAAGTGGACATGCATTTCCCCTGTGGCAGGCGCGGCCCAGACTCGTTTGTCATGGTATTAGAGCCGAGGTTGGGTTTGGATTGATTTTGGTCAAGATTATGCTGAACTCATATGTGAGGGGAGTGCTGAGCTCATGTAAAAGCACACATGTGAGTGTGAAAAGAGTTTGGAATTATGGGGATAGAGACTATATATAAAATTGTGGATATTAATGGTCAACAGTTTGGATTGCACACTCTGTAATATGCAAAACGTAAGATCTAATAATAATTAAATCGTGACTAGATATTTCATCTTCTTCAGATCATTTAGAGAAAAATTAATTAGGAAACAATGGCATCCTTATACTTGTTATGGTCAATTTTACCTAACCTGAATA
This sequence comes from Salicornia ramosissima, assembly GCA_951394345.1. Classification (NCBI taxonomy): domain Eukaryota; kingdom Viridiplantae; phylum Streptophyta; class Magnoliopsida; order Caryophyllales; family Amaranthaceae; genus Salicornia; species Salicornia ramosissima. Next base: position 12,850,218 of record OX596240.1, read on the forward strand.
CAGGTTGAGAGACAAGGAGCAAGCTAAGCCGAGAAGCGGAAGTGCAGAACAGTGCTAGAAGAATCTAGAAGCTAATGCAAGTTTGAATTCAAATCTGAAGAATAGGTCAGAAATCAGAAGGAACGGATGCACGCTGACATGGCAGGAATGAGTCTTCTACCACGGTCATACACACCCCTAGTTAGTAGGAGGTTGTTCCTCTTATTGGGGGAACGGCTAGGTGGTAGTTTTTAGTCATTAAATAGGGGAGGAAACTGATTGTAAAGGAATTAATTACTATCATTCATCCTTACGAATACACTACTCGAAAAAAGTTAATCAGTCGTTCACATTCCAATTACAATTTATTCAACCATTGTAATCTCAAAGAAAAATACATTCGTATAGTGGATTGGTAGACTCAAACCTACCCGCAGTTTTTCCTCAGTTTCGAGGTTTCTACGTCATCATTCTCTTGTGTTACCCCTGTCCCCTCTTTTTGCTTTGATTCGTATTTTCTATATTTCCTCTTCATTCGAATAGCATACATACTCATTTGTCGCAATTCAGCTGTGGCCCGTACCAGCTTAGTCCCATATTCTGGTTGGGATTTTGCATAAACAATTTGGTGCCCACCGTGGGGCCATAGCTTGATTGTTCACTCGAAAACATAAAAAAAAGGAGTATATACCTACTCGCCACAAAAAGCCCAAAAATACGCATATCATTTTTGTGTTTTTTTTATTTACACTTTCTCTAGAAAAAGAACATGGCTCCCGAGACATCCAGCCACGGAGCAAATGCGAAGCAGATGGAAGCAATGTCACAAGCCCTGAAAGAAACCCAAGAACAAATGAGAGTGGTTATTGAAGCAGCCAAGGCCAAAGATGAAACCGTAGCTTCCTTGCAAAAAGAACTGGAATCCGTGAAAAGTAACATTCCCAAAAACAAGAAGAAATTCAGAACAGACGGCATCCTCGTTCTCAACCTAAATGGCAGCTCAGACGGAGAAAACGACGAAGATAAAGTACCAGAAGACGAGACTCCCCATAAGGAGGATGACCGAGATGATCAAGAAACAACCCTAACCCTTGAAGACATACGAAATATAAAAAAGCAGTATAAAGAGATGCAGAAAATGATGTCCAGGTCTTCTGGTTCTCATGAACACGATGTGTTCAAGAAGCAGAAACTGTATTCACACAGCCCCTTCACTGCTGAGATAGTGGAAACAATACCTCCAAAAAAGATCAATATACCCTCTTGGCACGACCTCTATGACGGAACCACAGACCCCCTAAACCATGTGAACCATTATCGCCAAAAAATGATGTACCTCCCAATACCCGCCAATAATATAGATGCAACCCTTTGCAAAACATTCGGAGGCACCCTAAATGGACCCACCCTACAATGGCTGATTAACCTGAAAGCAGGATCCATCCCCGACTTCACTACTTTAGCCACTAAATTCTGCAACCAATTCTCCAGTAGCAGAGCACTCGAGAAACATTCCAGCGACTTATACCGTGTTGCCCAACGCCAAGGAGAATCGACCCGAGACTACCTGGATTGTTTCAACAAAGAGATGATCAAGATACCAGATGTCGATGCTCAAACCTGTGTAGAAGCTTTCAGAAGAGGACTCCCTCCTACTTCCAGGTTGTACCAGGAACTGACTAGGTACCTAGCTACAAACTTCGAAGATGTAAGGCGAAAAGCCATGGCAGAGATCCGCTTCGAAGATAACACCGTGGGTCGGAGGACCTGAACCTAGGAAGCAGCAAAGCAGAACCTGGAGACACCAACCTTACCCCAAAAGGGAATCAGATCACGTAAACTCTGCTACTCCGGATCGTTCAATAACTGACTACTCCGTTTTGGCTACTGCCGGTAACCCAAGCTCAACCCGGAAGCATGTGCACTATCCCAGCCTATCCTCGTACCAATTCAATACGGATACAGAAGGCCTAGTTGAAGCCCTAAGGCAAGTAGGCGAGAAGGTGAGGTGGCCCAAGAAAAGTAACAGACCAGATTCAGAAAAGGACAAATCAAAATGGTGCAGCTACCACCAAGACCATGGGCATGTGACCAAGGAATGTTTCCAGCTAAAAAAAGAAGTAGCCTGGCTGTATAAGAAGGGACATCTAGACCACTTAATAAAAGCAAAAGAACCAGTAATCAACCAATCAGAGGGGCCGCCACCACCACCTCCATCAGGAAAGGTAATCAACTCTATAATAGGAGGTTCTGATTTATGTGGACTAACGTATTCTGCAGCTAAAAGAGTAGCCAGAGAAACCGGGTCGGTATCGAGTGTAAGCAGGAGACCGCTACACGAAGCAGAGAAGAAGTTACTCGAGATGCCGATCAGCTTTGAAGCAGAGAACCTGGAAACAACAGAACACCATGACTGCTTGATAATCTCCCTGCATGTCAGCAATTTCCTAACCAAACGAGTCCTAGTAGATGGAGGAATTACGGCGAACATTATCTTCATGGACGCATTGGAAGCCATGGGGTTGGGAGAAGCAGATGTGGTGAAGAATACAAAGACTCTGGTGGGGTTTAGCGGAGAAACAAAGCAAACAATTGGTGAAGTGACATTGCATACCTGGGCAGGGGGAGTAAATACATCAAACATCTTCAACGTGGTGGATTGCCCATCAGCTTACAACATCATAATTGGGACGCCATGGATACACAAAATGAAGGCAGTGCCATCCACCTTCCACCAGGTAGTGAAGTTCCCTACACCATGGGGTGTTCAGGAAATCAGGGGAGAAAGAAAAGCAGCCAGAGAATGTTACAGCAACAGTCTAAAACCGAAGAAATAGCTAGCATAGCAATTACAGCATAATCCAGCCCCAATTGGACCAGATGAGATGTTGTTGGATGAAGTGAAGCTGGACCATTCGCAACCCGAGTGTAAAGTCCTAATTGGTGCTACCCTCACCATACCCCAGAAAGAAGCTATAACCCACTTCCTGAAGTAGAACGCAGATTGCTTTGCTTGGTCACATGAAGACATGGTCGGAATCAGCCCTGACGTCATTACCCACAAGCTGAACATAGATCCAAGTATGAAACCAGTGAAGCAAAAAAGGAGGAAATTCGCACCAGAAAGGAACAAAATCATAAACGAGGAAGTGGCCAAACTCTTGGAAGCAGGAAAGATTAGAGAAGTAAAGTATCCAGAATGGCTAGCTAACGTGGTCGTTGTGGGGAAGAAGAATGGTAAGTGGAGAGTTTGTATTGATTTTACAGATTTAAACAAGGCGTGCCCGAAAGATCCATTCCCTCTACCCCACATCGACTCAATGGTAGACGCCACGGCCGGACATGAGATGCTGACATTCTTGGACGCATACTCGGGTTACAACCAGATACTGATGCATGCAGAAGACCAGGAGAATACAGCTTTCGTCACTGACAAAGGTATATATTGTTATAAAGTAATGCCATTTAGTTTAAAGAATGTAGGTGCAACATACCAAAGGTTGGTGAACAAGATGTTCGAGAACCAGTTAGGAGACACAATGGAGGTATACATCGACGACATGTTAGTAAAATCAAAGAAAGCCGAAGATCACACCCAGCATTTAACCAAGACCTTCGAGATACTCAGAAAGCACAACATGAAACTGAACCCCACAAAATGCTCCTTCGGGGTCGCCGCCGGGAAATTCCTCGAGTACATAGTCATGCAGCGGGGCATCGAAGCCTGCCCCGACCAGGTAAGAGCTATTGTGAATATCAGGTCACCTACAAACCTGAAAGAAGTACAAAAACTAACTGGTAGAGTAGCTGGATTAAACAGATTTATATCTAAATCTTCGGATAAATGCCATTTATTTTATAACGTTTTGCGAAAAAATAAAGGGTTTGAATGGACAGAGGAGCACGAAAAAGCACTCCAGGAACTTAAACAGTACCTGGCATCGCCTCCTCTGCTATCCAAACCAAACCCCGGGGAAACATTGCAGCTATACCTATCAGTTAGTGAGCAAGCACTAAGTGCGGTGTTAACCAGAGAAGTTGAGAACCATCAACTCCCTATCTATTACGTAAGCAAAACACTCTTAGATGTTGAATCCAGGTACTCTTCTTTAGAAAAACTGGTTTTAGCCCTGGTTACAGCATCTAAGAAGTTGAGGCATTACTTCGAGTCTCATACTGTAGTTGTGATGACCAATTACCCAATAAAAGCAGTTTTGAAAAAACCCGAACTTTCTGGAAGAATGGGTAAATGGGCCATCGCACTAAGTAGTTTAGACATCAGGTACCAGCCGAGATCGGCCATAAAATCGCAAGCCCTAGCAGATTTTGTGGCGGATTTCAGCCCAACCCTGGAGCCTAAGGCAAACAGCGAAATGTTACAATTAAACCAGTTATCTGGTCCCCAGGTATGGATTTTATATGTGGATGGTTCATCCAACTTTAATAGTAAGCCAAATCCGTGGAGAATTCGCAACTAAAGATTCAAAGATCGCATACCTGGCAATAGCAAAGCAGAAAGCAGAAAAATTCCAACCATTTATAATCACACAGATACCCAGGGACCAAAACACACAAGCAGATGCACTCGCCAATCTAGGATCGGTACTCAAATCCTGCAACTTTGACAAAATACCTTTAATACACTTATCAAGCCCAACTATAACCAAACTTGAACAAAATACGCTCCCCTTAAACTATACGTCCCAAAGTACACCCTGGTTCCAAGAAATCTTCGACTACTTACAAAAACAAACGTTACCACAAGATAAAATGGAAGCCAAAAAAGTAAAAACTAAAGCAGCAAGCTACGAAGTACGAGAAGGCGTTTTGTTTAAAAGATCATCTAACGGAATCATGCACAGATGTTTATCAGAAGCTGAGTGGCCGAATATTCTATCAGAATTTCACGATGGCCAATGCGGGTCTCACATAGCAGGAAGGTCATTAGCTAACAGAATCCTGATATACGGGTACTATTGGCCAACTATCAAAAAGGACGCCCACAGGTACGCATCCAAATGTGATAAATGCCAAAAACATGCAGGTTTATCACACCAACCAACCCAACAACTAAGCCCAATCCTCACACCATGGCCCTTCATGAGGTGGGGAATGGATATAGTAGGGATGTAACGACCCGACTTTTTGGACTTGTCGATTGACGAAGGGAAATCGACAAACGGATCATTACTTAAACAATTTAAACTATAAATTAAGTTAATTAATTAAAACTAAGCAACTTTTATTAAATTAATAAACTATAATCCAAAAGTCTAAATGGATCCAAAAATCATAATTACATAAGTTGTTCTAATTCCGTCCCAACATGCTGGGATCATCTAGTAGCATAAAAATCTTATTGAATAACTTAGAAAAATAAAGGCTAAACTACAGGTCTCTTCCACACAAGCCCGATCCAACGAAAGCCCGTGCTAAGCAGCTGCATGATCTCCTGAAACTGAGGGGGGGGGTCCACCGTCAGTGGCGAGTAACTAGGCTGTCCCGCTTAATTGAGGGACCGCTAAACACATAATCTCATAGAATCACGCAAGAAAATCACACATAAACATATATCGTCTTATACAATCATTCATACGGGGTACGTATAGAAATAGGTACAAAAATACGTATAAAAATACGTATAAAATACGTATAAAAATACCTGCAGAGATACGGTTAGAAATATGTACTAAAATACGTATAAGGTACGTATTCTACACGTATAATGATACCTGCAAAATACGGTTAGGAATACGTACAAAACTACGTACACAAAATGGGTACAACATACAAATACATACACTTATACATACATACGTAAGTTATACAAATACAGATATACACAGCGGAAGACTTATACTATTCATAGCACGTACATTTCATGCTTATCTTATATTATAAACACTTATAACTTGGTTATCATTATTATATCATACCTTATAACAAATCGTATTTTCATAACATCTTTATCTTAACTTATCATCTTTGCGGACTGTCTTCTTCAGCTCGTAGCGAACCTTTGCGTCCGCAACTTTCCTAAAATATGTCGGGGTGAACCTTTGTGTCCCACCCGTAGCCCTCCTTTGCAAGAACTAAGCCTAAGCTATGGCCATAACCCCTAAGCAGCCCTCCTTTGCAAGAACTACCTAGACGACTCCATATTCTAGAACCAAGAACTGCGCGGGGGAACTCGTGTGTTCGTCCCATTGAGCAGTGGCGTCGACTAAACCCGATTGGTGACCTTTGCACCACCGCACAGGCGTCCTTATCTTGCTTATCTTACTTAAATCGGGAAGTACTAGGTGGCCGTAATCGGAAATAAAATGTTCGAAATCCCCGGAAAGAGAGGTGCGGCACGTATATTGGCCACCTTAAATACCAAGTCTTTCCTAGCCAGAGATCGAAACAAATTAATATCCTTTTACTCTGTTTCCTTTCCTACCCTATTAATATCTTATTAACTTCTTATTGTAACTTATCCCTACTGGTACTTATTAATAATAATAATAATAATAATAATATTACTCATTTTACTCGTAAAATAATAATAATAACAATAATATTATCTACCCCTTCATGTTACAACTTATCCCTGATAATTCCTTTAATTGTAACTTTTATAATTATAATAACCATTATTCCTAAAAATATTATAAGTCAAAATTAAACTAAAATTGACCAAATAAGTTAGGGTCACTCGACATTTTCATTAAAATAACAATAATTAGATAAATTCATACAATCGTCATGCAATTAATTTAATAAATTCATAAAAATTACAATTAATTACATAAATTACCTAAAATATGATAAAAATACTACTCTTCAAATTTTACACCACTCGAAAATCATGAACAACAATACCAAAAATTACATCTTTAATTAATTAAATTCAATAACCAATAAATCATAGCGAACTTTATAATAAACATTAAAATTATCCTTAAAACACCATGTTTTACACAATCTGATTTTAAAGTATTAAATTAAGAACCACCATTAAAAGGTCTCGAATAATCTGGAAATTTTGATGGGAGCTAGATGTAGGTTCATGGCTTAACGTGCATAAATTTCGTCCAAAAATAACATCTTTTACTATTTTTAAGGAATTTTATAACTAACAAATCAGATTAGGCTGAATTCAGTTTCAGATTTTTCTGCCATATCAAACAATCTTTAAAAATTACGAAAATTTTACATAATCTGTAAAACACTATTAATGACTTCCACCGAAAATTTCGTAGCCATCCGAATTGATTAAGTATCTTAATAAATTCGTAAACCAAATCTGGACAGTTTTACCGATTTGATAGATTAAATTATTTCAAGCAATAAAAGGACGATTTTGCCACGAAATAAATCATGATTCATAATAAAACAATAAAGAAACTGCCACGAAAAATTCATCAATAAATAATAAGATTTGATTAAGAAATAAATTCATACAAATAATTATTAAACAATTAAAGATTTCAAAAAAAAAAAAAAAACTATATAAAATAATCAAGAAAATAACATGTACATAAATTTCATGTAGTTCGAAAAACACCCTAACATGATACTAATTCTTTTTATAATTTTCATGCTTCTAATCCTAATTAACTATGTGAATAGGTTGTTCCGGAATTAAACGGGTTAGCAAAGTTACCTTAAATCGCTTAAATTTTCCAAGGAAAAATATTCACCACTTTGGGTGACTTTAGCTCGGTTTTTGTGAGGGAAAGGAGGTAGAATATTTTTGGAGTTCAAAGCTTTTACAATTAGGAAACCAAAAGAAATTGCAAAGCATATATATAGAAAGAAGAGAGCAAAACTAACCCTAGGAAAAATCATAGGGCTGCCGTGAAGATGGGAATACTAGAGGGGGTTAATGGACCTAGCAAATTAATGGATTTGGGCTAGGTTTAAAATAGTTTAGGAATTAAAATATTATTTAATTAAATTAGTTTATTTAATTAACCAAATTAAATCCAAAAATGAAAATAATACTTGGCCCAAAAGAGGAGAGGAAAACCGGCCAAGGTTAAAAGAAGGAAAAGATTGGGTCATTGGCCCAATAGAGTTTAAAGAGAGGGAAATAAAATAAAACAGTCCAATTTAATTGGGCCTTTTGGACTTAGAATGCATAAATAAAATTAATAACCGCGAAATTTTCTGGCCCTAAATTTCGGGGTATTACAAGGGAAGTTACCGGAAGCACCAGGCCAGAAAACATACATGCTCGCAGTAACCGACTATTTCTCTAAGTGGATAGAAGCTGCAGCCTACTCCCAGGTAAGGGATAAGGAAGTCATATCATTTCTATGGAATAACATTATATGCAGGTTCGGAATCCCATCAGAAATCATATGCGACAACGGATCCCAATTCATCAGTGACAAGACAAGAGACTTCTGCAAAGAATGGAATATAGACCTACATACGTCAACACCAAGGTACCCCCAGGCAAACGGGCAAGCAGAATCAAGTAACAAAGTCATCATTAACGGTATCAAGAAAAGACAAGCAAAGAAAGGGAGGTGGGTAGAAGAACTACCAAGGATCCTATGGGCCAACAGGACTACACCTAGAGCTGCTACAGGCTAGACGCCATTTTCTCTGGTATACGGCTGCGAAGCTGTATTACCAGCAGAAGTGGTAACTCCAGCAAGATATGGGTTACTCACACCAGAGTAGAACGTGGATGACATAACGTGTGACTTGGACACCATAGAAGACTTACGAGAAAATGCGATGATCAGGAATGCGGCATATCAGAGCATCGTGTCACGAAGCTTCAACAAGAACGTGAAAGCAAAAATGTTCCAAGCCGGAGATTGGGTTCTCAGAAAAGTGTTTCAAAACACGCAAAAAAGAAATGCAGGAAAGCTGGGGGCAACCTGGGAAGGGCCGTATCAGATAGAAAAGATAGTTGGAAATGGGGCGTATCGCCTAGTAGATTCACAAGGTAAACAAATCCCTAGGAGCTTGAATGCAGTGCACTTAAAGAAGTATCACTTCTAAAAGCGCACTGCAGGGGGCAACTAGCCCCAGCTACCCAGGTACGCCACTTGCGTAAAATAAATTCCTAAATTTCTTTTTCAAAAAATCACATATTGACTTAAGCATCGGAGGGTAGTTGGTGGCAACACCAACGGTCGTTCCTAACCAGTGTTACGTTGCAGAAGTAAAATAAAACAAAAACAAGCAAATTATAGTTTAGAGCATCCAACATCCCAGGTACTCAGATTATAATACCTACAGGTATGTAGGTTACCAGGTTATATCTAAATCTCTAAGTATTTATATCGAGTTCACGTATTATTCAGAATTTCTTTTCCAAAACCATTACTGAATTAAGCATCGAAGGGCCGTTGGTGGAAACACCAACGGTTGCCCTTAACCTATTTGTGAATTCAGGTGCACGCAAGAAACAACAAGAAGCATACACACGATGTCTAAAGAAAGCTGTAAAAGCAAGAAAGAATAGAAGGAATCCAGAGAAGCAACAAGGTAAAGTTAACACACAATTAAAACTGACGGTCATACTTTGTCAGGTACATAATAAAACACATTGGCCCCTTAGCCAACGGTAAAAAGAAACAACTACGTGATCAGATTGTTTATACAAAAAAAAAAGATTGTCTAAACCGTTGAAAGTATTTATAAAAACTAAGCCTACAAATTATCGCCCACATCTTCATTCCCCTTCTGGCTCGACCCATCTCCAACCTCAGCGCCCTCAGCAGTCGAAGGAGCTGGCCCTAGGTCGGACATGGAGCCCATCTGAAGGTACGTGTCGATGTATCCCTTAAATTGGGACTCAGGCAACTTTTAGATGAGGAACTGGTGTGACACTTGGGCCCTCACAAACACTGTGACCTCAGCTTCCAATTCCTGAGCCTCCTGCCTTAACCTCCGCTCCTCAACTAGTTCTTTCTTCAGCTCCTCTGCTTCTTGGGCAAGCCCTTTTTCCCACTTCTCTGCTTCTTCAGCAAACCTCTCTTCTTGCGCCTTCAGTTCTGCCGCCTTCTCCTCCTCCGCTTTGCTAATGATGGTTTCAAGCTCGTTCAAACGCAAGTTAGTCTTAACCTGAGCATCAGCAAGGCCCTTGAGGCGCTTGGTCATGACCAATTCATTTTGCAAACCCTACGAGGGGCACCAACACACCCTATCAAACGGACATGATCCAGATAAAACTAAGAGAGCAATGAAACCCAGTACACAAACGGCAAAGTAAGTAACAAAGTACTTGTAAAAGGTGACCCACAGTTCGGGCAGCCAGGACCTCCGGATAGTAAGAATCCAATCTCTTCTCAGCAGAAGAGAAGAGAAGCTGGGAAGCAGTAGGCATGATCCCATGATCCACTCCGTGATGGGACAGGAAGTCGGACAGAATGCCCGAGAAGAGGAGGTCCGGGGATTTGGGGAAACGAGGAGCAGGGGCGAGAGGGGGACCCACTATCTGTACTTCTTCGGACTTAGCTTTCTTTGTAGGGGTCTTCGCACCCGAGTCAATACCATGTAAGGTACTCCCGTCAGTACTTGAAGTACCAGTTCCACCTCTTTTCCTTCTCATGCGTTGAGCTCTTTTCAGAATCTCCTCCTCAGAACCTAAGACGCGACGAGGTGCTGCAAACACCACGCCGTGAAGGTGAGAACCAGAATAACATATGACAGGTAAGAAATTAGTAAGAAAAGAATTCGAGTTAAACATACCCATTATAGCAGAAGAGCCGGGAAGTAGGCTGTAGCAGGGGGGAGGGTATGCCCTAGAAAACGTCCTCCTACTTCGAGGTATTTTTAGAAGTCGGACTACACTCTCCCTCGGGACCTCGGATTCTAGGGCCGGGATGTCGAGATCTACAACATGCAAGAACAAGTAAGAGAATATACGGGTTAATATACTTAGATAAAAACAGATAAAGCAAATATGTTAGTTATACCTCCATAATTCCAACCACCTCGAAGCCACTCCCTGGCTTCCCCCAAACTCAACTTAGCCACAAAAACATACGATTCCTTCCACTTTCTATCGTTGACATCTTTGTCAATGACCAGATAGTCACACCCTACGCGTTTCTTGAACGAATAGGTAAAATCTAGAGCCCTCTTTACCCCATAAACTGACATTAAATCCTCATAAGTAAACGCCTCTTTCCAGTTCATCGTTAAATGCTCGATTAATACCAGAATTCTCCATGCCTGCGACCCCAGTTGACCCGGGTTCACATCCTAGTTGGAGAGGACAACTTAGGTTAAAGGTGAGAAGGGGAATTTGTGCCCTAAGTCGAAGGTCTATGTGTAAAAGACGCATGTGTCAAATCAAGATCAACCAATTCGGGTTTATGTTCGGGTGAGGGAGCAGTGATGACGGTTTCGGGTGGGAAGTTGGCTATTTCTTTTATTTCGTTTAAATCACTCTCTTGAACTTTACTAGCGTAGTGTTCCTTTGCCTTTCCCATTTTTTTTCAAACAAAATTTCGATTTATCCTGCGCTAAAGATTCGAAAAGAAACAATTGACCCAAAATTCTCAATCACAAACCAGAATTCACCAAAGCCTAATTCACTAGAAAGAAAGATGAAGTGGAATTATCCAATGGTGAACCAAGTTAGCACCAAGAAACTGAAGAAACAAAAGTAAAGAAGTTGATGGTTACCTGAAGGGACGAAAATGGCGCCTCCTAAAGACTTGAGCAGAGAGAGAGAGAGTTTCAAAGGGAGAGAGAAAGTGAAAAAGTGAAGTTTGAGTGTGAATAAAGGGAAAATGAAGAGAAGAAGTAATTAAATAAGAAGGGACAGTTGGAGAAAAGTGACGGTTGGGAGGTTAATGCATGCAAAAGTCATCCCCCATCCATTGCTTGCCACGTGCCCCATTAAGAGGGAAGGGGAGGTTTTAATTTTGAATTAATTTGAATTCTTTTGAATCATATCACTAGTGGAAAAAATGGATTTTGCTGCGCTTCATTTGCTGCGGTTATTTGGGCTTATCCAAATAACCGCAGTAAATAAATACATGTGTAATTTGCTGCTTCTCATTTGCTACGGTTATTGGAGTAAGCCCAAATAACTGCAGCAAATCAATTAAAAAAAACACGGTGCTTTATACCAGGCTTTTGCTATTCCACACTTAAAAAAAACGCGGTGCTTCATTTCATCTCATTCAAAATTACAAAAACCCGCTGCTCTCTCATCTTCCATTAAATCTCTGTGCAACGCCCTAAAACTGCTACCACGAAGCTCGGTGTCGACGACCACGAAGCCTGCGGTCGACAGGAGACAGCGAGCCACCATCACCACCACGAAGCCCGGCTTGAGAACTGCAACCACGAAGCCCTGCGAAATTAAAAAAAACCCGCTGCTCTCTCATCTCCCATTAAAGCTCTATGCAACGACGCCCTAAAACTGCTACCACGAAGCCCGGCGTCGACGACCACAAAGCCCGCGGTCGACAGAGACAGCGAGCCACCATCACCACCACGAAGCCCGGCCTGAGAACTGCAACCACGAAGCCCTGCGAAGTATATCGACGACCACATCAGTCGAACACCACCTACAGCTCGCCCTGCTGAGAAGCTCGCCCTGTTGCGAAGCTCGTCCTTCTGCGAATCGACCACCAGTCAGTCAGTCCCAAGGTAACCCTCTTCTTTTTTTTTTGAATTTTTTTTTCTGATTTTTTTAGCCCTAATGTATGAATGTGGTATTTGCCTTGTGTTGTTACTAATTTTTGTATTGTTTTAAATCTAAATCTTTGTTTATAAGTTATTTTAGTTGATTGTTTGAACTATTTCTTGATTAATTTGATTTTTGTTAACATTAGGGTTCATGAGTTTTTTAATCAAATTTGGGTTTTTGAGTTGATTGATTGATTAAATAAAATTAGAATGTTTATAACTTAGTTTTGGTGATGTTAAGTCATTCTATTTTAATTTATTTTTATAGTTTGTGAATGATTAGATTAGACGATAAACATACATGAAGAATACTTCAAATTAGACATTGCATTTCATTGTTTTGGATGATTTGTTGATTGCATTTTATACCTAAAATTAATTAGAATCTTGAAAAGAATGATTAGATGATAAACATATAGTACACAATTATATTTTGTAGATTCAAGAATAAATACTTAATAAACATATCTAGAATATAAAATTAATTGAAAAAAATGATGCCTATTGATGACATAAGAAGATTAGATATTAACTATCTAGTATATGAATATGAGAATTTGAGTTCATTTTAATTTTTAAAATGAATATAAATATAATTTTTTTTATTGGTTCTTTTGTCTTTGAATTATAAATATTTAGAGAGTTTTTGGTGTTCTTTGTACAGTTCATACCAATATAAAATATAAATAGTGTTAGTTTGTATGAAATTACAACTCTGATTAGAAATAAGTTCTATCATCTCTTATTAGATAAACAGGATGTCAAAAGATCGTTCTTGGATGTATAATTGCACGGACAAATCAAAATTTGTTGATGGGGTGTTTGAGTTCTGCGAATACGCTGTCGCTTATGAAGAAAGAAACAAAACAGGGGGTTTTTACTGTCCTTGTTCCAAGTGTGCGAACGACCACAGATTTGAAAATATTAATGAGGTAAGGGTGCACCTACTTTGTAATGGATTTCGACCTGATTACCAAGTGTGGAGTTATCAAGGTGAGACGAGACTCCATCGTGGAAATAATGAGGGTAATCATGAAGGTAGTCATCAACATCACGAGGACTTCATTCATACCACCAATGATGATGTCCTTGCAAATGATGACTACGAAGACGGTGATGATGTTCATGATGTTGAACAAATGATGGAGGGCCTTGAGGATGGACGTGGTTTTGAATCCATTTCAGAGGCCTCTCAAAAGCCTTTGTACCCAGGGTGTGCTACATGGACCATACTTTCAACTGTGCTGGAATTGTTTAACATGAAAGCACTGTTCAACTGGACTGACATAAGTTTCACAACCTTGTTAGAGAAGCTGAGTACCATGTTTCCAGACGGCAATGATCTTCCTAAGTCAACCTAATATGCTAAGAAGCTAATGTGTCCATTTGGGTTAGGGTATGAGAGAATACATGCATGTCCCAATGATTGTGTGTTGCATCGAAAAGATTATGAATGCTTGGACAAGTGTCCAAGGTGCGGGGTACCGCGGTACCAGCGTAAAGGGGCACAAGGTAAAGTTGGCCCGCCGTCTAAGGTTTTGTGGTATCTCCCCATGATACCTAGATTGAAGAGATTGTTTTCAATTAGTAAGGATGTTAAGAATCTAAGGTGGCATGCAGAAGGTAGAAAGAAGAAGGGTTTGCTACAACATCCGACTGATGGTGTTGAATGGAAGACTATTAATAGGAAGTATAAGACTTTTGCGGATGACAATCGTAATTTGAAGCTAGGGTTATGCACCGATGGAATGAATCCTTTCGGTACTCTTAGTTCAAAACATAGTACATGGCCAGTGATTCTTACCATCTATAATCTACCCCCATGGTTGTGCATGAAACGAAAGTACCTGATGCTGTCTCTACTTATTTCTGGTCCTAGGCAACCGGGTAACGACATTGACGTGTATCTGGCGCCACTTGTAGAGGACTTGATAAAGTTGTGGGATGAAGGGGTGTCAGTCTACGATTCTCATGCGAAGGAGACTTTCACATTGCGTGCATTGCTTTTGTGCACCGTTAATGATTTTCCTGCTTATGGTAACTTATCAGGGTATAAGAACAAAGGGATGAAGGCATGCCCCATTTGTATGGACGACCAGGATTCTACATGGGTGGGTAAGTACATTGATTGGTGCGATCGAAGGTTCCTTCCACCTAATCACCCTTTACGTAGGAAGAAGAAGGCATTCAATGGGAAAATTGAAGAACGTGGTGCTCGTCGTCCTTTAACTGGTCATGAGGTTTATTCGAAGGTTAAAGGTTGTCAGTGTGTCTTTGGTAAACCGAACATGGAATATTCGGGTTTGTGGAAAAAAGAATCTATCTTATGGCAGCTTCCTTATTGGAAAGATTTAGAAGTCAGACATTGGCTTGATGTCATGCACATTGAGAAAAATGTTTGTGATGCCATACTTGGTACCCTTTTTAACATTCCTCACAAGACTAAAGACACTAAGGCCAGTCTTGAGTTTTTGCAAAAGGTAGGAGTTCGACCAGAGCTCTGGCCTCAGGTAAAGGAGACTAGGAAAAGGAAAAAAACTGAGCAAGATGGTCATGGCAACAAGGGTAAGGGGAAACAAAAGGTTCAACATAGTGGAAATGAAGTGAAAACAACTTACTATTTGCCTCCTGCTTGCTATACATTGTCAAAACAAGAGAAGAAGCTTTTTTGTGAATCATTGTACAACATAAAGGTACCATCAGGGTATTCTTCTAACATGAAAAGATTTGTTACCTTGGATGGAGAGTTGATGTTATCTAGCATGAAATCACACGATTGCCATGTAATGAGGCAAGTTTTTCTACCAATTGCAATCCGTGGGATTCTACCGAAACATGTTAGATACACTATCACAGAATTATGTTCCTTCTTTAATACAATATGTTGTAAAGTGCTAGATCCCACAAAGATCAACTCCCTTGAAGTACGTGTTATTGAGATTCTGTGTCAGTTTGAGATGTATTTTCCGCCTGCTTTCTTTGACATAATGGTTCACTCAATTCATCATCTTGTGCGTGAAATTAAGCTTCTGGGTCCCGTCTTCCTGAGATGGTGTTATCCTTACGAACGGCATATGGGGGTGTTAGGAGACAAAGTGGCGAATCCAGCAAGACCAGAGGCTAGCATGGTTCAAGGAGTTGTTAATGAAGAGATTGGGAATTTCATAGCTGAATACTTAGCGAGTGCAAATCCTATTGGTTTGCCTACATCTCGCCATGAAGGAAGGCTTGCTGGAAAGGGTACAATTGGGTCAAGATCAGTTTTGGCCAATACATATGTCCTCCTCCAAGCGAATTTATATGTGTTGCATCATGTTCTAGAAGTTCATCCTTTTTTGGAAGAACATTGGCAGCTTTTGAAAGTTCAGCATCCAAGGAAAGGGGATAATGAATTGATAATCTTGCATAATAAGACATTTGTTGATTGGTTTCATAAGCGAGTAACTCTTGAAAATATGAAGGGCGTCTCTGAAACGGTGAAGTGGTTGGCTTTTGGACCTCGGGAAACTGTTACCAATTACGAGGGCTACGACATCAATGGGTATACATTTTGTACCACTTTTCAAGATCAAAAGTCATCATCGTCGCAGAATAGTGGTGTTTCTGTTTTGGCATCATCAACCTTTCATTCTAGTGCAATTGATCCTAAGTTAATGTACTACGGGAGAATTTCTGAGATATGGGAACTTGAGTATAGCACTTTTACAGTTTGTCTTTTCAAGTGCAAGTGGGTAGATAACAATCGACAGTCATTAAGAAGTGATGACCCATGCGGCTTTACTCTTGTTGACTTGAGTCGCATGCGTGAGGGTCTTGAACCTTTTATACTTGCATCTCAAGCTAAGCAAGTATTCTATGTAAATGATCCCGCAAACTCTAAATGGTCAATTGTGATACCGGGAAAAAGAAGCATTCTTGGTATCGGAGATGTTGATGACGAGGAAGAGTATGATGCATTTGAGGATTCCCCACCTTTTACTTCTCCTCAAACAACTGTCGCTGAATTTGCTACTAATGATTCAGATTACATGCGTGACGATCACACCGAAGGAATTTTTGTTTTTGATACCTAATGGTAATCAACTATTTATGATATTTATTTGGATGCTAATATAATTTAAACATTATTAAATAAAAAAAAATAAAGACAACGCTTGTTGATCATAGTTGCTTCCTACTTTGTTTTAATTGTTTCATACTTTGTTATTGCCTTGTCATGTCTTAATTGTTTTATACTTTATTATTGTCTTGTCATGTCTTAATTGTTTCATAATTTTTTAGTGCAGGGTGCCTTTAATAATGCCATGTCCAGTTGTGATAATGATCATAGCAGCTCTTAGGACTTAAGTTCTGATTCAGATCCAGAATTTGATGTTCGTTTGGAGGGAGATAACAATTGTGATGATGGTAGCTCCAACGAATTAAGTTCTGATTTGGAGCCAGAATTTGATGTGATTGTGGAAGGAGATAAAGTGACTCTTAAGGATATAGAGTACGAAAGGTATATTGATAATTTGTTTGATCAGTTTGAAAAAATGGCTCATGATGCCCCTCCCAACCTTGATAATCTGGACATAGCTCCCTCAAATGAAAAGCAAACAACATAAGCTGTGCCTTCAACAAGAAAAAAGGCAAAAAATTCATCCGGTAAGGAAAAAACACGGGGTCCATCTAGGGGTTTGAGACCTACGGAAGCCATGTACTTGGAGTTCAATCAGTATGGTCAACCATGTGGGAAGTGGCGACAGCAATATGGGAGACATATAGGGGTATGTATGAGGAAGATTTCTATTTTGCAGAAATGGAAAGATGTGGAGGATGGTTTGAAAACTGCTATATGGGAAGATACAGTGGTGCGTAAATCCCTTATGTTCTTACTTACACAATTTTTTTTAAATGCATGTATATATTTAAACTTATTCATTCCTATTATGTGCAGAATCTTTTCCATATCGATGTTCCAAAACTCTATAACTTTGCCCGAAATCACACAAGTGAGTCATAGAATGTTTATTTTCAATGTTATAGGACATTTATGAACCTTAAAAACATGACCTAGGTTGATTAATGCTAAGATGGGATTGAAAACACCCAAAACGAGGGAAAAATGACCTATTTCGCTTGTTTTTGTTCCAAAACTCTATAACTTTGCCCGAAATCACACAAGTGAGTCATAGAAAATTTATTTGAATGTTATAGGACATCTATGAACCTTAAAACATGAGCTAGGTTGATTAATGCGAAGATGAGATTGAAAACACCCAAAACGACCCAAAAATGACCTATCTGGCTCGTTTTTGTTACTAAACTCTCTAACTTTTTTTTTGTTAATATATATATATAAATATATAAATGTAGTTATCTCTTGATGTGTTTGTGTGTTATGCGTATGTATATTTATTTTTCGAGCTTACGATACTAACTTAATTATATAATCTATCCGACGATGTTTAATTTAATTTAATTCGTTTTTATATTAATTATTAGGTGTTATCCACATCGGTTCGAGAAGGATCATTCACCGCTGAAGAAATTGGTGAGGTTCGAGACAAGCTTGCCAAATTCTTGTACACGCATGGTTTGTATTGATACTTGTACAAACAATTTCCCAAATTTAGTAGTTGATTAAAATTCTTTAGTATTAATTAATGTCTTATGAATAATGTAGTAATTTATTGTATTCCTTGTACAATCGGTAAAATTAAGTTGTATGTATTCGATTATTAGTATTTATTCCAAAACGTTCTAATTATTTCGATTTAATTTATTTATATATTAATTGCAAAATCCCTAAAAATTCTCAAAATAACCTGCAATTTGCTGCGGTTTTTTAGGTATTATGCTTTGTTTTTAACATCCAATTGTTGCGGTTATTTATAAAAAAGTGTTGCAAAAAACATCAATTTGCTACGGTTATGTATAAAATAGTGCTGCAAAAAGCATCCATTTGCTGCGGTTATTTACAAAAAAGTGCTGCAAAAAACAACAATTTGCTGTGGTTATTAATTAGAACCGCTGCAAAAAGGCAAACTATTTGCTGCGGTTATATTAAACTACCGCAGCAAATAGCTTATCTTTTTGCTGCGGTTCAACCGCAGCAAATGAGAAATTGGGAATTTGTTGCACCCTTGATTTGCTGCGGTTCATAACCGCAGCAAATACCCCTAAAAAAACCGCAGCAAAAGGGGTTTTTTCCACTAGTGTATTTGGCTATTTCAAGTTTTGGTTAATTATTTTAAACGGTTTTGAAGCCGAGTTGTTTATTTCCCAGTTACTAAAATTGTGAATATTTTTGGCTTAGATCGCCCGTTCCTAAATAAAACTCGCAGGTTGCATCATATGGAATTCCCAACCAACGAGTTGGGGGCAAATTGTTATGGTCAATTTTACCTAACCTGAATACATGTTGAGAGACAAGAAGCAAGCTAAGCCGAGAAGCGAAAGTGCAGAACAGTGCTAGAAGAATCTAGAAGCTAATGCAAGTTTGAATTCAAATCTGAAGAATAGGTCATAAGTCAGAAGGAACGGATGCATGCTGACATGACAGGAATGAGTCTTCTACCACGGTCATACACGCCCCTAGTTAGTAGGAGGTTGTTCCTCTTATTGGGGGAACGGCTAGGTGGTAGTTTTTAGTCATTAAATAGGGGAGGAAACTGATTGTAAAGGAATTAATTACTATCATTCATCCTTATGAATACACTACTCGAAAAAAGTTAATCAGTCGTTCACATTCCAATTACAATTTATTCAACCATTGTAATCTCAAAGAAAAATACATTTGTATAGTGGATTGGTAGACTAAAACCTATCCGCAGTTTTCCCTCAGTTTCGAGGTTTCTGCGTCATCATTCTCTTGTGTTACCCCCGTCCCCTCTTTTTGCTTTGATTCGTATTTTCTATATTTCCTCTTCATTCGAATAGCATACATACTCATTTGTCGCAATTCAGCTGTGGCCCGTACCAGCTTAGTCCCATATTCTGGTTGGGATTTTGCATAAACAATACTCGCACATATTTTTCATTCTTTCTTATAGTTGTACGTTCCATTTGGTTAGTTCTGAAATCACAAACGTTAAACATTATATGTGTTTTTACTCAAATAAAGCCAGCATAACTTACAAAAATAACATAAATCGTCTTTTTGCCAACAAAATAAAGCGACCAAAGAAACAAATGTTTCGGGAATAAATGAGGTGATGACTATGTATAGCTTGGCGCAGTGTACACCTGATATAATAGGAGGAAATTGTAGTAGATGTTTAGCGACCGTATATCATAAGCTTCAAAGGTGTTGTAGTGGGCATCTACCCGGAATTGTTAGGAACCCTAGTTGCCAAATCATGTATGATAACGTTACATTCTATGATTTGGGTGAAAAACATGGCTTAAAACCTCCAAATGGTGAAGGTAAGGGGAGATTAAGTAGTGGGAATGGTTTAGTAGTGAAAAAACTTGTGCTAGTTTTTAATATTATTTTGTTGGTTATTTTTATTGTGTAACTAGATAATACCCGTGCAATGTACGATTTAATTTTTTATAATTTACTATTATAGAGAAAATATGATAATAATGAGATTGCACAAGTTGTCTCATATATAAAACAATGATTTGAAGCTGTAATTGAAGCCCATAACGTATTTGTAATAATTTTTTTTTGAATGGATATTTGTAATAACTTAAAGAGATAAATTATTACAGAAAATTAAGGTGTTAATTTATGAGTGATTCAACATTAGAGACCGAAATATATTAAAAAAAATGGTATATATATAAACATGTAAATAGAATGAAATAAGTTAGTCTCTTGTACTAAAAGATTTAAATAGTTTTTATTGTAATCATCATGCAATTGAGTGGAAAAAAACATGTACTTCTAATTTCTTTAATTTTTTTACTGAAATATTACTTCTTTTTTTTACAGCCCCACCCCCCCCCCCCCCCCAACAAAAATTTAGGGACATCTTCTAAAAATTAAAATTAGACCCTTATATTATTAAAACTAATATATTATTTATAACTTAAGTAATAATATACAATTTTATTAAAAAAATATTCTAAAGCTTAGAATTTTTTAAGAAAATTACGTGAAAGAAATAAAAATTTTAATTAGATCGGAAACTAAAAAAAATAAGAACAAAAATATTGTATTTTTTAAAGCTACCCAATTACGTTCAATTATTTTTTATTTATTTATCGTGGTCTGTGTTTCATTTCCCCCTTTTAAAGTCCTTAGTCCGCCATTGTTACTTTTAACCACAAACTGCAAGTGATAGAAAGCAATGAGTTTAATCCATTAACTAGGATGCGTATTAGGGACTCTATAGTATTGCGCTGAACTTATTATGCATGTGCTTGCTTCATTTCAAATCCACTCACAAGCAATGCCACAAAATTCAATGTCAATGATACATAAGTAGTACCTCAAAAATGTTACCATTTACTACTATTTATGTGGTCAACAACTTTGTCCATTATTTTTTTTTTTTTGAAAAAAAAAAATTGACCACAATTTATTCTATGTAAACAAAACATTATTAACTAGGTTAGCACCCGTACAATTGACGGTTTTTAAAAACTAATCGGTGAAATTTTTTATGATAGATTAAATATTGTAAGTAAAGAATGATATCAAATTTTTTTTTAAAAGCCTTTTATCAGTTTGTAATATCAATCTAAGAATAGATGTGATGTTTTCAACATATTGTTAAATAAGTAATTTCATATTACATTCTTTTATATATTATTTTTTTTCTTATAATTGAAAAAAAATCTGAATTTGTAGTTATATGTAAGGATGATTAGTTCTAATAACATGGATAATTGTGTTGCAACTCTCCAATTTTAACTTTACTCATTTGACATATATATACGAATAATTTTTTTTTAAAAGCTATTTTTTTAATCAAATTTGAAAAAATAAGTAATCATATGGAATAGTAGTTTAGGTAAAAAAATTGTAACGTGGTCATGTGTAAAGTTTAGTGGCTTATATTTTACTTTATAGTAAAGTTACAATTATGCAATGCAAGATTTTGACAGAAAATATGTCTTTATATATTTTAAAATTGGGATTTTCTTAAAAATACCCATTATATTTTGCAAATTTTCTTATGTACCCACATTTTTTTAGGGTTTTTTATGTGTACCCATATGATTTCTAAAAATTCTCAATCATAGCCAATCTTTTATGATAGCAATCGAACGTTAACATCACCCTTATATTAGTTGGAAAAGAAAAAAAAAACCAAAATAAATAAGTTATTTTGATGGTTTTTTAGCGGTTGATGGGGCTGATTTGTGTCATGGCTGAGACTTTTGGGTTGTTGCGCGGCGTATATATGTTTATTAATTTTGATTTTTGTTTTTTTCAACTAAATTAACGGTGCTGCTAACGTCCATTTGCTATCATAAAAAAATTTGTTGCATTTGAGAATTTTTGGAAATCTTATGGGTACACATAAGAAACCCTAAAAAATATGGGTACATTTTAGAATTTGCAAAACCTGGTGGCTAGTTTTAAGAAAACCCTTTAAAATTTGTCGTAATAAGATTCTAAACATGTATATAATTTTATGCAACAAAATAAGATAGAATAAAGCAATAGTTAAAATTTGACTAAATATTCACATTTAAAAATTTATAGATATCAAATTTTATTAATATAGACAAAAAAAAGTGATAAAACTTTGAAAAGGAAAAAATTGAAAAAGAATGAAGTTAAATGGAAAAAGTTTTTTAAATAAACAATAAAAAAGATTTTAAATAATCAATGGAAACTTTGGAGGGAAAAAGTTGAAGGAGAAGTTGACATATGTATGTAAGCGGTTATTGTTTTAGTATTAGTGGTAATAGATTAGGATCTTAATAGACTCCTTACAATATATTAATTATTTCACAACATTCATTTATTTTTAATTTTAATTTTCCATAACAGCTCCATCCATATCGTTTTTAATTTTGAGTTTTGCTCGACTATGCGCACAAACTTTTCAAAATTATAAGTTGTACCCACAATTTTATAAAATTATCTTTTATATCAACAAACATCTTAAAACTTACAAAAAAAATTCATATGAATAATCTCATCTATTGGAGATTTTCCAATATTAATCGATCTCGACTATATATTACACTATAATCCAACTATGCGGGTTAGTTGTTTTATGATATACTCCCTCCGTAACTTATTACTAGCAACATTTTCTATTTTTGGTTGTAACATAATTCTAGCAACATTTTTTCCTAATTTTATTCTATTATATTTTTGACAACTAAAAATAACAAATTCACATTATTGCTCCTATTCATAACAATTAACACAATACTAACACAAGTAGGCCCCACATTTTTTCCCCACCTTTTTTTATCTATTTTTCTTTCTCTTACTTTTATCATTATTATACCACTTAGTACCACAATTACCTTATTTCAACTAGGAGTTCGTGCTAGTTCAATTGTTGCTAATAATTTGTTACGGAGGGAGTATATTAGTCCATATTAGCTTATAAAAGGCTCTGATTTCCATCATAGAAAGGGAGGAAGATATAGTCAACTCAAGTACAATAAAAAGGGGAAGAGGGGGAAGATAACCATTCCTTTTTGAATTAGTAACCGATTACAATAGATTAACTAAGTCAATGGACTAATATCATAATATAACCCCAAAAGTTTGGATTACACTGTAAGAACTGATAGTTGGAATTAATATTAGAAGACATTGAATAATATTTAAGATTATTCATATATATGAAATTTCCCTAAAACTTATCATATATAACCAATTTCATAATTTTGTAAACCTAGACTTGCGAAAGCAGCACTATAAATTAACCCAATGAAATTGTCACTCATGGGTTAAGGTGGTGCTTTTGTGTCTTGGATGACGATTTGGTGGGTCTGAGGGGATGATTTCTTGGGTTTAGATTTACTAAGGGTGTGTTTGATTCAACTTAACTAAGCACTTATGTACTTATTTTCAGAAAAATTCTGATCATATCAGATCAAACAATTTCAATTCAAATCAGATCAGGAAAATTATAACTATGAGAATAACTACAATCAGAAAATCATATGAGATCAGATTTTACATGCATCTCCCGAAACACAACTTTAATTAAAAATATTTTGAATTACACATAATAAAAAATTATAAAATTTACATATTTGAAAAGCACATGTTGAAACGATTAAACTAGATCCATCATGACTATGTTTTTCTTGTGATTAAAAAAAATGGAGTAGTAAAGTTGAGGATAATAAATAATTGTGTCATTTAATATTGCTCTTTCCTTTTCTAACTTGTTTCCATTCCTAAATTTATACCAAGCACCCACTTAGGGTGTATTTGATTCAACTTTATATACAATGTGGTGCTTATTTCAGAAAATTCAGGTTAGATCAAAAAAATCAGATCAAATCAAATTAGTTCTGAAAAATTCTGAAGAGATAAAAAAAGTTCAAATCATATCAGAAAAATTATAACTATGAAAATAACTACAATCAGAAAAATTCATATCAGATCAGATCAAAAAATTCAAGTCAGATCAGAAAAGTTCAGATCATATTAGAACATTTCAAACGAATCAATTGCATATACCGGCTAAACTTGAAAATTTGTGTTTAATTTATGTCTAATAATATCATAAGACAGAGACAAGGAGCAGTTAGGGACAATAACCCATTGACTAGGATGCGTATTATTAGAGTAAACGTTGATCAAATGCCCGCCAATTGTTTCAAAGTTTTTTTTTGTTTTTTTATTTTATAATAATGCTCCAAAATTCAATTCCAACTATCATACATATACTTATAAAGCCAATCTTCAATCTTAATTATTCGATCTTCTTCCTTGATCTCTAACACAACCCATGCCATACTTATACCCTTACACAATCTCCCTTCTATTTTTTTCTTGTATCCCCTATTCGGTAAGTTCAAATAATGCATTCGGCAAATCTTTTATTTGCTCTCACGGCAAAAACACTAGCCTCACCTACAAAAACAATATAAATCGTTTATTTTCCAACTTCACCTCTCAATCACTTATATCTAACTATTACACTACGAGCATCGGAGATGGCCCTAACAAAGTGTACGGCTACTACATGTGTCGAGCCGATATTACACACCAAGCTTGCGCCAATTGCATTGCCAACACCAAACAATTTGCTCTTGAAGCCAATTGCGAATACGACGAAGGGCTAGCTTTGTCAGACAAATGCATATTTCGTTATGCAAATCATTCTTTGTATGGTGTTTTGGATAATAGTTCCACAATTAACACAAGAAGTGGGTTTACTAGTGTAGCTAATACGGAGCTTTTTAATCAGACAATGTTAAATATAGCGGATTATCTGATTAAGGAAGCTGCGTTTGGAAGTAATAATGAGTCGTCTAATGTGGGATTTGCGACGAAAGAAATGAATGTGTCGGGAAAAGAGGGGATGAAAATATATGGTTTAGCGCAGTGTACACCTGACATAATAGGAGTTAAGTGTAGTGGATGTTTGAGGAGTGTGTTTAATGAGTTTCAAAGGTGTTGTAACGGTTATTTACCTGCGGTTGTTTTTAAGCCTAATTGTTTGATGATGTATGATGATGTTAAGTTCTATGAGTTTGATGATGAGAAGGATGTTGGCGATGAAGAACAAGGCAGCTTAAAACCTCCTATTGTTGAAGATAAGGGAAGATTAAGTAGTGTAGGGAATGGTTTAGGAGTAACAAGTCTTATGGGTGTTTTTAATTTTATGTTGTTTCTTGTTTTTATTGTGTACTAGATATACTCTTAGTTAATACCTTGTAAAAGGATATGAAATAAATAAAAGTGGTTTTTAGAGTTCACTTTTTTCACCACAACATTCTGCGTTTTTGTCGTCCACTTTTTAGCATCCGCCTTCCTCATATAGAGAGGTACACATAATTCCCCCCCCCCCAGCCTTAGTTTGCAACAGAACTTTTGGCGATTAGGGATGCTTTGAAATGGATACAAGATACGGATTGGACAAACTACACCATCTTTAATTACAAATTGAAAACATGCTATTACAACCATTAAAGGGGTGAAATATGCTCTTTTGAACTATACATATGGGTTGGAGGGGATGCAAGTAATAAGGTTCGAAATTGTATCACAAGGATAGATACGAGGTGGGAGAGGGCAACACTTGGCCACTCCTCTTAACCTTAAAGGAGCACCCTTTTGGCAAACCAAAATGATTTCATTAATGTTGGCAGCTGGGATTGTAGGGAGCTCATGGATTGTGCTTCTCCTTTCAGAAAATTTTTATGAGCAATGAGATAAGAATAAATTTGTAGCTTCACATATATATTTATGGTGCATTTGCTTCATTTGAAATTTCTAATCTTACTTGCTATGAAATTTGCTAATATGATCTAGTCTGATCTGAACTTTTTTTGATTTGTTCTAAATTTTTCTGATTGTAGTTTATTATATTTATAATTTTTCTAATATGATCTGAATTTTTAAAAAAATTAGCACAAACTTTGAATAAAATGCACCCTTACGGCCTTAATCGTATAGGTTAGAGGTTTGAATCATCGTAACAATAGTGTTATTGACTTTTTATCCAATTAATTAAAAATCTCATAGAATAATGTTATTCATGGTAAATATTGTACGTACGCCAATAGATAAGAATGAATCTCTAACGTTGACTTTATAAAATGTAATTAAGGCTTTGACTATCTATATATTGACTTGCTGGATTTTCAATCAATTATTTGTTGTATACCTCGTAGGAGTCGTATGTATTATAAACAACTTATTATAATAACTTGGCCTGATGGCCTCATTGTTCAAAGTTTAGATTGTTAACGATTCATAATTTTAAATATAATTTTCATCTGATTGAGGTTTAATTTGCTTAATGTATTATCTCGGCTATGTGCTACACTGCACGTCGCAAGCAACGATCCAAGATTACATGCATATAATGACACTATAAAAAACAGGCCCATTAATGATAGGTACACATGAATGATAGATTTAATTTTCGTCGCAAATGTAGATATTTTATAAAAATTTTTGAGCCTGTCGCTAAAATTCACTTAATACTTAATCCATACTCTATTAAAATTGACTCATTTATAACGGGATTAATTTCCGACCCCCTTTCTACGACGGGATCATATTTTTGCGAGAGGAAAAATCATTTACGATCCTCTTTTTCTACAACGTGGTCACATTTTTAATACGGAAATTCATTTCGTAAATAACTTCTATTCTAGTAGTATAAGTAGGTCTCTTGACCCCCTTGAACGTTGATGTATGTAGAATTTTTTTCGTGTAAAATTTAGAAATTTTTTAAAAATTTTCTATAATAATTTTTTATTAATTGACCTCATAAAATTTATCGCTTACAACATTTTTACCCACTAAACATTTTTGTTGAATCCACCACTGCGCACCTATGTGCTAACAAATATGATCATGGATGATCTTTCTGGGTGATGGAAACTTAGAGTAACTATTTTTTCTCTTTCCTTTATGTCTATTGTATCCAAGGTCAAACTCGTTTTTGTGGACACGAAGGATCCGTTTGTTTTTAAGGAAAACATTTCCTTCTTCCCTCTATTTATTTTCCTTTGTTTGATTTGGTAGGGGGAGAAAATGATTTTCTAAAGGCGAAAATTTTCTCTTTTAAAAAGGAAAACCAGTTTCCTTCTCCAATCCAGGTATGTCGCATTTTCGACAAAATTTATTAATTTTTCTTTGTTTTCTACTCTGAAATTCGACTCTATTTTGCTTCAATTTTCTATTTCCTCTTTAATTGTATTATTTTGTTCCATGCTCCTATCTAGCCGAAAAGTAAATGTAGCAAAAAAAAAAAAAAGAAAGAAAGAATGAAAAGATGGAGGTAGTATCAACAAGATGGTTTGACATCATATCTTACTTACTTTAATCTATTTATGGCAAAGGAGATGTGCGACCAAAGAAAATTAGATTGCTCACAATTTAAAATTTTAGGAAAAATTAAGAAATAATTAAATCACATTGTATTATAAAATTTGCCAAATTAACAATACCAAACATATTGTTGGCATCTCAAACAATATTATGAGCAGTGAGATATGAATTAATTAGTAGCTTTACCACTATCTCTAATAGTATAGTTAATTAGAGGTTTGTATCATGCATGGTAACAACACAAAGTTATTGACTTTTTTTATCCAATTAATTAAAAATCTAATATAATGTTATTCATAAAGGAACGCCAATGGATAAGAATGAATTTCTAAAGTTGACTTTGTAATATGTAATTAAGGCTTTGACTATCGATATATATATATGCATTGACTCGATGAATTTTCAATCAAATACCTGTTGTATACCTCGTAGCTACTAACTAATAATCTTTCCATTATTCATTATAGATACCTTATATAATAACTTGGCCTTATTGTTCAAAGTTTAGATTGTTAACTGTTCATAATTTTAAGGAATAATTAAATTAATAGATATCAACTATTGCACTTTTTATTTTATAGGTACCAACTTTTGATTATTCACCAGTAGCACGAACTATTACATAAAGTTGCAATGATAGGTATATGACCTAAATTTTGTTGCAACTTATAGGTCATCTATACCTATTTATAGGTCATCCATACCTATCGTTGCAACTTTATGTAATAGTTCGTGCTGCTGGTGAATAATCAAAAGTTGGTACCTATAAAATAAAAAGTGCAATAGTTGGTACCTATTAATGTAATTATTCCTAATTTTAAATTTAATTTCCATTTGAATGAGGTTTAGTTTAATTTGCTACAAGTATTATCTCAACTATGTGCTACATTGCACATCCCATGCAATGCTCCAAAATTCAATACCAAGGATTACATATACAAATAAACCTTATACTTCTTCATCATCATATATACTAAGAAGAAATTAGCAACATCAATGGCATGGTTATACTTATACACAATCTCCATATTGTTTTTTTCTTGTATCTCAAATTTGGTTAGTTCCCAAATTATATTTGGCAAAAATCTTAGTTGTTATCATCACAGAAAAAATGCTAGCATTATCACCTTCAAAAACAATAAAAATACTCTGATTTTCAATTTTAGCTCTCAAGCATACATATCTAACTATCATATCACCACTATTGGATCTGGAGATAGTGTCGTAGCAAATACCGAGCTTTTCAAACATACGGAATCATCCACAATGGAAGATTTGAATTTGGAAGATGTATTTGGAAGTTATAATAATAGCAAAAATGGGTTTAAAGTTGGTATTGCAAGCAATGAAATGAATATCGAAGAAAAAGAGAGAATGACCATAAATGGTGTGATCTCTCCTTCCGTTCAATTGTTGTTACACATCATGCAAGTTTAGTAGGAGTAGCTAATGAAGTCACAAATTTTGAGACCTTCATATTTTATGCAAGATTGAAAGCCTAGATCAATCTTCTAATGTTCTTGCTAATATGTTAACGAAGATGGACAAGGTGGATCCTCATGTGTCTCGTGGTTATTGTGATTGGAGTGCTTGGTGAGACTCCATGTCCTAATGTTGAACATGAGGCTCTTCAATTTAAATTTTTATATTGTATGGAGTACTAATTTTGTCATTTAGCACTACTCATAAAGTTTACTTCAGTGATCGTTTATGATTTACAAAGTGTCCATTACTAGTAAAAAAACCACTATCGTTGCCTCAAAATGGCTTTATGCTTCGTCAATTATTGGTCCACAAAATAGTTGTGGATAGTATAGGTGTAGGTCTGTAACCAAATGCATCACATCATGTCGGATGCATAAATTCAGTTTTATGCATCACATGTGAATTAGAGATTATCCAAAAATCTAGTTTTTGAACAATTTTAAATAAAGGTTTATGTGTCGCCTATTAGCTGAATGGAAGAAATTGGTATTTTATGCATTGAGGTGATGTGATATGTTATCTCATGTGTTGCCTTTGGAGGATGGTTAGGTCATAAATGTCTGACTCATTTGTCTTCTATGGAACTGAAGGATGGTTAGATCATTGCCCTGCTATAATTTGTTAGAAATGCAAAGGAAAAAGCCTTAGTTTTTCTCCATTTTTCCTTGTCTCACATTGATACTTTATACTTTGTTTGCCACCTTTAAATATATGGAAATTCCTTTGGTCCCACATTAAAAGTTTAGTATGGGCATATCATATTTATATATGATAGCTTACATGTTAATAGTTAGTGAGCTAGGAATGGGACTCCCCTCGCGCTCCACCGTTCGGCTTGGCTCGACTTTTGACACGTGCGCGGTGAGATGGGGAAACTATTTTTCATCCGGGTCATTTATTTTTACCGTCAATTACGTCTTTTTAAATACTAGCTGTTTATGACTGTTGTAATTTTCGTAACTGACTCCCTTGATTCTTGCCCACGATGCTGCACCAATTGATTGTAGTTGTCGTTTTCCTGATCCTACTCTCCTATATATATCTTGCTTATATATTCCATTCTGATCATAGGACACTACGGAAACCACACCTTCATATTTTCCCATCTTCTCCAAATTCTAAGCAAACAAATACGAGTTTCAAACTCTCTTTCTTGAATGCACGAATTAGAGAGTGTTGTACTAAATTTTTGGGGGCAGACGCCGTTGTTTCTATTGCACCGTGTTGAGGTAAAATTTTCTTCTAAGATAGTGATTCCATCATGTCACAAGCTTTCTTACCCACAAATTACCTTCTCCGAAAATCTGAGTTTACAGTCTTATTACCAATAATTTAGAAGCAAATTATTTAATGAAATTTCAAATAATGGAATCTTCATCTCTACGAAAAACCCTTCCTGATCTGTCCAAATTGAACCTTTGGATGGATCGAATTACAAGCGCTGGGCTCAAAGATTGTTGATTTTCTTTAAACAACTGGAGGTTGATTATGTTATGACCCAAGACTATCCAAAGCGTCTATAACACCCTAAAAATTCCTTATGTAAAAACTCTAAACATTACTTTAAATTTATGACATAAAATATATTTGAAAAGAAATTTCCAAAGTATTACCGCCACGTGTGAAAACGTTTCAGCTTATTCAGAATTTTTCAGCGGAAGAAAACTTAATTCGAACTTAATCTAAAAAATAAACCTAATTAATTAAAGCTTACTGCCTAGTAAAATTTTAGGACACTCACTTGAAATACAATTGTTATTTGAAATAAATGAAATAATATTTTAAAATAAGCTCAAATACAAGAATTGATAACTCTCGGATAACTCTCATCCCACAACAATGCATATGTTGAATGCTTGAACTTCACCCATCAAGCTAACCTGTGCAATTCTGCTCCCCAATAATACAAGTGTATAAATTGGTTCATCACATGATCATTATGATAGGTCCATTTTAGGACCTATTTCCTGGGCTCTTTTCACTTGTTTTCATTTTCTTTTAGGCTTATTTTTATTAGTTTTAGGCCTTTTTAGCTTAGTTTAGGTCTTAGTTGCGTTTTCTTTGAATAATGTCTTTTCTTGTCGTTTTTGCTAATAATTGAGCTCTTTTGCATTACTTATGCGTTGCGTTCATTCATGTAGGTGTTTTGCGTGTTTTCGATCAATTCTTGAAAGCCGACAAGGGTCGTGAGAGGTCCCGAGAAGCTTTGAGAAGTGTGCCGCAATAAAGCCAAAATCACAATCACCACTTTTGGAGCATAGGTCAACTTTGAAAGGCCATAACTTTTTACATACTTATCATTTTAAAGCGATTCAAGTTTGAGGTTAAAGCTCGTTCCGATAGCTTCGAAACGCCTGGTCATAAGCTAAATTATGATAAGAAATGAAGGAGTTATGATGTTTTTTAAACTGACTGTCTGGCTGTCCAGCGGCCGCTGAGAAGTTTCCAGCGCCCGCTGAGACCTATTCAGCGCCCGCTGAGATTTCCAAGCGCCCGTTGAACTGGCCAGAACAATCAGTAGCTCGTTTTTTGGCTCCAGCGCCCGCTGAGACCTCTCCAGCGCCCGCTGAGACCTCTCCAGCGCCCGCTGACTTTTTCCCAGCGGCCCGCAGAGAAGGCCCTGTTCGTATCATTTAATCTGTTTTAGGTCTTTTCTCGTGCATTTTTTGGGGGGAACTATAAATACCCCCTTCTTCCCCCTTCACAACCAGCTGATGTTAGAGGCTCACTTAGGGTTTTAGGTTAGATTTTGTTGCTTTGTTCTTCAATTTCCTTGTAATTTACTTTTAGTTCTTCAATTTATGCAAGTTTCTTAGTTTCTCTTCCTCTTGTTCTTCAATCTCTTCAAGGTACTTTTATTGCTTTCTTTATTTGCTTGATTTCTTGTTCTTTGTTGCTAGTTATTGATGTCTAAGTAGTTGATAGTTGTTGTTGTTGTTTATTTAGTTAGTTTATTTGTTATTTTCATGTTTGTTTAGTTGTTTATTTTGATTTCATTGTTGTTCTTGGTAGTTTAGTTTGTAGTTTTCTAGGTTTTCGTTGTTAGTTTTAGTTGTTAGTTTTAGTTGTTGTTTTTGTTCTTCTTAGTTTTAGGTTTGATTTATGTAATTAGTTGTAGTTTTTATCATGCTTTTGTTAATTATGTTTGAGTAGTTTAGTTTCTAGGGTTTGAGTGAAACCCCTCAAATTCCTCCATGATTGTGGTTTAGTTGTTTCTTGGCTTTTGGTTGTGATAATGTCGGTACCTTAGGATTCGGTAATGTTGAGTCTTGTGTCTAGCTAACATAGGATTCATTGAAGAATCCCCACCGAAGGACCGAAAGGTGAACGTGGGTGATGACTTCCTTTGCCCGATTGATGGAAGCACCACGAAAGTTGGGCCTTCGATCAAGGTAAAGTTACCGGTCTTCGTGATTTTGTGCTTAGTACTTGTTAGATGTGTCGCTGCACGAAAGTGAGTTGTATATGTCTTTCCGGTCATCGTACTAGCTCGAAAGAGTGGTACGATCTTAGAACGACCTCCCCTTATCCACGACCTAAGTCTAAGTTTCGATTGATTCATAATTCATGGTGGTATGAGTTGTGGATCTCTTACCCTAGTCCCTTTTATTCTTGTTTCCTTAGTGTAGTTTTAGTTAGTTCCCTTCGCCTCTCGCGACCATTAGTTGACCTAGCTTGTTCGACGCTCACGCCTAGGCTAGTGCGAAGTACCTTCCCCGTGTTCGACACCCCCACTCATACTACGACGGGGTTTTTTTTATTTGGTAAGAAAATCCCTCCTATCACATTAAGGCGAGGAACATGACCAAATAAGACACACAAAAAAGCACGTAATCAGCAAAAGCTGAGTACATATATACAACAAAATATGCACATATAATATAACATGAATAAATAATGCAAATGATAACCTGCTATACACTATCTAACCAATCCCATACATTCCTAGACTCTATCAGTTTATAAGGAGATTTGGATTCAACGTCGAACGGGTTTCCAAAGATAAGTAACCATGCCCACTAGAGCCCCACTCGGTTGCAAATCGAGTGGTAAAACGATGCCACATAAGAGTGGCGGGATCCCAGGCCAAAATAATAAAAATAAAAAAGGGTGAACAACGTCTTGTACCCCTCGTAGGAATCTATCTAGCTTCCCCCATGTGTTCATACTCAAGGTGTATACGTTCCAACAGTTTTGGTGTGAATCCTCTTTCGCTTTACGTGATTTATCATTTTTAATTAGTAATTGTGAAGACTCACCCCACACAAGACATCACACAACATCAATGCAACACACAACACACTTTCCGTTTTTAAATCCCATAGGTCTAGGTGATTACATAAACAATTTTATTTAGCCAATCTTTCTACCGAGTCTCATTCTCCCAGAGGGAGCGAGTAAAGATCCTACCCCGTCCTTTAATGCCCATGGCCCCACACAATGATGGTAAAATAATATTAATGCCTACTGGCCCCACATTACGTGGTATAAAGATTCATAATTGAACTCATATTCCAAACCATGATAAAATAAGTAACTCAGGACAACATGCTGTAACAATATAAATTTTCCTTTCCACAACCACAGATATAACATATAACTAGTCACCACAGTACGAATCATACCCTAAACATGATACTACATGCAAGCAGCTTCCTTAGTACATATGTACCTGGTGTAGTATACTCTACTACCAACAGTTAACAGAATTCCCTGAATTTAAAGTCTCTTACAATAAAATATGGGACTAATTAATTTCTCTGAACATATAAACTATCCTAAGTACATATTACAAGATTCCAGCCTCTAAATAAATTTCAAAAATCATTTCCGACTCCTTAATTTAATTTAAAATTCTGAATTTGTGCCCTCTAATTAAAATATCAAGTGAATAATTAGTTAGATTTTTAAAACACCACTTATAGCACACTTTAATAAAAATTTCAGCATTGATAACGTCTCTAAAACCCTTTAAAAACATTCCAAAAACATCTTTTAAGGTTCTAAAAATGTCAATCAAGTGAACGATAATTATAGACTAATAATATCCAAAGTCCATTAAACTAGACTGCTTTTACTTAAATTTCAGATTAATAAAAATATCAAACCCTTATTAAAACTTCATAAAATCATACTTTTGAGTTCCACAGTTTATCTACACTGTATAAATTTTCTTGCTAACAATTACTAGCCAAAAATGACCAAA
Organism: Salicornia ramosissima; assembly: GCA_951394345.1. NCBI lineage: Eukaryota > Viridiplantae > Streptophyta > Magnoliopsida > Caryophyllales > Amaranthaceae > Salicornia > Salicornia ramosissima. Next base: position 12,884,471 of record OX596240.1, read on the forward strand.
ACCCATCAAAATACGTCATTTTTATTAAAATTCTAGAATATAAAAATTTCTGTAAACACCTCTAAAGAACTACTAATCCTTTATTTAAGCCCTAAAAACCCAAGAATCCAATCTATACACTCCATACACAAAGTTTGATACATAATCACCAAAATTAACCCAAATAATAAAGTTTAGGCAAGGTTTATACATATTCATTTAAATCTGAAATTCACAACAAAAAGTACTTTAAAATCTGAAATTATAATGTTTTTTTCTAAATAAAAATCTTGGTTCAAAACACAATTAAATAACAACCTTAAATCATAACTTGATCAAGCTTAACCATCCATATCTTTAAATCATGGAAGTAAAACAATTAAAGAAGAATTGTTTGTTTTTTTTAAAAAAAACAGAGAACTCACGACAGTTAGGGCAGAGGCGGCAGTGGAGGTCCGGCGACGGCAGCAGGTCTCGGCAGCAGCGGCGGGTCCTCGTCGGTTGCGGTAGGTCCCGACGACCAACTACGACGATGACGGTGCTCCGGTGGTGGTGATCAGCGTGCGTGAGAGAAATTATATTTTTTTTCCTTTGTTTGAGGTTTTACGAGAGAGTGAGATGGTGAGAGTGCTTCTTTTTTTTTGGTTGAAAAAGGGGCATTAATTAAAAGTTAAAGTAGAGTTTAATACAGCAAGGCCTCTAATAGTGACACCCAAATCCACAGAAAACACAAAAGTTCTAGCCATGGTCATCAAAATAAAAAAAAAAAACCCCTCAATTGGTTTGAACCAATGAAGAACACATTTTGGGGGGGGGGGGGGGGGATGAAATACCTGCTAAATCAGGATTACAGTTAGTATTTAACAAAAAATTACAATCATGTCTTGCATCCTTGGCCATCCTGCAGCTATCCTGTTGAGCTTCCTATCCACGGCCTGAATTGGAGAAGGTAAATAGAGACCTAGGAGCTCCCTACAATCACAACAAGAAAATCTCATTCGCCCGACCGATTTTACCGACCGCCATTTTCTTAGTCAAAAAATACCGACCGTTCCCGACTGAACACAGTCAGTAATTTTGTACCGACTATCAGGACGGTCGAAAACATTTTTCCGACCGACTACACGGTCGGTATCGGTCGATAAATGCCGACCACATAGACGGTCGGAATTTACCGACCGATACCGACCGTGTAGTCGGTCGGAAAAATTACGACTCATTTTAAATACAGAGTCGTGATTTTTGAAGTCACATTTAACGTCTCTCTCCACACTCTCTCCCTCCAAACGTTCGAAAACCGCCCAAACCCTAACTCTCTCTCTCTCACCTCAAGCCGCCTGCGACCGGCGTCACCGCACCACCGGCCACCTACGACCGGCATCACCTTCTCTTTCTTTCTCTTCTCTTTCTCCTTCTCTTTCTTTCTCTTCTCTTTCTTTCTCTTCTCTTTCTTTCTCTTCTCTTTCTCCTTCTCTTTCCGGCCACCTGCGACCGGCTTCTCATTGCCGTCCTGCCACCGTCCGTCCTGTGTCACCGCCGTCAATAAGTGCCGCCACTGTCTCTCCGCCACCCTCCTCACCTCGGTTAGGGTTTTTTTATTTGTTTTTTGTTTTTCAATTTATTAAATTATGTATATATATATGTGTATTTGTATGTACTTGTATGTATTATGTATGTATTTGTATGTATGTGTATGTGTATGTGTATGTATTATGTATATATTATGTATGTATTGTTTTACTTTGAATTTATTAAAGTTTTATTGATTTTTTTTTTTGTCCAAAAATTTCTATGCATATGTATTTATTTATGTATTTGTATGTATGTTAATGTATTATGTATTTGTATGTATGTCTATGTATTATGTTAGTTCCTTTAAAACTCAACAAACTTGTTCCCCATAGCTTTGAATAATGAAAATAAACTTCAATGTGGTTTGAAATAACGAGATATGATTGTTTGGGTAAGTGAAACTTATTAAGGGCGAAAATGGCCAATTTATGCGATTTTCGTTCCCAACACGACTGTAGGACCCCTAAAACTCGACAAACTCGTACCCAATATAGCTTAGAATAATGATAATAAACTAATGTGTTGATAAGTCAAGAAATTTGATTGTTGATTGAAAGTTAAGTTGTATTTATTTTGAAATACAAATTTGCCTCTGTATTTGATTTATTATGAAAATCTTTGTAATTGTTGTGAATGAATACAATTAAAGTAGAACTAAATATGACTTAAATATATATATATATATATATATATATATATATATATATATATACATGTGCATTACATAAGAAAGCTTTAAGAAGAATTAAGAAAGGCTAAAATAAGATAGGAGTGAAGACATTGAAGGATGTTTTAATGCTTTGAACTGATATTTGTTAATGGCTTAGAATAGGCATAATCGTGCAAATAATGTACTCATTACTTTATGCAGGAACATGTCAGATTCGGCGGATCAGAGTCAAAACTCCCAGACCCGCCAGCATTCTCCCTCTCAGTCTTCGGTTCGTCCTACTGGGTCTAGGCCTATATTGCGTCCTGGTGACCTTCATCGTCGTGGTGAGTCGTCTAGGAGACGGTAGGCGATTTCACCTTCCGGTCCTTCTCAGCCTTACGTTACCTCCACCACCAGAGTTTACATTACCTCCAGTACCACAGCTTCGGCCTCAGCATCGTTCTCTTTGTCCTCAGCCATCTGTGTCTCAGGCTGCTATGTCTCAGCCTACATCGCTGCCCGAGCCTACTAATACGTCTGAGCTCACTCCTTTGTCTCAGCCTACTCCATCCTCGCTGCCTCCGGTCACTCCTTTGTCGCACTCTACTCCTCCGCCTGTGACTACACTGACGCGAGAACCCGAGAGACAAACTGGTGAGGTTGAGGGTGGAGACAACGATTAGGGAGAAGCTTCTACATCCACAGCTGGGGTTCGAGAATTGGACCCCGATGGCGTATGGTGAATTTTTATTTAATTTTTTTTAATGTTTTGACTATTGAAATTAAGTTGTTTTCATATGTTGTTTAATCTTACTATGTTTTGTGTGCAAGGTTTGACAAGGGCGCTGTTGTTTGATCAATAACACACGTCATCAAGTCCTACTTCTATTAGCCTTGGAAGAACTACACTGAGGTAGATCAGGCGACCAAGGTACATTGGTGGAACATGTGGAAGGTCAGTAAGACGAATTATGTAATTTGATACAATATGTTTTTAAATATAATCTCTTACATTAACATATTTGATTGTCCTTGGTCTAATGTAGAAACAGTACACTTGGAGGCCTGAGCTTGAGGGCACTGTGTGGGATGCGTATGATACCAAGGCTAGATTACGGCTGAAGGACATATTCAATGACAAAGTGCACAAGTGGAAAGACCGACCAAATTGGCTTGGTGATGAGATGTACCAGGCAATGAAGGGTAGGCTCGATGACAAGGTATTCAAGGAAAGGTCGGCTCGAGCGAAGGTAAACAGGAGAGGCGGCAACACTAGTGGCAAGGCTCAGGCCTCTCACTGCGCGGGATCTGTCTCCACTACTCAGCGAGCTAAGCAATTGGTTAGTCTACTATTTCATTAAATTATTGTAATTAATGCACATTTGATTATATATATCCTACCCTTACGCACATTTGTTTGTGTTGTCCAAGGCGAAAGGAGGGAAGCTGCCTGATGCTGCGGATCTCTTCCTCGATACTCACTTCAAGAAGCAACCAGGGAAGGATCCGGTTCCGATTAGCGATAAGGCCAAGGAAGTGATGGTAATGCTTTCTTCTTTACTATGCATTTGATTTTTAGAGCGGAATTCCGGCTTCAAAGCCGAAGAGTACGAATAGAATTGATTTTTTATTATTTGTAATTGATGTTTAGAGCGGAATTCCGGCTTCAAAGCCGAAGAGTACGAATAGGATTGATTTTTTATTATTTGCAATTGATGTTTAGAGCGGAATTCCGGCTTCAAAGCCGAAGAGTACGAATAGGATTGTTTTTTGATTATTTGCAATAAAATGTTTGTATTAATGTAATGATATGTGAATTTGGTTTAAAACATGATCGACGTTGATCGGTCCGAAGTTGGGAATGAAAACACCCAAAACGAGCCAAAAATGGCCTATTGAGGTTGTTTTTGTTCCAAAAACCTCTAAACTTTCCCAAAAACATGCAAATAAGTGATAGAATGTCTATAATAATGTTATGAGATGTGAATTAACCTTTAAAACATGATCTACGTTGATCGGTGCGGAGTTGGGAATGAAAACACCCAAAACGAGCCAAAAATGGCCTATATAGATTGTTTTTGTTCCAAAACCCTCTAAACTTTCCCAAAAACAAGCAAATAAGTGATAGAATATCTATAATAATGTTATGAGATGTGAATTAACCTTTAAAACATGATCTACGTTGATCGGTGCGATGTTGGGAATGAAAACACCCAAAACGACCCAAAAATGGCCTCTTGAGGTTGTTTTTGTTCCAAAAACCTCTAAACATTCCCAAAAACATGAAAATAAGTGATAGAATGTCTATAATAATGTTATGGGATGTGAATTAATCTTTAAAACATGTTCTACGTTGATCGGTGCGAAGTTCGGAATGAAAATACCCAAAACGAACCAAAAATGGCCTATTTAGGTTGTTTTTGTTCCAAAACCCTCTAAACTTTCCCAAAAACATGCAAATAAGTGATATAATGTCTATAATAATGTTATGAGATGTGAATTAACCTTTAAAACATGATCTACATTGATCGGTGCGAAGTTGGGAATGAAAACACCCAAAACGAGCCAAAAATGGCCTATTGAGGTTGTTTTGGTTCCAAAAACCTCTAAACATTGCCAAAACCATGCAAATAAGTGATAGAATGTCTATAATAATGTTATGAGATGTGAATTAACCTTTAAAACATGATCTACGTTGATCGGTGCGAAGTTGGGAATGAAAACACCCAAAACGAGCCAAAAATGGCCTATTGAGGTTGTTTTTGTTCCAAAAACCTCTAAAATTTCCCAAAAACATGAAAATAAGTGATAAAATGTCTATAATAATGTTATGAGATGTGAATTAACCTTTAAAACATGATCTACGTTGATCGTTGCGAAGTTGGGAATGAAAACACCCAAAACGAGCCAAATATGGCCTATTTAGGTTCTTTTTGTTCCAAAACCCTCTAAAATTTCCCAAAAACATGCAAATAAGTGATAGAATGTCTATAATAATGTTATGAGATGTGAATTAACCTTTAAAACATGATCTACGTTGATCGGTGCGAAGTTGGGAATGAAAACACCCAAAACGAGCGAAAAATGGCCTATTGAGGTTGTTTTTGTTCCAAAAACCTCTAAACTTTCCCAAAAACATGAAAATAAGTGATAGAATGTCTATATTAATGTTATAAGATGTGAATTAACCTTTAAAACATGATCTACGTTGATCGGTGCGAAGTTGGGAATGAAAACACCCACAACGAGCCAAAAATGGCCTATTTAGGTTGTTTTTGTTCCAAAAACCTCAAAAATTTCCCAAAAACATGTAAATAAGTGATAGAATGTCTATTATAATGTTATGAGATGTGAATTAACCTTTAAAACATGATCTACGTTGATCGGTGCAAAGTTGGGAATGAAAACACCCATAACGAGCCAAAAATGGCCTGTTTAGGTTGTTTTTGTTCCAAAAACCTCTAAACTTTCCCAAAAACATGCAAATAAGTGATAGAATGTCTATAATAATGTTATGAGATGTGAATTAACCTATAAAACATGATCTACGTTGATCGGTGCAAAATTGGGAATGAAAACACCCAAAACGAGCCAAAAATGGCCTATTTAGGTTGTTTTTGTTCCAAAACCCTCTAAACTTTCCCAAAAACATGAAAATAAGTGATAGAATGTCTATAATAATATTGTGAGAGGTGAATTAACCTTTAGAACATGATCTACGTTGATCGGTGTGATGTTGGGAATGAAAACACCAAAAACGAGCCAAAAATGGCCAATTGAGGTTGTTTTTGTTCCAAAAACCTCTAAACTATCCCAAAAATACGCAAATAAGTGATGGAATGTCTATAATAATGTTATAAGATGTGAATTAACCTTTAAAACATGATCTACGTTGATCGGTGCAATGTTGGGAATGAAAACACCCAAAACGAGGCAAAAATGGCCTATTTAGGTTGTTTTTGTTCCAAAACCCTCTAAACTTTCCGAAAAGCATGCAAATAAGAGATTGAATGTCTATAATAATGTTACGGGATGTGAATTAACCTTTAAAACATGATCTACGTTGATCGGTGCTATGTTGGGAATGAAAACACACAAAACGAGCCAAAAATGGCCTATTGAGGTTGTTTTTGTTCCAAAACCCTCTAAACTTTCCCAAAAACATGCAAATAAGTGATGAGTTATTATATATGGTTTTGATGATTGTAAACAAATGATGATTATCTAACTAACATGTGTTTTAAGATGTGCATATTATATTCCATTGGACAAGTTATATACAGTTGATCCAGCATGAGACGATGTATACGACATGAATAAATGAAGTTCTTGAGTGAGAACTTCAAAGAGAAAAAGTCTAAATTATATTAGGCTTATGAGAAGCTTCGGAGTAGAAGCAAATGTAGAAGACTTTTCATAATCGGAACAAATATATTAAGGAGAAAAATAAGAGCTTATTTTTCTTCACGTTAATATATTAGAATAAATAAAGGAATACTTAAATAAGGAGAAAGGACACATTAGTATGGCAAACATTGATAAAATTAATATTTGTCTAATTTAATATGGGTGAATAAAATAGATTTATGGAAAATTGACTAAAAGTATTTTTAGTTAAAATTAAATTTATTTTATAACTGATATATTTTATGTTATATATTTATAGAGAATAAATTAGATGAGTGTCTAATTTGTATTAAATATATTTCATTTAATATATACGTATTATTTTGTAGAATATATTTATTGGAAACAAAATTAGAGGAGTATCTAATTTTAAGGTAAATATATTTTATTAAATATAATCTAAACCCTTTCTATATATTAATTTTATATGTGTTGAAATACTAATATTGGTGTGGTGCAGGTATTTATTGTTGCTGATGTAAGACTCGTATGTCACTCGTATACTTTGAGCAATATACTTGAACTAACATTTTGTTTTGTTTCCTATTATATTTTAAGTGACAAATTATTTCAAGAAAGCCTTGTTATATGTGTTTTATTTAGGCTAGGATATTTTGGTGAAAAAATTATTTAAAATATGAAAATTCTATCTTGGTCCTAAGGTCATACGTGTAAGTTGAAGTTTTGCTTACATATTAATTTTATTAAGTGGTCTTAGTTTTATTTTGATTAAAATTAATCATTCTAAGAATCCTTTTTGTTTGGTTGGAATACACGTATGACTTGCTAGGTTGTAGGAATTAATTTTAGAATTAGTTTTGGTCATTCCACTAAGTTAGGAATAGTTAGTGGTCTTTAGGTGTGTTTTACGTGTGACTAGGATAAGTAGTTATTTAGTTTTAGTTTTGAATTTGTTAGTTAGTCAACCCACTAATTTAGGTTAGTTAGTGGATTTTGCCATATCTCTTGTACGTGTGAGTTAAGGGAATTTGTAGTTTGTTAGGAATTCAAATTAGTTTGAATTGGTTTAAAACAGATTAGCCCCTTTGTTGTTGTCACGTATGATACAAATGGTAAGTAGGTTTTTATTTTATTCTAAATCTTAGAATTTAAAATTAGATCTTTTATTTTTTTATAAACCGTGTGTTAGAAGAAGGAGTCAACAATTTATACTTTTGGGTTTTGGTTTTCTAACTTACGTATGATTAAAAAAAGAATGATTTCATTTTTAATTCTTGTTTTAATTTTCACGTAGAACTTAGAGTCTAATATTATATGTATATATTAGAATTTATTTTGTTGCAATTTTGCTTGCTCAAAACCGTTTTGTAGGTGTGGGATGACGTGGCACACTCCATCACTCCACTACTTGCACTATGCGTTACTTTCTCTCCAAGCAATGTCATTCAAAGGATGATAACTTCCTGTTAGACTCCACTAGCCCACTACATCAATACATGCATAGTGAGAGACGTGATATTGCTTCCTCTTCATGACAAGGTTCTTTCATAACTATTCAAGGCTATAAATAGAAGAATTTCAGAAGTTTTAAAAGGGTACTACAAAAGAGAGACACACGGCTTCACTCTCCAAGAATCAGAAAAGAAGAATCAAGAGGGAGAGAGTGTCAATGTAGTCCTTCCAAATGGAGTATGATTTTTAAGAGGCGAAGCATTCATTATTAAATCTACATCCTCTTAAAAATCATATTCTTCTCCTATCCCCTTATGGTTTTCTAGTATTAACTTCAATGTATTTAGAGTTTCGATTTACCAAGCGTCTGTATTATGTACTTCTAGTGAAGTAGGCAAGAATTTGAGTGAATTCTTGTATGGGGAATTGTAAGGGTTTGAGTGAACTCTTGTATTTGGGAAGGGAAAATTTGAGTGAATTTTCTGCTAGAGAAGAGAGAAGATTTTGAGTGAAATCAAAGAGAGAGAAGAAATCGACTTTTAGTAAAGTCGTGTCACGGTTCAAGGGGAACAAGTGACAGGGGGAACAAGTTACCGGGGAACAAGTTCCTAGTGGAACTGGGAGATAGAGAAGGTCCGTTTATAGGTTGTAAAACAGAGTCGTTTTGGCCTATAATTAATAAGAGAAGTCCAAGAGTCAAAATCCCCAGTGGTCGAGGTTTTTCTTCCTATTTGGGCCTAGGAATTTTTCCTCGTAGGTTAACTTGTTTGTGTATCCTGTTCCTTGTAGCTTTATCTTTTCTCTACTTTATCTTTTTCTTTAATATTCGTCAAATTCCGCAAAAATCGAAAAGCAAGTCCCATACTACAATTCACCCCCCCTCTTGTAGTATACCATCCGAAATAACAATAAGTGATAGAATGTCTATAATAATGAGATGTTAACTAACCTTTCAAACATGATCTACGTTGATCGGTGCGATGTTGGGAATGAAAACACCTAAAACGAGCCAAAAATGGCCTATTTAGGTTGTTTTTGTTCCAAAACCCTCTAAACTTTCCCAAAAACATGCAAATAAGTGATACAATGTCTATAGTAATGTGATGAGATGTGAATTAACCTTTGAAACATGATCTACGTTGATCGGTGCGAAGTTGGGAATGAAAACACCCAAAACGAGCCAAAAATGGCCTATTTAGGTTGTTTTTGTTCCGAAAACCTATAAACTTTCCCAAAAACATGCAAATAAGTGATAGAATGTCTATAAACATGTTATGATATGTGAATTAACCTTTAAAACATGTTCTACGTTGATCGGTTCGAAGTTGGGATTGAAAACACCCAATACGAGCGAAAAATCGCCTATTTAGGTTGTTTTTGTTCCAAAACCCTCTAAACTTTCCCAAAAACATGCAATAAGTGATAGAATGTCTATAATAATATTATGAGATGTGAATTAACCTTTAAAACATGATCTACGTTGATCGGTGCGAAGTTGGGAATGAAAACACCCAAAACGAGCCTAAAATGGCTTATTGAGGTTGTTTTTGTTCCAAAAACCTCTAAAATTTCCCAAAAACATGCAAATAAGTGATAGAATGACTATAATAATGTTATGAGATGTGAATTGACCTTTAAAATATGATCTACATTGATCGGTGCTAAGTTGGGAATGAAAACACACAAAACGAGCCAAAAATGGCTTATTTAGGATGTTTTTGTTCCAAAGCCCTCTAAACTTTCCCAAAAACATGCAAATAAGTGATAGAATGTCTATAATAATGTTATGGGATGTGAATTAACCTTTAACACATGATCTACGTTAATCGGTGCGAAGTTGGGAATGAAAACACCCAAAACGAGCCAAAAATTGCCTATTGAGGTTGTTTTTGTTCCAAAAACCTCTAAACTTTCCCAAAAACATACAAAATGAAAACACCCAAAACGAGCCAAAAATAGCCTATTTAGGTACTTTTTATTCCAAAACCCTCTAAACTTTCCCAAAAACATGCAAATAAGTGATAGAATGTCTATAATAATGTTATGCGATGTGAATTAACCTTTAAAACATGATCTTCGTTGATCGGTGGGAGGTTGGGAATGAAAACACCCAAAACGAGCCAAAAATGGCCTATTGAGGTTGTTTTTGTTCCAAAAACCTCTAAACTTTCCCAATAACATGCAAATAAGTGATAGAATGTCTATAATAATGTTATGAGATGTTAATTAACCTTTAAAACATGATCTACCCCATTGATCGGTGCGAAGTTGGGAATAAAAACACCTAAAACGAGCCAAAAATGGCCTATTTAGGTTGTTTTTGTTCCAAAACCCTCTAAACTTTCCCAAAAATATGCAAATAAGTGATAGAATGTCTATAATAATGTTATGAGATGTGAATTAACCTTTAAAACATGATCTACGTTGATCGGTGCGATGTTGGCAATGAAAACACCCAAAACGAGCCAAAAATGGCCTATTTAGGTTGTTTTTGTTCCAAAAACCTCTAAACTTTCCCAAAATCGTGCAAATAAGTAATAGAATGTCTATAAATATGTTATGATATGTCAATTAACCTTTAAAACATGTTCTACCCGGTGCGAAGTTGGGAATGAAAACAACCAATACGAGCCAAAAATGGCCTATTTAGGTTGTTTTTGTTCCAAAACCCTCTAAACATTCCCAAAAACATGCAAATAAGTGATAGAATGTCTATAATAATGTTATGAGATGTGAATTAACCTTTAGAACATGATCTACGTTTATCGGTGCGAAATTGGGAATGAAAACACCCAAAACGAGCCAAAAATGGCCTGTTTAGGTTGTTTTTGTTCCAAAAACCTCTAAACTTTCCCAAAAACATGCAAATAAGTGATAGAATGTCTATAATAATGTTATGAGATGTGAATTAACCTTTAAAACATGATCTACGTTGATGGGTGCGAAGTTGGGAATGAAAACACCCAAAACGAGCCAAAAATGGCCTGTTTAGGTTGTTTTTGTTCCAAAAACCTCTAAAGTTTCCCAAAAACATGCAAATAAGTGATAGAATGTCTATAATAATGTTATGAGATGTGAATTAACCTTTAAAACATGATCTACGTTGATCGGTGCAAAATTGGGAATGAAAACACCCAAAACGAGCCAAAAATGGCCTATTTAGGTTGTTTTTGTTCCAAAACCCTCTAAACTTTCCCAAAAACATGAAAATAAGTGATAGAATGTCTATAATAATATTGTCAGATGTGAATTAACCTTTAGAACATGATCTACGTTGATCGGTGTGATGTTGGGAATGAAAACACCAAAAACGAGCCAAACATGGCCAATTGAGGTTGTTTTTGTTCCAAAAACCTCTAAACTATCCCAAAAATACGCAAATAAGTGATAGAATGTCTATAAACATGTTATAAGATGTGAATTAACCTTTAAAACATGATCTACGTTGATCGGTGCAATGTTGGGAATGAAAACACCCAAAACGAGGCAAAAATGGCCTATTTACGTTGTTTTTGTTCCAAAACCCTCTAAACTTTCCGAAAAGCATGCAAATAAGAGATTGAATGTCTATAATAATTTTACGGGATGTGAATTAACCTTTACAACATGATCTACATTGATCGGTGCTATGTTGGGAATGAAAACACACAAAACGAGCCAAAAATGGCCTATTGAGGTTGTTTTTGTTCCAAAACCCTCTAAACTTTCCCAAAAACATGCAAATAAGTGATACAATGTCTATAATAATGATATGTTAACTAACCTTTCAAACATGATCTACGTTGATCGGTGCGATGTTGGGTATGAAAACACCTAAAACGAGCCAAAAATGGCTTATTTAGGTTGTTTTTGTTCCAAAACCCTCTAAACTTTCCCAAAAACATGCAAATAAGTGATACAATGTCTATAATAATGTGATGAGATGTGAATTAACCTTTGAAACATGATCTACGTTGATCGGTGCGAAGTTGGGAATGAAAACACCCAAAACGAGCCAAAAATGGCCTATTTAGGTTGTTTTTGTTCCGAAAACCTCTAAACTTTCCCAAAAACATGCAAATAAGTGATAGAATGTCTATAAACATGTTATGATATGTGAATTAACCTTTAAAACATGTTCTACGTTGATCGGTTCGAAGTTGGGATTGAAAACACCCAATACGAGCGAAAAATCGCCTATTTAGGTTGTTTTTGTTCCAAAACCCTCTAAACTTTCCCAAAAACATGCAATAAGTGATAGAATGTCTATAATAATATTATGAGATGTGAATTAACCTTTAAAACATGATCTACGTTGATCGGTGCGAAGTTGGGAATGAAAACACCCAAAACGAGCCTAAAATGGCTTATTGAGGTTGTTTTTGTTCCAAAAACCTCTAAAATTTCCCAAAAACATGCAAATAAGTGATAGAATGACTATAATAATGTTATGAGATGTGAATTGACCTTTAAAATATGATCTACATTGATCGGTGCTAAGTTGGGAATGAAAACACACAAAACGAGCCAAAAATGGCTTATTTAGGATGTTTTTGTTCCAAAGCCCTCTAAACTTTCCCAAAAACATGCAAATAAGTGATAGAATGTCTATAATAATGTTATGGGATGTGAATTAACCTTTAACACATGATCTACGTTAATCGGTGCGAAGTTGGGAATGAAAACACCCAAAACGAGCCAAAAATTGCCTATTGAGGTTGTTTTTGTTCCAAAAACCTCTAAACTTTCCCAAAAACATACAAAATGAAAACACCCAAAACGAGCCAAAAATAGCCTATTTAGGTACTTTTTATTCCAAAACCCTCTAAACTTTCCCAAAAACATGCAAATAAGTGATAGAATGTCTATAATAATGTTATGCGATGTGAATTAACCTTTAAAACATGATCTTCGTTGATCGGTGGGAGGTTGGGAATGAAAACACCCAAAACGAGCCAAAAATGGCCTATTGAGGTTGTTTTTGTTCCAAAAACCTCTAAACTTTCCCAATAACATGCAAATAAGTGATAGAATGTCTATAATAATGTTATGAGATGTTAATTAACCTTTAAAACATGATCTACCCCATTGATCGGTGCGAAGTTGGGAATAAAAACACCTAAAACGAGCCAAAAATGGCCTATTTAGGTTGTTTTTGTTCCAAAACCCTCTAAACTTTCCCAAAAATATGCAAATAAGTGATAGAATGTCTATAATAATGTTATGAGATGTGAATTAACCTTTAAAACATGATCTACGTTGATCGGTGCGATGTTGGCAATGAAAACACCCAAAACGAGCCAAAAATGGCCTATTTAGGTTGTTTTTGTTCCAAAAACCTCTAAACTTTCCCAAAATCGTGCAAATAAGTAATAGAATGTCTATAAATATGTTATGATATGTCAATTAACCTTTAAAACATGTTCTACCCGGTGCGAAGTTGGGAATGAAAACAACCAATACGAGCCAAAAATGGCCTATTTAGGTTGTTTTTGTTCCAAAACCCTCTAAACATTCCCAAAAACATGCAAATAAGTGATAGAATGTCTATAATAATGTTATGAGATGTGAATTAACCTTTAGAACATGATCTACGTTTATCGGTGCGAAATTGGGAATGAAAACACCCAAAACGAGCCAAAAATGGCCTATTTAGGTTGTTTTTGTTCCAAAAACCTCTAAACTTTCCCAAAAACATGCAAATAAGTGATAGAATGTCTATAATAATGTTATGAGATGTGAATTAACCTTTAAAACATGATCTACGTTGATGGGTGCGAAGTTGGGAATGAAAACACCCAAAACGAGCCAAAAATGGCCTGTTTAGGTTGTTTTTGTTCCAAAAACCTCTAAAGTTTCCCAAAAACATGCAAATAAGTGATAGAATGTCTATAATAATGTTATGAGATGTGAATTAACCTTTAAAACATGATCTACGTTGATCGGTGCAAAATTGGGAATGAAAACACCCAAAACGAGCCAAAAATGGCCTATTTAGGTTGTTTTTGTTCCAAAACCCTCTAAACTTTCCCAAAAACATGAAAATAAGTGATAGAATGTCTATAATAATATTGTCAGATGTGAATTAACCTTTAGAACATGATCTACGTTGATCGGTGTGATGTTGGGAATGAAAACACCAAAAACGAGCCAAACATGGCCAATTGAGGTTGTTTTTGTTCCAAAAACCTCTAAACTATCCCAAAAATACGCAAATAAGTGATAGAATGTCTATAAACATGTTATAAGATGTGAATTAACCTTTAAAACATGATCTACGTTGATCGGTGCAATGTTGGGAATGAAAACACCCAAAACGAGGCAAAAATGGCCTATTTACGTTGTTTTTGTTCCAAAACCCTCTAAACTTTCCGAAAAGCATGCAAATAAGAGATTGAATGTCTATAATAATTTTACGGGATGTGAATTAACCTTTACAACATGATCTACATTGATCGGTGCTATGTTGGGAATGAAAACACACAAAACGAGCCAAAAATGGCCTATTGAGGTTGTTTTTGTTCCAAAACCCTCTAAACTTTCCCAAAAACATGCAAATAAGTGATACAATGTCTATAATAATGATATGTTAACTAACCTTTCAAACATGATCTACGTTGATCGGTGCGATGTTGGGTATGAAAACACCTAAAACGAGCCAAAAATGGCTTATTTAGGTTGTTTTTGTTCCAAAACCCTCTAAACTTTCCCAAAAACATGCAAATAAGTGATACAATGTCTATAATAATGTGATGAGATGTGAATTAACCTTTGAAACATGATCTACGTTGATCGGTGCGAAGTTGGGAATGAAAACACCCAAAACGAGCCAAAAATGGCCTATTTAGGTTGTTTTTGTTCCGAAAACCTCTAAACTTTCCCAAAAACATGCAAATAAGTGATAGAATGTCTATAAACATGTTATGATATGTGAATTAACCTTTAAAACATGTTCTACGTTGATCGGTTCGAAGTTGGGATTGAAAACACCCAATACGAGCGAAAAATCGCCTATTTAGGTTGTTTTTGTTCCAAAACCCTCTAAACTTTCCCAAAAACATGCAATAAGTGATAGAATGTCTATAATAATATTATGAGATGTGAATTAACCTTTAAAACATGATCTACGTTGATCGGTGCGAAGTTGGGAATGAAAACACCCAAAACGAGCCTAAAATGGCTTATTGAGGTTGTTTTTGTTCCAAAAACCTCTAAAATTTCCCAAAAACATGCAAATAAGTGATAGAATGACTATAATAATGTTATGAGATGTGAATTGACCTTTAAAATATGATCTACATTGATCGGTGCTAAGTTGGGAATGAAAACACACAAAACGAGCCAAAAATGGCTTATTTAGGATGTTTTTGTTCCAAAGCCCTCTAAACTTTCCCAAAAACATGCAAATAAGTGATAGAATGTCTATAATAATGTTATGGGATGTGAATTAACCTTTAACACATGATCTACGTTAATCGGTGCGAAGTTGGGAATGAAAACACCCAAAACGAGCCAAAAATTGCCTATTGAGGTTATTTTTGTTCCAAAAACCTCTAAACTTTCCCAAAAACATACAAAATGAAAACACCCAAAACGAGCCAAAAATAGCCTATTTAGGTACTTTTTATTCCAAAACCCTCTAAACTTTCCCAAAAACATGCAAATAAGTGATAGAATGTCTATAATAATGTTATGCGATGTGAATTAACCTTTAAAACATGATCTTCGTTGATCGGTGGGAGGTTGGGAATGAAAACACCCAAAACGAGCCAAAAATGGCCTATTGAGGTTGTTTTTGTTCCAAAAACCTCTAAACTTTCCCAATAACATGCAAATAAGTGATAGAATGTCTATAATAATGTTATGAGATGTTAATTAACCTTTAAAACATGATCTACCCCATTGATCGGTGCGAAGTTGGGAATAAAAACACCTAAAACGAGCCAAAAATGGCCTATTTAGGTTGTTTTTGTTCCAAAACCCTCTAAACTTTCCTAAAAATATGCAAATAAGTGATAGAATGTCTATAATAATGTTATGAGATGTGAATTAACCTTTAAAACATGATCTACGTTGATCGGTGCGATGTTGGCAATGAAAACACCCAAAACGAGCCAAAAATGGCCTATTTAGGTTGTTTTTGTTCCAAAAACCTCTAAACTTTCCCAAAAACATGAAAATAAGTGATAGGATGTCTATAAAAATGTTATTATCTGTGAATTAACCTTTAAAACAAGTTCTACGTTGATCGGTACGAAGTTGGGAATGAAAATACCCAAAACGAGCCAAAAATGGCCTATTTAGGTTGTTTTTGTTCCAAAACCCTCTAAACTTTCCCAAAAACATGCAAATAAGTGATAGAATGTCTATAATAATGTTATGAGAAGTGAATTAACCTTTAAAACATGATCTACGTTGATGGGTGCGAAGTTGGGAATGAAAACACCCAAAACGAGCCAAAAATGGCCTATTTAGGTTGTTTTTGTTCCAAAAACCTCTAAACTTTCCCAAAACCGTGCAAATAAGTAATAGAATGTCTATAAACATGTTATGATATGTCAATTAACCTTTAAAACATGTTCTACCCGGTGCGAAGTTGGGAATGAAAACAACCAATACGAGCCAAAAATGGCCTATTTAGGTTGTTTTTGTTCCAAAACCCTCTAAACATTCCCAAAAACATGCAAATAAGTGATAGAATGTCTATAATAATGTTATGAGATGTGAATTAACCTTTAGAACATGATCTACGTTTATCGGTGCGAAATTGGGAATGAAAACACCCAAAACGAGCCAAAAATGGCCTATTTAGGTTGTTTTTGTTCCAAAAACCTCTAAACTTTCCCAAAGACATGCAAATAAGTGATAGAATGTCTATAATAATGTTATGAGATGTGAATTAACCTTTAAAACATGATCTACGTTGATGGGTGCGAAGTTGGGAATGAAAACACCCAAAACGAGCCAAAAATGGCCTGTTTAGGTTGTTTTTGTTCCAAAAACCTCTAAAGTTTCCCAAAAACATGCAAATAAGTGATAGAATGTCTATAATAATGTTATGAGATGTGAATTAACCTTTAAAACATGATCTAAGTTGATCGGTGCAAAATTGCTAATGAAAACACCCAAAACGAGCCAAAAATGGCCTATTTAGGTTGTTTTTGTTCCAAAACCCTCTAAACTTTCCCAAAAACATGAAAATAAGTGATAGAATGTCTATAATAATATTGTCAGATGTGAATTAACCTTTAGAACATGATCTACGTTGATCGGTGTGATGTTGGGAATGAAAACACCAAAAACGAGCCAAACATGGCCAATTGAGGTTGTTTTTGTTCCAAAAACCTCTAAACTATCCCAAAAATACGCAAATAAGTGATAGAATGTCTATAAACATGTTATAAGATGTGAATTAACCTTTAAAACATGATCTACGTTGATCGGTGCAATGTTGGGAATGAAAACACCCAAAACGAGGCAAAAATGGCCTATTTACGTTGTTTTTGTTCCAAAACCCTCTAAACTTTCCGAAAAGCATGCAAATAAGAGATTGAATGTCTATAATACTGTTACGGGATGTGAATTAACCTTTACAACATGATCTACGTTGATCGGTGCTATGTTGGGAATGAAAACACACAAAACGAGCCAAAAATGGCCTATTGAGGTTGTTTTTGTTTCAAAACCCTCTAAACTTTCCCAAAAACATGCAAATAAGTGATACAATGTCTATAATAATGATATGTTAACTAACCTTTCAAACATGATCTACGTTGATCGGTGCGATGTTGGGTATGAAAACACCTAAAACGAGCCAAAAATGGCTTATTTAGGTTGTTTTTGTTCCAAAACCCTCTAAACTTTCCCAAAAACATGCAAATAAGTGATACAATGTCTATAATAATGTGATGAGATGTGAATTAACCTTTGAAACATGATCTACGTTGATCGGTGCGAAGTTGGGAATGAAAACACCCAAAACGAGCCAAAAATGGCCTATTTAGGTTGTTTTTGTTCCGAAAACCTCTAAACTTTCCCAAAAACATGCAAATAAGTGATAGAATGTCTATAAACATGTTATGATATGTGAATTAACCATTAAAACATGTTCTACGTGGATCGGTTCGAAGTTGGGATTGAAAACACCCAATACGAGCGAAAAATCGCCTATTTAGGTTGTTTTTGTTCCAAAACCCTTTAAACTTTCCCAAAAACATGCAAATTAGTGATAGAATGTCTATAATAATGTTATGAGATGTGAATTAACCTTTAAAACATGATCTACGTTGATCGGTGCGAAGTTGGGAATAAAAACACCCAAAACAAGCCAAAAATGGCCTATTGAGGTTGTTTTTGTTCCAAAAACCTCTAAACATTCCCAAAAACATGAAAATAAGAGATTGAATGTCTATAATAATGTTATGGGATGTGAATTAACCTTTAAAACATGATCTACGTTGATCGGTGCGAAGTTGGGAATGAAAACACCCAAAACGAGCCAAAAATCGCCTATTGAGGTTGTTTTTGTTCCAAAAACCTCTAAAATTTCCCAAAAACATGTAAATAAGTGATAGAATGTCTATTATAATGTTATGAGATGTGAATTAACCTTTAAAACATGATCTACGTTGATCGGTGCGAAGTTGGGAATGAAAATACCCAAAACGAGCCAAAAATGGCCTGTTTAGGTTGTTTTTGTTCCAAAAACCTCTAAACTTTCCCAAAAACATGCAAATAAGTGATAGAATGTCTATAATAATGTTATGAGATGTGAATTAACCTTTAAAACATGATCTACGTTGATCGGTGCAAAATTGGGAATGAAAACACCCAAAACGAGCCAAAAATGGCCTATTTAGGTTGTTTTTGTTCCAAAACCCTCTAAACTTTCCCAAAAACATGAAAATAAGTGATAGAATGTCTATAATAATATTGTGAGATGTGAATTAACCTTTAGAACATGATCTATGTTTATCGGTGTGATGTTGGGAATGAAAACACCAAAAACGAGCCAAAAATGGCCAATTGAGGTTGTTTTTGTTTCAAAAACCTCTAAAATATCCCAAAAATACGCAAATAAGTGATAGAATGTCTATAATAATGTTATAAGATGTGAATTAACCTTTAAAACATGATCTACGTTGATCGGTGCAATGTTGTGAATGAAAACACCCAAAACGAGGCAAAAATGGCCTATTTAGGTTGTTTTTGTTCCAAAACCCTCTAAACTTTCCGAAAAGCATGCAAATAAGAGATTGAATGTCTATAATAATGTTACGGGATGTGAATTAACCATTAAAACATGATCTACGTTGATCGGTGCTATGTTGGGAATGAAAACACACAAAACGAGCCAAAAATGGCCTATTGAGGTTGTTTTTGTTCCAAAACCCTCTAAACTTTCCCAAAAACATGCAAATAAGTGATAGAATGTCTATAATAATGAGATGTTAACTAACCTTTCAAACATGATCTACGTTGATCGGTGCGATGTTGGGAATGAAAACACCTAAAACGAGACAAAAATGGCTTATTTAGGTTGTTTTTGTTCCAAAACCCTCTAAACTTTCCCAAAAACATGCAAATAAGTGATACAATGTCTATAATAATGTGATGAGATGTGAATTAACCTTTGAAACATGATCTACCTTGATCGGTGCGAAGTTGGGAATGAAAACACCCAAAACAAGCCAAAAATGGCCTATTTAGGTTGTTTTTGTTCCGAAAACCTCTAAACTTTCCCAAAAACAGGCAAATAAGTGATAGAATGTCTATAAACATGTTATGATATGTGAATTAACCATTAAAACATGTTCTACGTGGATCGGTTCGAAGTTGGGATTGAAAACACCCAATACGAGCGAAAAATCGCCTATTTAGGTTGTTTTTGTTCCAAAACCCTCTAAACTTTCCCAAAAACATGCAAATTAGTGATATAATGTCTATAATAATGTTATGAGATGTGAATTAACCTTTAAAACATGATCTACGTTGATCGGTGCGAAGTTGGGAATAAAAACACCCAAAACGAGCCAAAAATGGCCTATTGAGGTTGTTTTTGTTCCAAAAACCTCTAAACATTCCCAAAAACATGAAAATAAGAGATTGAATGTCTATAATAATGTTATGGGATGTGAATTAACCTTTAAAACATGATCTACATTGATCGGTGCGAAGTTGGGAATGAAAACACCCAAAACGAGCCAAAAATCGCCTATTGTGGTTGTTTTTGTTCCAAAAACCTCTAAAATTTCCCAAAAACATGTAAATAAGTGATAGAATGTCTATTATAATGTTATGAGATGTGAATTAACCTTTAAAACATGATCTACATTGATCGGTGCGAAGTTGGGAATGAAAACACCCAAAACGAGCCAAAAATGGCCTGTTTAGGTTGTTTTTGTTCCAAAAACCTCTAAACTTTCCCAAAAACATGCAAATAAGTGATAGAATGTCTATAAGAATGTTATGAGATGTGAATTAACCTTTAAAACATGATCTACGTTGATCGGTGCAAAATTGGGAATGAAAACACCCAAAACGAGCCAAAAATCGCCTATTTAGGTTGTTTTTGTTCCAAAACCCTCTAAACTTTCCCAAAAACATGAAAATAAGTGATAGAATGTCTATAATAATATTGTGAGATGTGAATTAACCTTTAGAACATGATCTACGTTTATCGGTGTGATGTTGGGAATGAAAACACCAAAAACGAGCCAAAAATGGCCAATTGAGGTTGTTTTTGTTCCAAAAACCTCTAAAATATCCTAAAAATACGCAAATAAGTGATAGAATGTCTATAATAATGTTATAAGATGTGAATTAACCTTTAAAACATGATCTACGTTGATCGGTGCAATGTTGGGAATGAAAACACCCAAAACGAGGCAAAAATGGCCTATTTAGGTTGTTTTTGTTCCAAAACCCTCTAAACTTTCCGAAAAGCATGCAAATAAGAGATTGAATGTCTATAATAATGTTACGGGATGTGAATTAACCATTAAAACATGATCTACGTTGATCGGTGCTATGTTGGGAATGAAAACACACAAAGCGAGCCAAAAATGGCCTATTGAGGTTGTTTTTGTTCCAAAACCCTCTAAACTTTCCCAAAAACATGCAAATAAGTGATAGAATGTCTATAATATTGAGATGTTAACTAACCTTTCAAACATGATCTACGTTGATCGGTGCGATGTTGGGAATGAAAACACCTAAAACGAGCCAAAAATGGCTTATTTAGGTTGTTTTTGTTCCAAAACCCTCTAAACTTTCCCAAAAACATGCAAATAAGTGATACAATGTCTATAATAATGTGATGAGATGTGAATTAACCTTTGAAACATGATCTACGTTGATCGGTGCGAATTTGGGAATGAAAACACCCAAAACGAGCCAAAAATGGCCTATTTAGGTTGTTTTTATTCCGAAAACCTCTAAACTTTCCCAAAAACATGCAAAGAAGTGATAGAATGTCTATAAACATGTTATGATATGTGAATTAACCTTTAAAACATGTTCTACGTTGATCGGTTCGAAGTTGGGATTGAAAACACCCAATACGAGCGAAAAATCGCCTATTTAGGTTGTTTTTGTTCCAAAACCCTCTAAACTTTCCCAATAACATGCAAATAAGTGATAGAATGTCTATAATAATATTATGAGATGTGAATTAACCTTTAAAACATGATCTACGTTGATCGGTGCGAAGTTGGGAATGAAAACACCCAAAACGAGCCTAAAATGGCTTATTGAGGTTGTTTTTGTTCCAAAAACCTCTAAAATTTCCCAAAAACATGCAAATAAGTGATAGAATGACTATAATAATGTTATGAGATGTGAATTGACCTTTAAAATATGATCTACATTGATCAATGCTAAGTTGGGAATGAAAACACAGAAAACGAGCCAAAAATAGCTAATTTAGGATGTTTTTGTTCCAAAGCCCTCTAAACTTTCCCAAAAACATGCAAATAAGTGATAGAATGTCTATAATAATGTTATGATATGTGAATTAACTTTTAAAACATGATCTACGTTGAGCGGTGTGAAATTGGGAATGAAAACACCCAAAACGAGCCAAAAATGGCCTATTGAGGTTGTTTTTGTTCCAAAAACCTCTAAACTTTCCCGAATCCATGCAAATAAGTGATAGAATGTCTATAATAATGTTATGGGAAGTGAATTAACCTTTAACACATGATCTACGTTGATCGGTGCGAAGTTGGGAATGAAAACACCCAAAACGAGCCAAAAATGGCCTATTGAGGTTGTTTTTGTTCCAAAAACCTCTAAACTTTCCCAAAAACATACAAAATGAAAACACCCAAAACGAGCCAAAAATAGCCTATTTAGGTACTTTTTGTTCCAAAACCCTCTAAACTTTCCCAAAAACATGCAAATAAGTTATAGAATGTCTATAATAATGTTATGCGATGTGAATTAACCTTTAAAACATGATCTTCGTTGATCGGTGGGATGTTGGGAATGAAAACACCCAAAACGAACCAAAAATGGCCTATTGAGGTTGTTTTTGTTCCAAAAACCTCTAAACTTTCCCAATAACATGAAAATAAGTGATAGAATGTCTATAATAATGTTATGACATGTTAATTAACCTTTAAAACATGATCTACCCCATTGATCGGTGCGAAGTTGGGAATGAAAACACCTAAAACGAGCCAAAAATGGCCTATTTAGGTTGTTTTTGTTCCAAAACCCTCTAAACTTTCCCAAAAATATGCAAATAAGTGATAGAATGTCTATAATAATGTTATGAGATGTGAATTAACCTTTAAAACATGATCTACGTTGATCGGTGCGATGTTGGCAATGAAAACACCCAAAATGAGCCAAAAATGGCCTATTTAGGTTGTTTTTGTTCCAAAAACCTTTAAACTTTCCCAAAAACATGAAAGTAAGTGATAGGATGTCTATAAAAATGTTATTATATGTGAATTAACCTTTAAAACATGTTCTACGTTGATCGGTGCGAAGTTGGGAATGAAAACACCCAAAACGAGCCAAAAATGGCCGATTTAGGTTGTTTTTGTTCCAAAACCCTCTAAACTTTCCCAAAAACATGCAAATCAGTGATAGGATGTCTATAAAAATGTTATTATATGTGAATTAACCTTTAAAACATGTTCTACGTTGATCGGTGCGAAGTTGGGAATGAAAACACCCAAAACGAGCCAAAAATGGCCTATTTAGGTTGTTTTTGCTCCAAAACCCTCTAAATTTTCCCAAAAACATGCAAATAAGTGATAGAATGTCTATAATAATGATATGAGATGTGAATTAACCTTTAAAACATGATCTACGTTGATCGGTGTGAAATTGGGAATGAAAACACCCAAAACGAGCCAAAAAGGGCCTATTGAGGTTGTTTTTGTTCCAAAAACCTCTAAAGTTACCCAAAACCATGAAAATAAGTGATAGAATGTATATAATAATGTTATGGGATGTTAATTAACCTTTAAAACATGATCTACGTTGATCGGTGCGAAGTTGGGAATGAAAACACCCAAAACGAGCCAAAAATGGCCTATTGAGGTTGTTTTTGTTCCAAAAAACTCTAAACTTCCCCAAAAATATGAAAATAAGTGATAGAATGACTATAATAATATTATTATATGTGAATTAACCTTTAAAACATGATCTACGTTGATAGGTGCGAAGTTGGGAATGAAAACACCCAAAACGAGCCAAAAATGGCCTATTTAGGTTGTTTTTGTTCCAAAAACCTCTAAACTTTCCCAAAACATGCAAATATGTGATAGAATGTCTATAAACATGTTATGATTTGTGAATTAACTTATAAAACATGATCTACATTGATCGGTGCGAAGTTGGGAATGAAAACACCCAATACGAGCGAAAAATCGCCTGTTTAGGTTATTGTTGTTCCAAAACCCTCTAAAATTTCCCAAAAACATGCAAATAAGTGATATAATGTCTATAATAATATTATGAGATGTGAATTAACCTTTAAAACATGATCTACGTTGATCGGTGCGAAGTTAGGACTGAAAACAACCAAAACGACCCAAAAATGACCTATTTAGGTTGTTTTTGTTCCAAAACCCTCTAAACTTTCCCAAAAATATGCAAATAAGTGCTAGAATGACTATAATAGTTTATTGAGATATGAATTAACCTTTAAAACATGATCTACGTTGATCGGTGCTATGTTGGGAATGAAAACACACAAAACGAGCCAAAAATGGCTTATTTAGGTTGTTTTTGTTCCAAAACCCTCTAAATTTTCCCAAAAACATGCA
Source organism: Salicornia ramosissima (assembly GCA_951394345.1). Classification (NCBI taxonomy): domain Eukaryota; kingdom Viridiplantae; phylum Streptophyta; class Magnoliopsida; order Caryophyllales; family Amaranthaceae; genus Salicornia; species Salicornia ramosissima. Next base: position 12,908,756 of record OX596240.1, read on the forward strand.
AATAAGTGATATAATGTCTATAATAATGAGATGTTAACTAACCTTTCAAACATGATCTACGTTGATCGGTGCGAAGTTGGGAATGAAAACACCTAAAACGAGCCAAAAATGGCCTATTTAGGTTCTTTTTGTTCCAAAACCCTCTAAACTTTCCCAAAAACATGCAAATAAGTGATACAATGTCTATAATAATGTGATGAGATGTGAATTAACCTTTAAAACATGATCTACGTTGATCGGTGCGATGTTGGGAATGAAAACACCCAAAACGAGCCAAAAATGGCCTATTTAGGTTGTTTTGTTCCAAAAACCTCTAAACTTTCCCAAAAACATGCAAATAAGTTATAGGATGTCTATAAACATGTTATTATATGTGAATTAACCTTTAAAACGTGTTCTACGTTGATCGGTGCGAAGTTGGGAATGAAAACACCCAAAACGAGCCAAAAATGGCCTATTGAGGTTGTTTTTGTTCCAAACACCTCTAAACTTCCCCAAAAATATGAAAATAAGCGATAGAATGAGTATAATAATGTTATTATATGTTAATTAACCTTTAAAACATGATCTACGTTGATCGGTGCGAAGTTGGGAATGAAAACACCCAAAACGAGCCAAAAATGGCCTATTTAGGTTGTTTTTGTTCCAAAAACCTCTAAACTTTCCCAAAAACATGCAAATATGTGATAGAATGTCTATAAACATGTTATTATATGTGAATTAACCTTTAAAACATGATCTACGTTGATCGGTGCGAAGTTGGGAATGAAAACACCCAATACGAGCGAAAAATCGCCTATTTAGGTTGTTTTTGTTCCAAAACCCTCTAAAATTTCCCAAAAACATGCAAATAAGTGATAGAATGTATATAATAATATTATGAGATGTGAATTAACCTTTAAAACATGATCTACGTTGATCGGTGCGAAGTTGGGACTGAAAACACCCAAAACGAGCCAAAAATGGCCTATTTAGGTTGTTTTTGTTCCAAAACCCTCTAAACTTTCCCAAAAATATGCAATTAAGTGATAGAATGACTATAATAGTTTTATGAGATGTGAATTAACCTTTAAAACATGATCTACGTTGATCGGTGCTATGTTGGTAATGAAAACACACAAAACGAGCCAAAAATGGCTTATTTAGGTTGTTTTTGTTCCAAAACCCTCTAAACTTTCCCAAAACCATGCAAATAAGTGATAGAATGTATATATTAATGTTATGATATGTGAATTAACCTTTAAAACATGATCTACGTTGATCGGTGCGAAGTTGGGAATGAAAACACCCAGAACGAGCCAAAAATGGCCTATTGAGGTTGTTTTTGTTCCAAAAACCTCTAAACTTTCCCAAAAACATGCAAATAAGTGATAGAATGTCTATAATAATGTTATGGGATGTGAATTAATCTTTAAAACATGTTCTACATTGGTCGGTGTGAATTTGGGAATGAAAACACCCAAAACGAGCCAAAAATGTCCTATTTAGGTTGTTTTTTTTCCAAAACCCTCTAAACTTTCCCAAAAACATGCAAATAAGGGATAGAATGTCTATAATAATGTTATGAGATGTGAATTAACCTTTAAAACATAATCTACGTTGATCGGTGCGAAGTTGGGAATGAAAACACCCAAAACGAGCCTAAAATGGCCTATTTAGGTTGTTTTTGTTCCAAAAACCTCTAAACTTTCCCAAAAACATGCAAATAAGTGATAGAATGTCTATAAACATGTTATGATATGTGAATTAACCTTTAAAACATGTTCTACGTTGATCGGTGCGAAGTTGGGAATGAAAACACTCAAAACGAGCCAAAAATGGCCTATTTAGGTTGTTTTTATTCATAATGTCAACTTTATTGTTATTATTTTATTTTGAATTGTTTGAACTAAGTCCTTCCATAATTTGCAGGAACAATATAACCAGAATCTTTCGGAGTCTCAGGCTAGTGGCTCGGAGACGGATCCCAACCAGGTCTTCTTTGATACAGTTGGTGGCTTCCGGAAGGGCGAGGTTCTAGGGTTCAGCAAAGATGGAGCTTCTCTCTATTATGAGAGAACCTCGCGGCGGCACGTTGGATCTGCCTACTCCCCATCAGTTTCCGCTCAACTGGCAAAGATGACCGAGCGTTTGGAGGAGTCCGAGCGTGCGAGGACAGAGTTAGTGGAGCGAGAGCGCCGTCTGGAGGAGCGAGACCGTCAACGGGAGGAGCATCAGCGCCGTCTGGAGGAGGATCAGAAGAAGCAAGCGGAGTACCTCGAGCAGACGAAGGCGCAGATGGACGCTTTCATGAGGCAATTCGGCGATCAGTCTTCCATTCACCGACGACCCCCCGACGATCGCACAGACGGTTCTGGCGGTTCTGGAGCCTTCGTAGTGTAGTTGTTTGTTATATATATTTCGGTTTATTAATTTACGTTTTTGGAAACTGTAATATATATTACATACTTTTGTGTATTACGAATTATTTATATAAATAATATAAAATATTATTTCGTATGTATAAACTGTTTTTCATTAATAAATAATTTAATATATTTTGCAAAGGTTTTTTTTTATTTAATGAAATGAAAAAAAAAAACGTAACAATTTAACGACCGCCAAACGGTCGGTATCCCAAAACTCAAAACCGCGAAAATGGTAAATATTAAAATTAAAAAAAACCGCGAAAATTAATATGCCGACCGACACACGGTCGGTAAATTATTAGGCGCGAAAAAAAAATTTGGAGAGCCATTTTCCGACCTTCATATGGTCGGTTGGTAATACCGACCACCATGACGGTCGGAAAATGGCTCTCCAAATTTTTTTTTTAAACTTTTATTTAGTCGATAGACGGTCGGTACACGGTCGGTAAATTATTTCCGACTGAAAGTCGGTCGGTAAAAAAATTTTACCGACTAATTATACACCAACCTCCTTTTACCGACCGGCGACGGTCGGTAAATTGAGGCACCGACCGTTAACGGTCGGTAAATGGCGGTCGGCCGAGGACTAGTTTTTTGTTGTGAATCATTGAACAAATTAGCCAAAGACATAAAACTGTTTGCAGCATGGCTATCAAGGATGCTCTCCACTGCATTTTTATAATCTGAAACAATCAAACACCCTTTCCAGATAGAAGTGCTAATCCATTGTAGAGTGACTCTTATAGCTACTACTTCAGCCATAAGAGCTGAGACTGTTAGACAAGAGCCCCATTGACCTGTAACCCAAACACCTGTATTGCTTATAATACAAAAAGCTACTCCTGTTTCCAAAGTATTAGAATCCCAAGAAGCATCAACAAAACAAATTGGCATAGGGTGGGATGAAAGCAGATTCTGAATTGAAGAAGGAAAAGTGGGGTGAGTGGGAGCAGGAAGATTAGATCTTGATTGATGGGTAAGGTGAGAGGATGCACTATGAAATTCCCAGGATTGGAAAAGAGTTTGTACTAGACAATCATTAGCAGAGGTGTTAACCCTCCTAAAGAGCCATGCATTCCTTCTCTTCTAAAGACCCCATAGGCAACAAGAGAAGAAAAGATTGAAGGGGATGCCATCACAACAGTCAAGGTTAGAAAGTTGATCCTTGAGCCAAAGAGAGGATGGATCAGAGGGAATGTTGACAGTAGAAATAATATTCCAGAATTGGATAGCTCTTGGGCAAGTGAAAAGGATATGGAAAGCAGTCTCCTGTACATTCTGACAGAAAGTACAGGCTGCTTTAATACCCAAGGGCCTTTGACTCAGAGTTGCATTGGAAGGCAATTTGTCACCCCACACTTGCCAAAGAAATTTTTTTATTTTTGGTGGGAGATCAACCTTCCAAATGAAACTGTAGTCACATTCTTTGTCACACTTATTTGAGAAGAAATCATTATAAGCCCATTTGATAGAAAACTTGTTGTTCTTTTGGAATTTGGAATAATGAAAATCAGAAACAGGTTTAAGTGGGATGGGGGATGCCATGATGTGGTTCTGGATTTCTGTAGGGAGATGAAAGTCAAGACAAGAAATCCCATCTCCCTTGATGGATAAAATCCTTGATGGTAAGGTCTTTGCTGTTGTGGTGCAGGGGTCCATGGATATGCTGTCTTAACTTCCCTACAGGGGACCACTCATCATTCCAAAAAGAAATAAGGTCACCCTAGCCAATCAACCACCTGGAAGAATTAGTATAAAGATTCCAAACATAACCACAATACTTCTAAATGTGTGAACCTTTCTTAAAAGAGATGGGAATGATCCTATTGCCAAAGTATTTAGCTGTCAGAACTTTGGAAGCAAGGCTTTCTGGAAAATTTATTAGTTTCCAGCAAAGTTTCATGAGGCAAGCTTTGTTAAACAACTCTAAATTTTTAATCCCAAGCCCCCCAGCCCATGTAGGAGAAGAGATAGATGAAAGAGAGGACAGATGAACCCCCCTGCTATGAGAGGAGCCCCAGAGAAACCTGGTTACAATAGAATTTATAGAAGAGATGATAGAAGAAGGCAGTTTACTAAACTGCATATAATAAAAAGGGATGGAGGTAAGGGTTGAGTTGATAAGACATAGCCTGCCTGCTTTTGAATGAAACTTAACTTTCCATTGGTCCAATCTAGATCTGACCTTGTCAATAATGAATTGGTATTTAGCTTTGGAGGGACTTTTATGCAGGATAGAAAACCCCAAGTAAGAGCCTAGATCCTCAGTCCTCTTACAAGGAAAAGAAGAAAGAAAATAATCAACATCAGCATTAGGGGTATTTGGGGAGAAAGTTACCTGACTCTTGCAAGAATTAATAGTTTGACCTGAAGCTAAAGAGAATAAATCAAGGCAGTAAAGCACTGACTCAATGGTTCTTCTGTTACATTGACCAAACAGGATTAAATCATCAGCAAACAAGAGGTGGGAAATCTCTAGTCTATTCCTGCCCATTTTGAAAGGAGTCCAAATTTTCTCCTTACAAGCCTCATGAATAAGAAGTGATAAACGTTCCATGCACATAATGAAAATTTAAGGGGAAAGTGGGTCACCTTGCCTTATTCCCCTAGTGGGAAAGAAAGGACTTGATGGTTTACCATTAATGATGACTGAGGAGGAAACACTAGTGACACAACTCATGATAAACCTGATGGAATTAGAATCAAAATTGAAGCTAGCTAAGCTATTTCTAATGAAATTCCACTCAAGTTTATCATAAGCTTTCTCTAAGTCAATTTTAAGTGCAAACCATCCATTTCTTCCCTTCCTTTTCCTCATTGTGTGTAGAATTTCTGAGGCAATGATGACATTAGTTTCAGTTCCCCTGGTAGGGATAAAAGCACTTTGGTTAAGGGAAATGAGGTCATGAATAATTGGTTTTAGCCTATTAACCACAAGTTTTGAAAAAATCTTGTAAATATTATTGCAGAGGCTAATAGGTCTAAAATTAGATAAGGTGGAAGGAAATTCAATCTTGGGGATGAGGGCAATGTTAGTGGAATTGATTTCCTCAGGAATACAACAAGTTCTGAAATGGTGGCAGATAAAATGAGCCAGGTCTTGCTTAATGGTATCCCAATTGTCTCTGTAAAAGAAAGAATGGAAACCATCAGGACCAGGAGACTTGAAAGAGGCAAGTGAGAAAAAAGATTGGGCCAGATTTGGGTTTCCCGCTATGGGTATACAACTTGGGCCAGATTTGGGTTTCCCGCTGGGTTGGACTTGTGACAGTGGAAATAAAAACTATTAATATTTTTCAAACCGAGATATTTTATTTTATAAACAACGCCCAAAATACGTAATTAAAACCTTTACTATTATTTCAAATATAATTTATAAAATTCCTTTATAAGTATATAGAAATTATTTAAATACCTAATTAATAATATTTTTGTAAATATTGACTTTAAACCATTTTATTAATCCTAACTCGTAAAGCATATAAAATATTCATTTAGGCGTATAAAACATGTACACTAGCGCATAAAATACGTATAAAATACTTGTATTAAATTATAAAAATATGGGGTATTACAACGTCCATTTGATGCTACTGCCACACCTTTTTGTCTTGATTAAAAAATTACCAAATATGAAAAATACAATAAACGGATTAAAGGACATTTGTGAAGCCATATGACAAAAGTTTTTTTTGATGAAGCCTTAGTATATTGGTGAAGTTTTGCGAATACCAAAGTTGAGATCTTGGGTTCGAACCTCATTGCCAAATTAAAACTAGATAATCTATAGTAAGGTTCAATTCAAAACCTGGTATCAGTATCACACTCATTAAAAACATAAGCATTTAAGAATGAGTAAATTCGTTTAATAGTCAAGTGAGTTAAAGAGTTGTGGACTTGTGGTGTCTACGGGTGTAAAAACGGTCAAACGGTCGGAAACTGGTCAGTCAAAAACGGTCGATCAAAAACAGGTCATATGAGCTCTTTCGGTATCGGTCGGTAACGGTCAGATTTATTCGGTATCCGGTCAAATTCGATATTTTCCTAAACAGGTGTCGGTCGGTTTCGGTCCGGTACTTATCGATCCGGTCGTTGTCGGTAACAGGTCACATTCGGTCGGTTAAAAACGGTTTTTTACAGGTCGTAACCCGTATACGGGTTATAATCGGTCGGTCAAAATCAGTATGCGGGTCATAATCGGTTGGTCAAAATCAGCATGCGGGTCATAATCGGTCGATCAAGGTCAAATGTAGGACGTAACCTATTAGTCTCAAACGATCGAACACAAATCACAATACAATTAGTCAATTCAAAACTCCAGATCGGATTTTGATATTTCGGGTTAGTTGGCTCAGAATATCTGGCTTAGAATCTTGGGATCGAAAACTATGCCCACCCCTGAATTATGAGAATAACAACGACGTTAATAAGTGACTAATATAAATATTATATATGGACATCAAAGAATAATCTCGATTAACCATATCAATTTATGATGAGTGTGATGGCTACGATTATAATAAAAATATATATCATTAGAATATCAATGGCTATGAGGATGGGATTTATCGTTGTCAACTTGTCATCATCATCATAAAAGCAATATACTACGTATATGTTAACAATAGTAATGATGATATGATGGTGAGTCAATGACATAAATAATCAATTGATCAATTTATAATAATGATGGATGGTAATAACAACGATAATCATAATCATGGTGGATGATGCATGGTGAATTGGTGTTGATCACGATATTGGCAAACATGAAGGATGTTGATTGATGATTGTGATGAGTTATGATGGCATCAATTATGTATGGTGATGATAACGATGATGATGGATGATAATAAGTGATGACAATGATCATGGGTGATGATGTATATGAATGGTGATGAATGTTGATGATGGATGCATATGATGACAACGATGATGATGACATCAATGATGTATGCTGATGCATGATGACGATGATGGATATTGATGATCAATATGATAGATGGTCATGAATGATGATGATGATGACGACATGGATGATGGTGATGGATTATGACGGTAATAATAAATGGTTATGAGCTTATGATGACGATTAAGATGATGATGGATGATAATGAATTGACGATAACAAAGATGATAACAATATTGATAACAATTAGCAACAACAACGAATTGATAATGATGCTCATGATAAGGATGATGATACTCATCAATCATGTAAATAAGTTCGATAAGCAAATGGGGTCAGTCGTACTTCAGTCGTAAGGTTGGTCAAAATAGGTTCGATAAAAAATGGTCGGTCAAAAACGGTCGATCAAAAGCGGTCGGTCGAAAACGGTCGGTAAAAAATCGGTCAAAAACGGATTCGGTACAATACGGTTTCGGTAACAGTTGGTCTCGGTATGCATAAAATCGGTCAAAAACAGTTTCGGTATAATTCGGATTCGGTAGCGGTCGGTATCCGGTCACTAAAAACACGGTAAAAAACAGGTTCAGTACTGGTCGGTAACGGTCGGTCAAACAGTTTTCTGAACATATTTACACCCCTAGTGGTAGTGCTGTCAAAATGGGTCAGAACTGATTTAACTGAACTGAACTAACTGAAACTGAACTGTTTTGGGTCTATCTGAAATTACCTGAAACTGAAAGTGAACTCAACTGAATGAACTGATAACTGAAAGTCAACTGAAAAATATCAAACTGAACTGAACTGAACTGAATCTGAAACCAACTGAAACTGAAGTTAACTCCTAAATATCTGAAAATAACTGAACTGAACTGAAACTGAACTGAAAAGAAGGTAACTGAAGCTAACTGAAACTGGATAATAACTGGATCTAACTGAAACTAAAAATGACTTGAAACTAATTTAATTTGATTATTACTAAACTAAATAAAAAATGATACAATATTATCCGAACTGTTTTGAACACTACAAGAAAATACTAAATTACCTACCGCCATAAGCGTAGGAAATGTAAAAAAATCGGTCGGAAATCATGTTTCCGACCGATTTTCGGTCGGTATTGAGCGGTAGGAAATATGTTGGTCGCTAATTGTACATTTCCGACCGATTTTCGGTCGGAAAAATTACCTACCGCATTTTACAACATTTCCTACCGACTTTTAGCGGTAGGTAATTTCCTACCGAAAAATAAAAATTATTGGTAGGTGATTTGCTACCGCATTTCTCAACATTTTCGACTGAAAATGCGGTAGGTAATTTCCTACTGGAAATATGGGTAGGTGATTTGCGACCGATTTTACACATTTGCATGCGACCGACTAGCGGTAGGAAATTTCCTACTAAATATCTATCTTAAAGCTGGTTTGGAGTTACAAAATTATAATCTCAAATGACCTGAACTAAGATAACCGAACCAAAAAAATTGTAACCAAAACTGAACTGAACTGTCGACATTTTGAACTGAACCGAATTGCACCCGTTCGAATTTTTAACTGATTGGTTAAACTGAACAATTAACTGAACTGAACTGAACTGAAATATGTCCGTACAAAAACTGAACTGGACTGAGCTGAACTGTTGACCTGGATTGACAGTGCTATATAGTGGTATCCACCTATTTATGTATTTTTGGAAAAGCAGATCCGCATACAGGTTGGACCAAATGGTAATACAATCACGTTCAAACTGTCCTAATCTTGTGACCCATATTTTTTGGAAAAAGTCGTTTCCATCTTCCCCATTAGCTAAGAAGAATTGTTGTAATCATATTCACAGACGTTCACTCATACAGCGTATTGACTAATCTATTACTCTGGCTTTGAAATCGCTACTCTGCTAGCATCTTTAGGTGCGTTAGATTCAACTTATTTAAGTGTTATAGTGCTTAAATTGCTTATTTAAGAAAATTGAACAAATCATAAAAATTCAGATCTTATCAGAATAAATCAGATAAGATCAGAAAAATTATAACTATAAAAATAACTAACGTTAAAAAAAAAAATCAGATTTGATCAGAAAAACTCAAATAAAATTAGATTAGATCAGGTTAAGAAGTTAAGTTCGATCACATCAGAAAATTTCAATGAATCAAACACACCCTATATCTATCTACTACCTACGTATCGCAATATTAGCTACATAAATATGCGATACAGGCTCGTAGGCAAAAAATGGATTTACAGAGAGAGATAGTGTAATACCCCGAAATTTAGGGCCAGAAAATTTCGCGGTTATTAATATTATTTTATTATTCTAAGTCCAAAAGGCCCGTATATTTGGACTGTGTATTTTTATTTCGTCAATTATTATCCGGGAACCGGGTCCCATGACCCGACCCCTTTAGCTTGGCCGGCCCTTTCCATGTATGGGGAGCAATTTTTCTTTTTATTTCTCTTTTTATTAATTATTGTTAATTAGGTAATTTAAGTATTTAATTAATTAATTAATTTAATTAGTTTGAATCCCTAACCTAGTCCAACCTCTAACTAAGTCCCCCCACTTTTTCTCCTTCCCCCTAATTTTACTCCAACTACACGGCACCCCCATCCCATATTGTTGTTTTGTTTTTTTTTTAATTTAATTTATTTATTTAACTAAAACCTTTCATGTTACAACTTTTGCCTTATTATCAAAAGCTCTAAAAGAAAACTCCAAAAAATCTATTTTTTTTTTCTTCCTCTTAGCCGTGAGCCTCCATAGCCAAAAGAGGTGATTTTTCTTGGAATTTTGTAGCGAATCAGGTAACTAGACTTTCTCATTTAAATTTGGAACAAGTTTTTCATATAATTAATTAGGATTAAATCATGAAAATCGTTAGGTTTAGTATCATGTTCACCTAGTAAATTGTCGAACCATATGATGAATTATTATGTAATTTTTCTTGATTATTTTATGTAATTTCTATGAAATCTTGAATCATGTTTTCGTATAGATTTATGCGTGTATTAGGAGTATTAAAGGTTGAATTTTTATTTTATTTCTTGATCAAATCTTGTTATTTCTTGATGAATTTTTCGTGGGAGTTTATTTACTGTTTGATTATTAATCAAGATTTATTTTGTGGCAAAATTCGTCCTTTTATTGCTTATAATAATTTAATCTTTCAAACTGGTAAAACTGTCCAGATTTAGTTTACGAATTTATCAAGATACTTAATCAATTCGGATGGCTACCAAAATTTAGGTGGAAGTCACTAATAGTGTTTTACAGATTTTGTTAAATTTTCGTAATTTTTAAAGTTCGTTTACTATGGCAGAAAAATCAGAAATTGATTACAGCCTAATCTGATTTGTTAGTTATAAAATCCCTTAAAAATAGTAAATGATGTTATTTTTGGACGAAATTTATGCAACTTAAACCTTGAACCCATATTTAACTTCCATTAAAATTTTCAGATTATTCGAGACCTTTAGATGGTTGATCTTAATTTAATTCTTTAAAATCAGATTGTGTAAAATAGTGTGATTAAATTATTAAGACACTTCTAAAGTATATCTTGTCGAATCCCTTATTCAGATTATGATTCTTTATGACTTTCTTGATTTAATTTTTACTAAGTGAATAAGTTTTTGATTTATTTAATTGTTATATGATTATTTAATGAATTTATTTTAATTATTATTTTGTTATTAGTATTGTCGAGTGTCCCTATTAAGTTAGGATCAGTTTTAGTTTAATTTTTGACTGGTAATGACATTAGAATAATTTTAGGAATTATTGTTGTTGTTATTATTATTATTATTATTATTATTATTATTATTATTATTATTATTATTATTATTATTATTATTATAATTAAAGGAGTTAGTAGGGATAAGTTGCAATAGGAAGGGAAGGTATAATAATATAATAATAATGAAGGAAAGGAAACAGAGTAAAAGGACATTGACTTGTTTCGATCTCTGGCTAGGAAAGACTTGGTATTTAAGATGGCCAATATACGTGCCGCACCTCTCTTTCCTGGGACTTCGAATATCTCAGTTCCAATTACGGTCACCTAGTATTTCCAGTTTTGGTATACTCTACCGGGTATTAAGGAATTGACGGCCGGTATGAGTACCAATATAATAATAATTAGTGGTCTCAAGATGGCCTTTAGAAAAGACTTAAAAGAAATAGGGGTCTCACGATGGCCTTTAGAAAAGATAGTATGTATTATGGACGCCCCTTTGGTGATACACGAGTCATCAAACGGGTTAAGTCGTTGCCACTGCCAGACTGCGGTATCTGCGCAGTTCTTGATTCTAGAATATGTAGTCGTCTAAGTAGTAGTACACGAGCTGCTATTTAGGGGTTATGCCCATAGCTTAGGCTTAGTTCTTGCAAAGGAGGGCTACAGGTTGAATACACGAGTTCACCCCGGCATGTTTTAGGAAAGTTGTGGTGCACACGGGATCCACAACGAGCTATAAAGACCGGTCCAATAATATGATTTGATAAGATAAGATGTTTATGATATGAAACGAAGTGATAAGATAAGATATGCAATTTATGGAAGATTGATTGTATGTACGTATTATGTGATATTTTCGAATATATATATGCATTAGGTTATAGTATTAAGTCTTCCGCTGCATACGTCTGGTAAGTCTGTAATGTAATGGTGTATATCTGAGTATATGTAATATGTACGTATTCGTATCTGTATGATGTAAGTGTTTGTATATGTATGTGGTACGCGTTGGTATCTGTATTGTATACGTATGTTGTATGTATGTCTAACCGTATTCTGCAGGTATTTTATACGTAATGTACTCGTATTTTATACGTATATTGTACGTATACCTAACCGTATTTTGCAGGTATTTTATACGTATTTTATACGTATTTCCTACGTATTTTTATATGTATTTTTCTACATATTTTTCTACGTATTTTTATACGTATTTTTCTACGTATTTTTCTACGTACTTACTACGTATTTTGTACGCATTTTTATACGCATTCCGTTTATAGTCTTGTACGTATTCCCTTGTATCTTGTATGGTTTTCATGGTTGATTCTATGCTATTATGTGGTTAGCGGTCCCTCATTTAAGCGGGACAGCCTAGTTACTCGCCACTGACGGTGGACCCCCCCCATTTCAGGTGATGACGCAGACACATAAGTGGGCTCTCGTATGGTTCGGGTTGTGTGATGATGTGATCAGTAGAGTGAACCAGGGTCTAGTTTAAGTTTTCTTTTTATTAGTTAATGAGTTTATCCCAGCTTGTTGGGAAGATACAGTTTACCTTTATGTATTTTAGTACTTATTTCTAGTCTTTTGGAACTATTATTTCAACATTTAGTTAATAAAAGAATTTTAGATTTTGAATATTACATTAAAATTAGGTTTTATGTTTGGTAATGATCCGTTTGTCGTTTCCCTTCGTAAATCGACAGTCTCGAAAAGTCGAGTCGTTACAGATAGAGTGAAAAATGAATAATTAGTTGGGCCAAAACAAAAGTAAAGTAATGAAAATAATAGAAAACTACACATGGGTAATTTTTATACTAAATATAGTAAAAAATTATTTGTTGCAAGTATTGTGTTACAGCCTAAAATGTCTGAACTTAATTTCGAGTAGTGCACGGAGGTAGTATAACAATTACTACACCCTTTATTCCACTTCATGTGAATCTTTGCATAAGACCTAGCAACACTTCAATTTGCAACAAATAATTTTTCGGATGAGAATAAATTGGGTGAAGGTGGATTTGGCTGTGTATATAAGGTAAGAAATAAATTACTTCCTCCGTTCCAAAAAACACACAACAATTTAGATGGCACGGACTCCTAGTCAAAATTTGGAGTTGGGTAATTAGGAAAAGTTACGGGTAGTTGATTAATATAAATAGAGAGAGAAAATGGGACCCAAAAAGTAAAAAGTAAGGTAGGAAAAGTTATGGATATATAGTTGATTAAGATAAATGGAGAGAGAAAGTGGGGTTCAAAATGTAAAAAGTAAATTTTTAAGGGTTTTAAGTAAGGGTAAAATAGTAAAGTACCGCAAAAAATCTTACCATAAAAGAAAAGAAAAAAATTGTTACATTTATTTTGAAATATCCAAATTTAGAAATTGTTGCGTTTTTTTTTTGGAACGGAGGAAATATTATTCATTGTATTAGCTCAATGATATAATGAAAACGAAACTTTAAGATCGAGTACATACTGCAATATTTTTTCTTATTTTTTCATTGTCATTTATTTTCACTTAAGCAAAGTGATCAATTATATTATGACAAGTAATGTCTAGGGCATAGTGACTAATCTTTGATTCTTTGCAAAATTGCGCTGAAACTCTGTTACTTAATATGAGAATATATTGCATAGTTTTGATTTTTTTTGTATTTTACTCATTTTAATTGTTTTGCTTATAAATAACTCTTGTTGGCACTACTTGTAGTTAAGTTGGTTGTTACAAACTAAGAAACACGATTACTTCCTTTCTTCTTCATTTTACCATAATATAGAAATTACTCTGCTTCTTCTTGCTCTAAACTTCTTGTACCCATTTTTCATATTTCTTGTTTACTCTCTAATTGCAAAGTCTCACATGGTATCAGAGCGGTTCCTTTATCACAAACATTTTTCGATCCTTGCATACATCCCTTCCTCCTTCGTTATCTGAATTTCACTCAAAATTAATTTCACCTCTTTTTTCAATTTCTTCTCAAATTCTTTTATAATCTGCAATTTGCTGCTTCTTTCTTTCTTCAATGGCGGCTTCAAGTGTAGAGGTTGACTCAAGTATCAACAATGGAGGTTCAGGCCACACGAATCCTTACAATGACCCATATTACATAAGTGGATCTGATAATACAGGTAATTCGATTGTATCTCCTGTTTTTAATGGCTACAATTATTTGGGATGGAGTAGAAATATCAAACGTGCTTTAGGAGCAAAGAATAAATTGGGTTTTCTTTATGGATCTCTGAAAGAACCTAGTGAGACACATTCTGAATTCTGATTACAATACTTGGCATAGATGCAATTACTTAGTATCTTGTTGGATCTTGAATTCAATTACCCCTGAATTAGCTGAAGATTTTTCATGCTTAGAATATGCTTATGAAATTTGGTCTGAATTAACAAATAGATATGCACATTATAATGGACCATTGATTTACCAATTAAAGAAAGAAATACATTCTTTGAAGCAAGAAAATATGCCTCTGGTAACTTACTACAGTAAGCTAAAAAGGCTTTGGGATGAGCTTCACAACTTAAGAAAAATACCAACATGTAATTGTGGAATTTTAAAATCCTGTACTTGTCAATTTCAAAAGAAATTAGCTGATTTTTGCTTGGTTTAAATAGTGGTTTTGATGCTACTGTAAATAGCATATTAACAATGGAACCCTTGCCAATTTTAAGTAGAGCTTTTCAATTAGTTAGCCAGGTTGAAACTCAAAACGAAATTAGTGCCTCAAATGACTTGGGATCTAATTCAATGGTAATGAGTGTTAATAAATCCTTTAAAGGAAAAATGTATAAATAGACTACTAAAAGAGACTTCAAGAAAGAAAGAAATGATAGGTTTTGTGACCATTGTAAAATGAAAGGTCATACCAAGGAACAATGCTTCAAACTTGTGGGATATCTAGATTGGTATCTCACGATGCATAATGGCAACACAAAAACATCATCCTCTAAGCCATCACCTTCAAGATATTCTACCCATGTAGTACACCAAGACAATGATGATAGTGAAGAAGAATCACCTCTTGAATATTCAGCCCCTGTTGCAAATGGAGTGATTGACCCTGATATGTATCATACTGTGTATCAAGAAGTTGTCAAAGCCATGAACAACAAGAAGTCTATGGAAGATCATAAAGGAAACACTTCAAGTACAAAGAAAGCTGCTAACACAGTCTTTATTGGAATAACTCAAGCAAACACTTTTATTGTTTATGATAAGAATCAATGGATCATTGATTCATGAGCTACAGATCACATCACCAATGATGAAGATTTATTGATGGATATTCAGCTTCTTCCTGAGCTTATACAACTGCATTTACCAGATGGAACAAAAAGATTGGTTCATAAGATTGTAAAAATAAAATTCTGTCCTAGGGTGGTATTGTCAAATGTGATGGTGATCAAGGAATTCACACACAATCTGATTTCAATTGGAAAGTTAGCTGAGATGCATGGAATTGCAGTCAAGTTCACCATGAACAAATGTTTCTTCTCTTTTGCTGAATCTGATAAATTGCTTGCTATTGGTAGAAGAATTGGAGGTCTTTACTTTCTTCTAATAATTCCAACTTTAAAGTCATGCCCATCAAGCAAGATAGCAGCATCAGTTTCAACACAATCCAATGTAAGTGAATTTCATCTATTACATGCTAGATTAGTCATTCTTCCCTCTCAAAAATGAAACACATTTCTTGTTGTGATTGTTCTGGTATAAACACTTATCCTTGCTATACTTACATTCTTGCCAAAAATCATAAATTACCTTTTACTAGGAACAAAAATAAAGCCCTTAAACCCTTTGATCTTGTCCATATGGACCTTTGGGGACCATATAAAATTAAATCTTGTCCATATGGACCTTTGGGGACCATAGTTGATGATAATACCAAAACGACTTGGACATACTTTTTACATAATAAAGACCAAGTTTATTCTGTAGTCAAAATTTTCATTGCTTATGCTCAAAATCAATTTGCTTCTTCTATAAAATGCTTTAGAACAGATAATGGAACTGAAATAATAAATAAAGAATGTTCTTCTTTATTTGAAAGTCTTGGCATAATACATCATAAAAGCCTTCCTGGCATACCTCAACAAAATGGGAGGGTAGAACGTAAGCACAAACATTTACTTGAAGTAGCTAGAGCTTTTAGATTTCATACCTCTCTTCCTAAGAAATTTTGGGGTGAATGTTTATTAACTGCAACTCACTTAATAAATAAACTACCTTTTCTTATACTTGATTGGAAAACTCCACATGAATTATTATTTCATGAAACCCCTGCATACAATGAACTCAAAGTTTTTGGATGTCTATGTTTTGCTTACAACAGAAATATTAAAAGAGACAAGTTTGATCCTAGGGCTAGGAAGTGTATTTTTTTGGGATATCCTATGGATTTTAAAGGGTATAAAGTATATGATCTACAATCTCATCAATCTTTTATTTCTAGGGATGTTATTTTCTTTGAGAATGTTTTTCCCTTTTCAGACAAAAGAAGTCCTATTTCCCATACACAACAACAATTACACCCATCTTTAAACCTTCATACCAATCTTACCCACCCCACTTCTATTACTCAAAATGAATCCCCTCTTTCCAATCCAATTGATCAAGATAATGCTTCTCAAAGTTCTTCTTCTTTTGATCCTATTTCCCCCTCATTTGATTCCAGAATTGTTCTGCCAAAACTATGCTATATATTCTAAACAAAGAGCTAACAAGATTTCTTTTTAAACTTGGTTTCTCTCAATCTAAACAAGATTACTCCTTATTTACTAGAGACTATAATGGTGAATTCTTAGTGCTTCTTGTATATGTCGATGATATGATGGTTACAGGAATATATCAAATTCAAATTGATGAAATCAAAAAGGCTTTAGACAAACAATTTACCATAAAAGATTTGGGTGCTCTAAAATGTTTCTTGGGTTTGGAAATCTACAGAACAAGTAGTGGACTATTCTTATCACAACAGAAATATACTAAGGACATTATTATTTCTTGTGGTCTGTCTAATTGCATAGCTGCAGTAGCACCCCTTCCCATTGGATTAAAATTAAATCCAACAGATGGTGACTTGTTAGATGATCCAGAAGTTTATAGAAGAATAATAGGGAGGCTCTTATACTTGAACATTACAAGACCTGATCTGTCTTATTGTGTCCAACATCTCAGTTAATTTTTAAATTCTACAAGAGTTCCCCACTTTAGAGCAGCATTACATATAGTCAAGTATTTAAAAGGAACTATGGATTTTGGTTTGTTTTATAAAACTAATTCCTCCACAAAGTTATTGGCATATTCAGATGCAGATTGGTCAAGTTGCTCCTTTACTAGTAGATCCTTAAGTTTTTATTGTATTTTTTTGGGCAACAACTTAATATCTTGGAAGACAAAGAAACAGACAACTGTTAGCAAATCCTCAGCTGAAGTTAAGTATAGAATTTTAAGTTACACAGCTAGTGAATTAGTTTGGTTGACAGGTTTTCTAGAAGATTTGCATGTTTCTTTTGCTAAACCTATTGATCTATATTGTGATAACAGGTCCTTAGCCTTTATAGCACAAAATCCAGTTTTCCATGAGAAAACTAAGCACATCAAGAGGGACTATCACTATGTTCGAGAGCAAGTGGCTGATGGTTTTCTTCAAATAGTGCATGTATCTAGTTCTAACCAGTTGGCAGACATATTAACCAAATCTCTACCTGGTGTTCATCAGTCAGTTTTGTGTGCCAAGCTTGGACTTGTTCCCCAAGTCCAGCTTGAAAGGGGTGTATGAGAATATATAGCATAGTTTTGATTTTTTTTTTTTAATTGTTTTGCTTATAAATAAGTCTTATTGGCACTACTTGTAGTTAAGTTGGTTGTTACAAACTAAAAACACGATTACTTCCTTTCTTCTTCATTTTCCCAGAATATACAAATTACTCTGCTTCTTCTTGCTCTAAACTTGCTGTACCCATTTTTCATATTTCTTGTTTACTCTCTAATTGCAAAGTCTCATACTTAATATGATATAAAATGCATTCAATACTACTATATGATAAACTCAATGGAATATATTTTATAACAATGTAAAATATTATATAATCCTCCCTAGGGAATAATGTCAAATGGACAAGAAGTAGCAGTGAAGACGCTATCTATGACTTCTAGTCAAGGAATACAACATTTCAAGAATGAGGTATTGCTAGTGGCTAAGCTTCATCACAGGAATTTGGTGAGACTATTGGGATTTTGTTTTGAAGGTCAAGAAAAGTTACTTTTCTATGAATATGTGCCCAAAAAAAGTCTTGATAATCTCCTTTTTGGTAAAGTTAACTTATTCTTCCTTATCTATTTAGTCAAATGATTTTGGCAATGCAATTTTGATTTCGACACTCTACTTTGTTAGAGCAGATATCTATATATTATAATCATGTATAGTGTAGTGCCAACATAAAAATTGGAGTGAAAAATAATTAAAATCACTTCTCATGATCATTTCCGTATCTTAGATTTGACAAAGTATTGTGAATCTAATACTGCAGATGTTAATGTGGAAAGAGTATTGAGCTGGGAAACACGTTAAAAATTAATAGGAGGCATAACGCGAGGGATGCTCTATCTCCATCACGATTCTCAACATAGAATCATACATAGAGATCTAAAGGCAAGCAATGTATTTGTAGATGCCCATATGAACTCCAAACTTTTAGACTTTGGCATGGCAAGGATTGTTGGTGTCGATCAAAGCCAAGGAAATACATGCAGAGTTATTGGAACATAGTAAATATAAACCCAATTATTCACATATAAATTTTTGAATTCATTCAAATAACTTTTGTATTGTTGATGAGTTGCATATTCGATTGATTAATCCACATATGACATGTTCTCTCTTGCAGTGGTTATATGTCTCCAGAATACGCAATGCAAGGACAATACTCTAATAAATCATATGTGTATAGTTTTGGTGTCATAGTCCTGGAAATCATTAGTGGAAAGAGAATCAATTGGTTTTTTCAATCTTGCGATGCGGAGGACCTCCTTAGTTATGTAAGTATGCTTTAAATTATGTGCAACAATGTGACTTTTGCACTACTCAACTTGTTCACTTTGACCAAAATTTGTTATTTCACGTAAGAATTTAAATAAGATCGTTAATATGGGCCTTGTTTGATTCGTTAAATAATAATAATTTTGACTGGTACATACCTATAGATATTAAAGGTCAAAGTAACACATTGGCAAGTGTACATGTAGTTTGACAGTTAAAAACAATTAGAACCGGATGTAGTATTTTTTCCTTGGCTCGTCATTACAATGTCTACAATAATGGAGGCTTGGAAACAATGGTGTGACGACATGATTTTGGAATTCGTCGATCCAACGATAAGAGACTCGTGTTTGAACGATGAACTTATGAGATGCATACACCTCGGTTTGCTTTGCATTCAAGAATCTCCTGAAGATCGGCCTACTATGGCAACTGCAGTGCTAATGCTAGACAGTTATTCAGTTTCTCTTCCGGTTCTTGAAGCACCTAGTTTCTTCATAAAGAGTAAAATGGAATCAAAGTTCACCATTGACGTCAATTCAGATCAATTATCAAGCAAATTAGCACCTTCATCTTTGAATGATGTTTCAATAAGTGAACCTGAACCTAGGTAAGAAATCCAACAAAAAATTAAGATTTCTTGCTTTCGATGAGATTCAATTTATTTATATACAAAGTGCTTGCTTATTAGATGAAAAGGGCCTAAAGAGCCCAATAGTTATGAAGTCGTCATATTAATTAAATAGATAGATTATACTAGGTTAGCATCCGTGCCATGCACGGTTTGAATATATCAATAAATCTAATTTATAATGATGATTTTTTATTAATGTTTAAATATATAGTGATAAGCTGTTAACTTTTCATTATTCTGTTATTTTAAGGAATGTATACCCCAAACAGTCAAGAATTTTTTATGCTTAAAAAAATGCATTGTAGGTTTGTAATATCATGATTTTTATATAATTAGGTTAGCCCCATGTATTGCATTATTAAGTCAATTTTTTTCTAGTAATCATCAAATGTATAGAGAAAAATATGTACTTATAATCTCATTACTTTTTAAATAATGAAGCATTTATTCAATTTTAAAACTTATATAAGGATAAAAAAAAAATTGAAAAAAATTATGTTTTTCATGATTTGTTTGGAAGGGGAAAATATTTATACAATTTTGAAACTTGTAAAGATAAAATAAAAAATGATGCCATAATTTATTTTGGAGGGAAAAAATTATAAGAGACTGATGACATGTGTCCATATAATGATTTCAGCAATTGTTTGTTTAATAATAGTTATAGATAGATAGAAAGATAAATTTCTATTTGGGCTAATACACAATCTTTTATCATATCGTTAAATGAGATGAAAAAAAATTTCGCTCAAATTTTTTAACATTTTAGTAATAGTTATAGATAAATAGAAAGACAAATTTCTGTTTGGGGTAATATGTACGCAATCTTTTGTCAGATCATTAGATGGCATGAAAAAAACTTTTAGCTCAAAATTTGTAACATTTTAGTATAAATCTATAATTTTTTTATGCTAAAAAAGTTCCAATTTTAGAAAAAAATTTACAAATTTTGGGGTAATACAAAAATAAAAAGATATGATTTTATGCTAAAATGTTACAAATTTTGAAAAAATAATTTTGATTTTAAGAGGGGAAAAAGTGTAGAGCCTTTAGTGGTAATGAATTTCTTTTAATTTTTGTAAAGTATTAGATGTATATGAGACATTGATTAAATGGTTCACTTTTCAATTAAAATGTATAGAAAGATGTGTGCATTTGTTGTAGGTTGGAGGAGAGAAATTATATATAATTTTGGGAGGGAATGGATTTTTGTAGTGGCAAGAAAAATAGCAGTATAGAAAGATAGATTTGTACTTATTAAACCTGAAACTTTTTTTAAGGTAAAGAAAATGCACCCCTAGTTTTGGAGAAACATATTTTAATAAGAAATTGACACACGTACATGATGACTTAAGCATATAATCGTTTTAGTAATATTTAATAGATAGATAAGTGATTGTAGATTATAGATATATTACTTGATGTAAATACTTTCTATTAATTTTTTTATCATTGTAATGGAGGCATTATCTTTCAAAATTCCATCAACTTAATTAGTATTCTCATTTAACATAATGTAGTTCCCAACACCAAATGAAATCTCACCTCTGCTGTGATGAAGGAAGGAAGCAAAGAAGACCAATTTTTGGCGGGATTTTTTTTTTTTTTTTGTGGAAGTGCCACGTGTACAGGGGATTAATTAGTGGTTTCTACTTTAGTTATAGTTAAAGATAGATTGCCAAGTATAGAAGTTGTTCAGTGAGCATATAATCGTATTGCCGCTGGCCGTTACCAATCATCTATATTACTCTGTAGAAAGTAGTGTAAGAGGATGCGTCGGACCTAGGGCTGTCAGTTTGGTTAGGAATTGTTGATTCAACTGTTAACCTAATGGGAACTGAACTGAACTGAAATGAACCGAGAACCAAATGACTGATAACTGAAATTCCAACTGAAACAATATGAAATGCACTTATCTGAATTGAAATTGAACTGAATCATGAACTAAAAGCAACTAAACTGAAAAAGTTGACTACATAAAACTATTTTTAACTGACCATAATTGAACCAGAACTGAACTGAATTTAACTGAAAACTGTTTTAAACTATTTGTTGACTAAACCAAATGAACTAAAAAATATTTCAAACTATTAGTTAACTAGACCAAAAATGAATTGAAAACTGTTTTAAACTGTTGGTTAATTTAATTAACCAAAACTTCAATCGCAAATTAATCTTCCCTTCCAAATTCTTAGTACAAATTGACTTTTCATTCCAAATTCAAATTACAAATTTACCTTAACTTCCTTCCCAAATTTCAATTACAAATTAATTTTCTCTCATAAGTTATAATTAAACATTAAAATTATATCCCAATTTTATTAAAAATTTAACCTTTCTCCCTTCCAAAATTTAATGAAAATTTAAAAATCTCTCCTAAATTCCAAATGAAATATTTCAAATTAACCTTCGAAACAAAATTTAAATTAAAAAAATTCAACCTCCTCCAAAAAAAAAAAGTTACTTAAAATGTTTTTTTTTTTTTTTATGCTAAAATTTAGGATATTTGTAATATCAAATATTTCTACTTAATCAATATAACATATGATTTAATAAAGTAATAAAGTCCTTATATATTTTACGATTTTGTGAACACTTGCAATTTGCTAAAACAAACACCTAATCTCAATTAAAAATTAGTTGTTAAATTGTATCGCAATTTTTTTAAAAGTTAAAGTAGAAACTAATTTAGTTGCTAATTACAATGAAATATTTGTTCATAAATCAAAATCATTTAGCAGTAATAATAACTAATAATTAAGTAATATAAGTATCAATAATAAAACCTTGTCAATCAGATACAAATTATATTTTTGAGAAATAACCATTACAAAGTGTGCAATACTTGTATCATTATAAGATTTACAATCACACATGATCATCATCGTCGTCATCATCCATCATATATCAACAGCACAAAAATATAATCCATCACCATTCATATACATCATCACACATGATCATTATCATCATCCATTATCATCCATCTCAATTCATCATCAATGTCATCATCACATATCATCATCACCATTCATCTCCATACATCATTTTTATTACAATTACTCCATTATTATTATCATGAAATGGGCAAACTGGCAAAACAATGGCGCATCAATCAACAATCACCATCAACAATAATCACCACCAATATCATTAACATTAATTGTAAAATAATGATGCCAAAAAATGTTGCCATAAAATTGTCGGCGGAAAAAGCTGGAAAATACACTACAAGAAAAACCATTTATTGTAACGAGTTTTTGCAACGACCTAATTTTTGTCGTTGCAATACAATATTTTAGTAACGACAATAAATAGTCGTTGCAATACCTGTTGCAATATATTAAATTTTTATTTCCCTCCAGCTGATATAGTGCGCAATACTTCTTGAAAATTGGACTTATGTTGATGTAATGTATATATTGTGCCGGAAGCTTAAGGAATAGACAAGCCATTGTTTTGTGTGTTAATCAATTTCTAAAAAAACCTAGTTAACAAAGTATTGACCAAAAGAATTTCAGAGAAATCCAATCTTCAGAACTTAAGGACCACTACCTAAAATTTCCAATTGAATCCCTGAAGTAATAATTTCCAAAGGGATGTTCCTATTAGGTATCCTTCATCATATCCTTGGTAGGTATAAATTTCATCTACCTACTTATTAGAAAGGTGGGCTAGAAATGCAACAACTAATAATCAAAGAAAGAGGGCATTTGATCATGTTCCATATAAGGAAGAAAGATATAAAAGTCTATGTGTACTAATAGCAAAAACTAATACAAAGGCATCTTATTGTGATGAAAGCAAAGATCTTGCATATCCAATGATGGAGGATGTATTGCAAAAAAGTATGAGTACTAACAACATTCATAATGTGATTTGAGAAAATCAGAGTATTAAGAAAAGAATAAAGGAAGAAATCAGAATTATTATTTCATTCTTATTACTTACAAAAGAGAAAGAGAGGAGTATTTATACAACTAATAGGACAACAGTTCTAAAAAACTAACCAACTCTCAAGAAACTAAAATACAACAAACTAAAAATTATCTTCTAATTACTAACCTCTCCAATACGCCCCTCAAATTGGGAGGCGTATGAAGATCATACATACCCAATTTGGATAATAACATCCTGAAATGAGGAGAAGAAATTGATTTGGTAAACAAATCTGCTAACTATTTTGAAGTAGGAAGATAAGAGAGTTGAATGAGACCTTCCATCACATTGTCTCTAGTGAAATGGTAATCTATCTCAATGTGCTTTGTACGCTCATGAAATACAGGATTACGAGCAATATGCAAAGAAGATTGATTGTCACAATTCAAAGTGAATGACTTCAGATCTGGGACCCGTATCTCTTCAAGTAAATGAACCATCCAAGTTAATTCAGAAGCAGCAGAGGCCATTGCTCTATATTCTGCCTCACTGGAGGATTTAGAGATGGTTTGTTGCTTCTTGGATTTCAAAGAAACTGGAGAAGAACCAAGCATGAGCAAGTATCCAATAACAGACCTTCGAGTATCAGGGCAAGAGGCCCAATCAGCATCACTAAAAGCTTGAAGTGTGAGTTGATCAGAAGCTCTTAGCAGAATACCTTGACCAACAGTATTTTTGACATAACTGAGAGTGTGTTGTAAAGCAATAAGATGAGATGTCCTTGGTGCTTGCATAAACTGACTGAGAGCTTGAACAGAGAAGTTGAGATCAGGTCTTATATTTGAAAGAAAGTTCAGCTTGCCAACAAGTGATCTGTAGGTCTCTGGATCAGAAAGTAAATCACCCTCTAGAGCTTGCAATCTCATATTAACAGGTAAAGGGGTTCTGGTTTTTGAGGGTAAAGAATAGGGACATTGAGCTAACAATTCCCTTGTAAACTTAGTTTGATTGAGAAGAATACCATCTGCTACATTAGTGACCTCCATACCCAAAAACTAATTGAGCCTGCCAAGATCTTTAATAGTAAACATTTTATCCAAAAAATCTTTTAGATGGTTAATAACTGAAGAATTATTCCCAGTCAAAATCACATCATCCACATAAACTACAATAATAGTGATATCTTGCCCAGATTTGTTAAAAAACAAACTATAATCATTCTTGTTTTGTTGGAAACCTTGAGACTTTAAAGCATGAACCAATTTTTCATTCCATTGCCTTGAGGCTTGTTTAAGACCACAAAGAGATTTTTTTTTAAGTTTGCAAACCTTGTTTTTAGGATTTGGAAAACCTTGAGGAACCTTCATGCAAATGTTACTGTACTGATCTCCTAGCTTCATCATGAAATGTAAGACTTGATGTTTTTGTTCTCTTCCTAAAACTCGTTTTGTAAGACTACAAGTACACAGATTACAAGTACAAAAAAAGGAATTGGATCTACTTCATTTAATTCATCCCAAATTATTTTATGGCAGTGTAAAATTCAGACACATTTTGAGTCAATTCAAACAATTTTCGTTGCAAATTAAAGACTCTTGTCATTGAAGGATAACCAAACCTATCTTGAAGATCTTTCCACATAGCAAATGCTGATTTGAAAAATAGAACACTCTTACCAAGCTGTGGATCAAGATTGTACAACAACCAACTCCTAACAAGATCATTGCACCTCTCCGAGGCTTGATGTTCAGTTTTATGAGTCGTTTCATCTGGTTCTTTAATTGCACCATTAACGAAGCCAATTTTGTTCTTAGCTGAGAGGGAGATGAGCATCGACTGCTTCCAATCTTCAAAATTCGCACCATCGAACTTAAAAGAAACTAATTGAAGTGAATTTGCATCAATAGGATGTATATAATAGATGCTATTTGTGTCTAAATTCAGATTTGGAGTAGTTGCCGCCATTGAAGATGCAACAAAAAATGAAAGAAAAATCGCCAATAAAAAAATAACGAACTGAAAAAAAATGAAGAAGAGCTATGGCTCTGATACCATAATGTGATTTGAGAAAATTAGAGTATTATGAAAAGAATAAAGGAAGAAATCAGAATTATTATTTCATTCTTATTACTTAAAAAGAGAAAGAGAGGAGTATTTATACAACTAATAGGACAACTGTCCTAAAAAACTAACCAACTCTCAAGAAACAAAAATACAACAAACTAAAAATTATCCTCTAATTACTAACCTCTCCAATAATTCAAAAGGAGGCTAGCAGAAATCAACAAAAGGAAAACTACTATATCACCTTGATCCAAAAAACATAAGAGCAAAGGTACAACTATACTTAAGAACAGAAGTTTTATAAAGAATAATGTTATATATTCATCATACAACAATTTTTTTTATTTATTTAAGATCTTAATATTTTGTCCATTGATTTTATGTATGCTAGCTTTAATCGAATGGATGAATTCTATATTAACATCATAAATAAGATAATGTGCTATTATAGTGGAAAGCAGAAACAGAGGAAAACCATAGGCCGACAATGGAAAGTTGTAGTATATATATCAGCACGAAATTTTTTAAAGCTCTATACATTCAAGTGAGAGATAAATATTTGCATTGGGTTTTATTATTATTTAAAAATGCAAAATTAATGCCACATGTCACATGTGAAGTATGTTGAGATTGAGAGTGGATTTTGAGAGTGAGATATGAGAGTAGAGCTATCATTGCTCTATGAGCTTTTAGTTGAGTTAACTTTCTTCTTTAGAGACTTGTGCTCTAGAAACTAAACTGTTAGGCAACTTAAAATATCTGTGAAAAAAAGTTCCTTACACATTGTGGAAGCTTGAAATGGAGGCTAGATACGGTATATTTTGATAGTTTAGATATTTTTTTTTTCAATTACACCCTCTTATTTGTGATAGAGTATTTGACGGTTTCTTTGTGGCTTTGTAAAAGCTTATAGTCAGTTGTAGTAGTTGTGAATTGTTAGTTGTTTGTGGTGTCATATGAAATGTTGTATATTTTCAATCATTGCACATAGGTTTTGAAACCTTATACAATGGGCAATAGTCCAAATTGCAAAGTAAACTCTGCCAAAATTTTTACTCACCCTTTAGTTGTAAAGATTAACATTTTTTAACTTGTTTACGAGGTTACCAAATAACTAACAATAATATGATAAGGGTTTGTAGATAGTTTAGGCTTTTTTTTAATGAAAATGTTGTTGGGATTAAAAATGAGAAGTTGGTTAATATTTGTTATTATTTAAGTTAATTTTTTCTGTAATAAATTACATACTAAATTGTAATAAATTTTTATTATACAAAAACGGTACAATGATTGAAGCTAAGACTACCTATGATATCTACTTCCTTTTGGTTATTAGCATTGTTTATGCTTTTTTTTTTTTATTAGAATTATAGGTATCATGAACCTAATGATACATATTTTGTACTGTGTAGTGATGTAAGAAACAAAACTTCAATGTTATTTTGTAATGAAATATTCATCTAAATATATTATATATATGCACTCTGTACTATTATAAATATTCATCTAATTAACAGAATTTATTAGTATATTGACATATATATTCATTTGACCCAAAAAATATTAAGCAACTAACTTTTGCAGTGACAATGTCGTTGCAAAAACATTTAACAGCCATTCTATTGCAATGACAACGTCGTTGCACAAAATTATGCAATTATTCTTTTGCAACGACAATTGTTGTAGCAAAAACACATATATTGCAGCGACTGAAGTTGTTGCCAAAAACTAATTGTATTGCAACGGAGAAAGTCGTTGCAATTGGCTCCCTAATTATGACCTGTATACACTACTACAAAAAAGAGTTTTTGCAACCCTCAAAACCGTTGCTAAAGGCCCAAAAAACAGTTGCTAAAAAGCTTTTGGAATGGCTTACGCCTGTTACATTCTCTGGCGTTGCCAAAGGCTTTTTGCAACAGTTTTTTAAGCTTTGGCAACGGCCAGAGCATGCCCGTTGCCAAAAGGTTACCTTTTGCAACGGGCTATTGATTTTCATGCCAAACCTTGTGGCAACACTATTTTTCAACTTTTGCAATGGGCTAAAAAATGCCAGTTGCTAAAAACCAATCTTTTTGCAACGGCTACACATCTTGCTAAAGTTTTGCTACAACAATTTTCCAACATTTTGCAACGCCTTGGATAATTGGCCGTTGCCAAAGATAATTTTTTTTACTAATTAATGTCATAAGAAGTTAAGAACCAATTATAATTTTATATATTAATACAAAGCTTACTAGCTCAAACATCTTTCGTCTAGTACAACCAAAAATATTCATTACTATATAAAAATATTAATTCAAGTCTACCTTGTATCGTTTAGTACAACAAAAAATATTCATTATCATACATCTTAATTATATATAGTGTATAGAACCAAAAAGGTATAGAACCAACTACATCATAAAATTTCTCTATGTAAGCTCAATATTATTCTCCATCTCATCATCTCCGTGATTTGCTTCAAAATGCACCTACATATAAAGTATAAGACAATTAACATTAAAATTTACTAGAAGCAAATAAAAGCAACATGTACCTACATTTAAAATAATTAACAAAGAACACATTTAGTGTGTGTGTGCGTGTGTGTATATGCCAAAAAAAAAATATCATTACACCAAAACGGTATAGCAATTAAATCACATTATACAATGATTTTGGGTCTCATTGAGAGTTGTTGTTCTAGAATTAGTACTTCATTATTCCTATAAGTTCCAAGTTATTAATTATAAATAAGTACTTTCATGATCTATTCTACTAATATATTAACCATATAACTATACGGGCAATCGACAACCATTTCAAATAGGTCCATTTTTCGTTGCCTGCTGTTCATTTTGGTGTACTCGACTTTTGGTTGCTAAACTATACTTTTATTTTGGTTGATTGTTTCTAAATTTTTTGATTGATTGTCTTTGTATTTTGGTGGTCTTAATGTTTTAAATTGAATATGTAAGTTCTCAAAATCATCCATAAAATTCAAGAACAGACCCTACACTTGTAAACCAATATAGAACCATCCTTGCCAATTTCCCAAAACCCTATCGTTCTGCATCATTTGGGCTGTGAGTGAGTGAGTGTGCTTGTGTGTGTGACTGATGTGTGCAGGGCAGTGTGTGTGATTGAGTGAGTGCAGGGCAGGCAGTGAGTGAGTGCGTGAGACAGATGTGTGCAGGGCAGTGTGAGTGATGAGTGAGTGTAGGGCAGGCAGTGAGTGAGTATGTGAGACTAATATGTGCAGGGCAGTGTTAGTGAGTGAGTGAGTGAGTGCAGGCAGGACTATGTGAGTAAGGGAGTGAGTGATTGAAGTGTAGGACCATGTTTGTTCTTCAAGTTAGGGGATGTTTAGCAACTGGCTATAGCCAGCTTGTTGGTTGGTTTTTGGATTATTAGTTGGTCAAACAACAGATGATGGAAGGCCATAGCTCTAGTCCAAAGCCTAAGCATGGGATTGGGGACAATGGTGGGGGTGATGTTGCAAAGGTGAATTCATGGGATGAAATGCTATTTCAACCACCCTAGTGGGGTTGAAATGCCCAAATGGTACATTTTTATGGAAAAATTAACAAGAATAATCCAAACTATTGGTGGTATTCTCATTTTAATCCCAACTAACATTTAACTCAAAATAATCTCAACTATTTGGGGTTTCTTTTCAAATTAGTCTTGGGCTTTTGTTAACTTGATAATCAGTTAAAGTGAGCAATGTGTCAACATATTATTGGTCAATTATTTAAAATAGTATAATCTTTTTTTTTAAAAAGATCAAATGGTCTTACACCCAAACTCCACCACTGACATATCTATCTCACCACCACTCACCTAAACTACCATGTCCACCCCCTTTACATCCAACCGTGGCAACAAAAAGTAACCCTCCAACATTAACCATCCAACATTATTTCAACCAATTTGACATCACAAGCAAACAAAATAGCCACAAAAGCACAAGCAAACAAAATAAGATTAGAGCTAAATTAATCAAATATGGTAATAAACTTACCAATTGATTGTCTGATTTTTCTCCCATAGAAATTTGTTCATTTGACTCAGTGGTTGCAGGAAAATTATTGCTTGCGCTCCTTGACATGGAGGGAAGCAAAAGCTTCACCCCGGGGTTGGCTTCAAGTAGTTTTTGAAGATCTGGATTAGCTTGTAGCAATTTATCCACTACTTGTGATTCCACGCTTTGTATGTACAGTTCAGGAAAGATATAACCATTGCTTTTGCCACCTTTCTTCAAATTAGTTTTGGTTACACCTTTTCCAGAGAGTCGCAAACGTCCACTATGCTCCGGTTTTTTATCACTTCACCATAAGGATCTTTATGGTTAGACCCTTCACACTCTTGATATTGTATTGCCTCCATTTGCTCCTATCGACATATGAAAGCTAATCAAACACTAATATCCAAGATGTCAGCAAATGCTATTGAAATCAAATATAAAAGTACATACAATATTTGTTGCGGTTTCGTCATAACTTGTTTTGTATGACTTTCCGGGCTTTCTTTGCCTTGAACAACTATACAACTTTGCTTTTGAAGGTTCTTCCTTTTTTGGATCTTCTTGTTTCTTTTGAAAATATATAAAAATGATGAGTTTAGAATTAATATAAATAAAATATGTGAATAAAGTTCTAAACTCATGTCTATAGTTACCAGCTTTTCACGCATGAATGCAAATGATGTTGGACCCATGGTATGCATGTCATTCGCCAACTTTCTATTAGAACTGTTTCTTTCACTCTCTTGCTATTATCAGAATATAAAAATAAATTGAAGTCAATACCTTAAATACAATAAGACAACGGTATATAACTTTGTTTTCAAGAATTGTTCTTAAACACTTACCTTAGTTGCCTCATCATCTCAATAATGCAACAACTCTTTAAATTGGTTTTCAGGAATTGTGTTTGGACGATTGCACCATCCTTCATCATAAGTCGCATATGGAGAGTAGTACATTGCCTTACTCCTACATTTCCAACATTTCCATTGCTCGTGTATAGTTTCCAATGCCCAATCTTTTCCTTTTGATGAAACCAGATACTTACTCTACACAAAAGGTTTTGCAACTTGATTAGTCACCAAAATCTAATATGATGCATAGTTGAGTTCATAAGTAATTATTACATAAACCACTTACTTGCACATAGTCCCATAATTGGTTTTTAGCATGGTCTGGTACAATTGGCCAATCACAATAGTTCAACGGTACATACTCAGGATTCCTAGCCAAAGTCCCTAAGAATAGACTATATTCACTCACAAGCTTTTTTGTAGAACCAATCGGTTGCCCGTATGAGTTAAGGATGATGGGAGGTCGTTCTTCCATTGTACGTTGATGAGCATGGGTAAATAGTGTGGGCCCTCGACCCTTCTTCTTTGGAGCTGCAATTTGAGGTTAAGGTCGCACATTATCAAAGCCATGTAATATTTATTGTAATATATTATCAAAGCCATGTAATATTTATTGTAATATATTAAATATAAATGCTAATGTATCATTATTAAATTAAAGGAAATCGTTTACCAGAGATTTCAACATTTGAGGTTGTTCTTTGAGATTCCACTTCTGTGAGATCTTCACATCCTTGTTGAAGATGATTTGAGCAGCCTGCAGTCATATTTTCATGGCCTTCATTATCAACACAGTCCTTTGATGCATGAATATTTTCAAGTGTTTCATTCTCCGGAGATTCATGTGATGCATGAAGATTGGCAAGGCTTTCGTTTGCACCTTGCATTTGCTTTTTACGGAGATCACGATACAAAGACATAGCTCCTACAGTGATGTACTTATGATGATGATCAATAGGTTGCTTCTGATGCTGATGAGGCCGCTTTTGATGCTGATCAGGCTGCTTTTGATGCTGATTAGGTTGATTATTTTGATGCTGATTAGGCTGCTTATTCTGCTTTGGATGTTGTTTAGGATTCTGATTAGTTTGATTACGCAACTGACTTTGCTGATTATGCCCATGGTGATCAAGCAAGTTTGATGGCTAACAAAGAACATGATGACAAAAAAGTTTCAGATAATTATTTTCAAATGTTTTTAATATTTCTTTAACTTACATATAGAATTACAAATAACCTCTTGATGTTGTTGTTTAGAAGGTGGTGGAAGGTAATCAGACATACACCTTCCCTTTCTCTTTGATGATGAGCCCTTCAATGCGGACTTTGCAATTGGTACCTATGAAGGACACATAATTCTTCCCATAAAAAAAAATATATTAAAATTTATATTTACTGATAGAAACACGTGTATCCATACCATTGATCTAGTGAAGTCATTGTTATCATTATCCTCATCGTTAGGTATGTATTCTTCATCATCACTATCAAAGCCTTCATCTCTAGCATATGTAGTTGTCTTGGCTTGATATAACCTTTGTGCAAATTCAGTCCCACATCCTTTAGCTTTCATATATTCAACATTTTTCCTCATCGTTTCTAACCCTTTCATCTCGTATTCAGTCAACTCTTTTTGATGTGCAACTCTATTCTTTTTCATCTGCAAATTATAATACAAGATAAGAGTTAAAAAAATACATATAAGAGTATTATACATAGCAAGGAATGAATATTATATATAGTACCATCAGATAGTTCCAAAGGAAGGTTATGCATAGCATAATGCCAACCATCGTTAGTAGGTGCTTCAACATAAAAAACTTGATGTGCTTGAGATGCCAAAATAAAGGGTTCTTCTTTGGAAATTGTTTTGTTTTTATTAACCAAAGTTAGTTTGTCTTCAATTACTTCTGAATGAAACCAAACACATTTAAACAAGACAACATCAATGTACCCATGGTAAGATATCTCAATAATTTCTTCCAGAGACCCATAGTACATAACATTCCCCGCAATTGGATTTTATCCTTAACACTAGCAAAACTATCTGTTAAAGCACTTAGAGTGACTCCACTATTCTGTGTGACATAATTTGACTCTCATTTCATGGTATAAAACCTATAACCATTCACGAAATATCCACTATACTTTTTAGCCAAAAAGGAAGGTCCCATAGATAGCCATTTGACATGCTCTAGGACTTCTTCGCCTTGGGCAAGCTTGGATGCAATTTTCTCTTTGAACTATTCTTTGAACACTTTTCTATGGCTTTGAGCATTATCATTTTCTTTTCCTTTGACGTGAAACTTGCTCCTTGTGCTCACTAGAATACAAATATGAAAAAAATTAATGACACATTAGTTGTAAAGAAAAAAATCATAAATAATGAACAATCTATGTTTAGCTATCTTACTTAATGTATCACTCAACTTCCTCACAATCACAATTGAATGAGACACATTGATGTGATTGGCTCCATGTAGTGTGATCAATCATAAAACCAACTTGTTTCTTCTTTGAGGTTTTCCCTCTACC
This sequence comes from Salicornia ramosissima, assembly GCA_951394345.1. Taxonomy (NCBI): domain Eukaryota; kingdom Viridiplantae; phylum Streptophyta; class Magnoliopsida; order Caryophyllales; family Amaranthaceae; genus Salicornia; species Salicornia ramosissima. The sequence continues at coordinate 12,941,833 of OX596240.1, forward strand.
TTTGATAGGATGACCAAGCTTCGGGAGACCAACTTATAGAGTGCTAGGTTGATTAGGATGATTAGGAGGATCTTTAGATGGACCTTTTGATTTACTTAAATATCGAACCACAAACCTTGCATATTCTTTGGCCAAGAATCCTTCTGCCATTGAAGCCTCTGGACGACCCTTATTACGAGCATCTGACTTTAATTCCCGAAGATACCTCTCAATTGCATACATGCATCTTATTGCAACTGGCCCACCAAGTTTGATTTCTTCCACTAGGTGAACCGGTAAATGGACCATTATGTCAAAAAAAGCTGGTGGAAAAATCCCCTCAAATTGACAAAGTGTTTCAACTATCTCGGAATGGAGAATGTCAAGATCTTGAGGCTCAATCTATTTTTTCTATATGCCTTTAAAAATTTTTGACATCCTAATTATGGGAGCTGCAAGATGGCTACTAAGGGTTGCCTTTGTGGCAATCGGATGTAAATAATGCATCATAAAATGTGCATTATTGTGACGACCCGACTCGCTTAGACTGGCGCGGAAGAAACCGACGAGTCGAATAGTCAGATCTAAGAAACTAAAATACTTAAAATTTAAAACAAATCCTCAAAATATATATACATACTAAACCAAAAGTACAATACCCACAAGATTGTACATATCTAATCCCAAATGTCATACAACTACTACTATCAAATGTAAACTCCAAATATATGTCAGAGTTAGAGAAATACACAAGTACTACAACTAAAGTCCAAAACTAGAAAAATATCGTAAAACAACAATATAAAAGCTAAATAACAACGGCACTCGCCCAACCCAAAGCTAAGCAAGGACCTCATCATCAGAGTTACATGAAAAACAACAACAGTCCACCGTCAGTGGCGAGTAACATAACCGTCCCACCCTAACGGGGATACACATGAACATAGCACAAATCAAACAACTAAATCAAACATGCCAACATACATCAGATCATGCGAATTATCACATCATGCTATCAACAATGAACAACAATTAATCATGCTTATACGACTAACTTAACCATTAATTAACAAAACTTTAGCTTTGGCGCAATCATTCACATACTAGACCGGACTATGCACGTACGAACGCATCTTACGCGAACGAACTTTCTACTATGTCAGGATTGAGAATCTTACTCCCAACCCCATGAAACCAATCTTACTGGAAATCCATATCCGAAGTCAACATAGTAAGACCACCAACTATCCCAATACCGTGGATAGGATAAGGGCAACGTCTTAACCCAAAAACATAGAATCTTACTCTAAGTTTTAGGCGTCTAGTAGCGAAATCAAGCTAATCTTAAATTTTAAATCGAAGTTTACATTCTTAGTTAATTCTGAAGTTGCATTTTACGCCTTGACTCAAGAAATAACATGTAAACCAACAAACTTGGAACCTTTTATAACAATCTTTAACCTTTCTTTAACCTTTCTTTAATCTTTCTTTAATTTTCAAGACTTGACCAAGAACACATAAAGAACTCATAAAGAACTCATCCAAGATTCAAGAACTTCAATCAAGAACTCATTCAAGATTCAAGAACTTCAACCAAGAACTCATTCAAGATTCAAGAACTCAACCCAAACTCATCATTTTACACGCATAAATCAATCAAGTTCAACAATAAAATTCATCAACTTAAGATCATCAGAACTTCATAAAACTTGAACATGGACAACATCAAATATAATACCAACATAATAAATCACGAAACATCATATAATCAAGTAGAAAATCATCATAATTCGTTACCCAAAATCATAATATAATTCACACATAAACATGGTTACATAACATCAAAAACGGTCTAATCTAATCATTAAATCTATACTATGAATCATAGTATATCAATTAGTTTGAGAAAGTATGTTACCTTATTAAGGATTAAACACAAACTCAACACAACTTGCAGCCCAGAAATTTGAACCACACACACGACACAACCACGCTGCACACGGTCACACACGGCACGGACCACGACCCCGGCTGCACGGCTCACGAACACGACACGGACCTGGGCACGCTTGCACGCACCACCACAACGGCCTGCACGAACCACCACCACGGACCACCCTTTTCAGCACGGCACCACACACGAACCACCACCGTGCACCACCACTTGAACCACGAACAACCCACATGAGTAACCCCAAAAAAATCCAAACCCGAACTAGAAATCTTGATTGGAAACTAAGGAGATTATTGTGTTAAAAGTCACTTAAAGATCAATAGCAATTAAATCTTTAAGTTTTGGAAGAGTTTGGATGATGAACAATGGTTGGGTGTTCAATCATCAAAAATGGCGTGTGACTATAGGCAAGAGAGAGTGTTTGGCTTTTTAATTGTGAGTAAGTGATGATCAAACGTGTTTAAGATGGCAAATGAGCAAAAGGATGTTTAAGCCTTACTAACCTTCCTATATATATAGAGGTTAGTTAAGGTGTGAATGCATGGCAAGTGGCAAAACTTGCCACATAAAATGGGCAAAATAACCGGCCATGGCTAGCAAAAATGGGCCAAAATGGGATTTCGATAAATGATTGGGCTAATTGCACTCTTGCATGTTTAATCATGCTTAAATCGATTTAGCCCAAAAATATTAAATAATTAATTAGAAAATTAAATATTAAAAATTCTAATTAATTAAATAATAATTAAAATAAATAATAATCAATCAAAATAAAATAATTCGAATTTAATCGAAATTATTCACATAAAATAAAATAAATAGTCCAAAATAAAATTTGGACCATACATAAAATCACATACATACAAATAAATACACGACAGAAATACCAATAAAATCAGGGTCTTTACAACCTCCCCTCCATAAAGAAATTTCGTCCCGAAATTTAAGGCAAAGGAGATCGCTCACCCTCAAACAGCTCGGGGTACTTCTGCCTCATGGACTGTAACGACCCGACTTTTATAGGCTGTTGATTTACGAAGAAAATCGACAATTGGATCATTACCAAACATAAATACTAATAACATTAATAATATTAAGGTTCAATAGTCCTTTTTATTAACTAGTTAATAGATTTAAAATCCCAAAAGTCCATAAATAATACCAAAATACATAATACTACTGTTCTTTCCCAACAATTATAAACATATGATGGGTATTTGTGACATTTACCCAACAATTATAAACAAAATAAATTGGAAAAATTCACAACAATAATTTGACCTTTCATGATTCTTCTCATATAGGCTCCAATGAGGATTTGCAAAACTACATTTAACAAACAAACAGCAATACAAAATTTCTGAGCACGCATGAACTGGTTTTTTGCAAAAGACTAGTTTTGGGAAACTATTTGCTTTCATTAGCACGAACTGGTGCAACAATGATGATAAGATAGTGAAAGATCCGCTTCATAACTTCATAAGTAATAAATTATGCAACTAATGTTGAATGTTTGAAACATCACACAGCTATTTTGATCCTACATACTCAACCAAAAAAAAAACAGAAGAACGAAAAGCAAGACTTGTAATAAACAGCAACATTAGTAGGATCTTGATCTGCATCTTCTGCTCTGATGCTACCCAACAAGAAACACTCTCGGAAAACGAACGGTAAACACCAATGGTTCTTGAAAGATCAGAGATCGACATTAAAATGAAAGAAAAAGAAAGAAGATGCAGATCTTGATCCTAATAATGTTGCTGTCTATTGGAGAAATTAAACTTGAATTGCCACAGAATTTGCTTCTGTGAAAGGAAGATCGAAAGCTTTTTGATAGATTAATTTGTTTGTAATGAAACTTCTTTTTGTATTTTATATGGCTTGCTATTTCAATGAACTCATATTTATAGTTGATGATACATGTCGGTGGAAACATATGCATACACCCACCGACCTTTGCTTAATTCTAGAGTCTTCAACATAATTAATCATCTAACTTTTGCACGCTAAATCAGTTAAAACATTAGAACAATCCAAACGTAAATGAAATAGTTCAATATATATATATATATGGGGTTCAATACCTGTATTAACCTAATAGTCATACTAGATTTTTATTAATTATAAAAAATTAAATATTTATCCCTCCGTTTTTTTAGATGTAACACTTTGACTTCGGTACTATTCATCCGACTCACTTTGACCGTTAATTGTTACTTATATATAAAGAAAAATATAGTTATGTGAGATCTTGTTGGATTCACCTCAGAATACACTTTCCAAATATATAGTTTTTATAATTTTTACACATATATTTAGAGATATTAAGAGTCCAAGTTGTGTCTCGACAATTGTGAAAAGTGAAGTGATTAATTAGGTTTAATTAGGTCAGATCAGGTCAGACCAAATACGTTAAAGAGAATGCACCCTAAGTTAGCTGTCATCCACACAACACAACACAACAAATTAACACATGAAATGAAATCAAAAGATGAAGTTAATTACCAGGAAGTTGATGATGATGAAGATTATGTTGGGGTTTGAAGAAGAAGAACCCATGACTTGAGCAAGTACTGAAACCATGACTTTCATGTCCTTTTGATCTTCCCAATAATTGTCCCTCATTACATGATGTTTTATTTCACCATCATCATCTCCTTTTTATTCTTCTTCTTCTTGTTTCTCTTCTATTGTAATAATAACAGGCCTTATCCCATACTTATTACTATCACTTCTTTCTGGATCCACTTTTAATGTTATATAAACCAAACAAAAAATAAAACCTAAATAAACTAATTAATTAAGAGAAAGAAACAATATTATTCAAGTTTTGATCAATTAAGAATAATGATGATAAATGATCATCTATATATATATATATATATATATATATATATATATAGAGGAAGGATTGGCTAAAAACCAAAAGATGGTTGAAAACTAGGCAGAAAATAGTTTAAAGGGGTACATTAGCAGTCGCAGGGGGTACATTAGATGTTTAAAGGGGTACAAATGGTTTTTAGCGAAAGTTACTAATATTTACAAAGATTGCCATTAGTAATCACACGTGTACCCTTTAAGTGTCTAATGTAGGGGTTTCTAGGTTGAAAACGTTTTTAGTTGATCCTCTTCCTATGTATATATATATATATATATATATAGGGTCGGGATCATGTGAGAAATGTTCTTTAGGTGAGAAGGCTTGTTTATGTGAGAAAAAATCTTGAGCGTTGATTTATTTTGATCTAAAGGCTAAGATTTTATGGATTTTTTAATTTAAAACAATTTTTTTAAAAAAAACCCTAAAATTTCTCCCCTCATTTCCTTATAATACGTAGGATTATTTCTAAGCTATGCCCTTGAGGTTTTCGCCTTTCTAAGTTGTGCCCATGCTTTTTGAAACTTCTAAGCTATGCCCCTTAACTTAGGTTTTTTTAATTAATAGTGTCCACTCCGTTAACTCAACGTTAATAGATCCGTTAAAAGGAGTTGTATATTTCGTGTGAGGGTAATTTCCCCTCTAAAATTCTAAGGTTTTTAGCTGATTTTTACCATTTATAATTGATATATATCCCTAAAATAAATGATAAATTGCACTGTAAATGATGCATTTTCCTAAAATAAAGAGTGAAAATTAGCTAAAAACTCTGGAATTTTGACGGGGAATTACCCTCCCACGAAATGCAACTCCTCTTAACGGAACTATAAACGTTGAGATAACAGAGTGGGCACTATTAATTAAAAAACTTAAGTTGAGGGGCATAGCTTAGAAGTTTCAAAAAGCATGGGCGCAACTTAGAAAGGTGAAAACCTCAGGAGCATAGCTTAGAAAAACCCTATATTTTTTTTCTTTATGATTTTCTAAAAAAACGGTTTTTTTTTGTTTTGAATATTTTTATTTTAAAAATATCAATTATATGGATTTTTTTTTCTAGATTTCTTGTATTTTAAAAAAAAATTCGAGCGTAATTTAGAGTATGACTAATGAAATTTAGAACATAGTTCATAAAATTTAGAACATGACTATAAACTTTAGAGCATATACATATATAACTCAATATTCAATTAAAAAATAGAAATTTACATTTTTTATTAAAAAACTTATAATTTTAAGGCTTAATTTTTTAAAAAAGTTACGTTATTGAAAAAAACATAATTTTAAGGCTTAATTTTTTTTAAAATGTTGTAATTCGCTGTTTTTTTAAATAAATATTTCAAGTTCATAAAATAATCAACATTAGATCAAAATAAATCAATGCTCTAGTTCTATCTTATATGGTTTGGAAACTATATTAAAAAAATTTAGAACATAACCCGTACAATTCAGTATATGAATCATAAAATTTAGAATATGACTTATAAAAATTTTAATATTTCATATACTTTTTTTTATCAATAGTTCATATACTTAAAATAAACCCAACAATAAACTGACATTTTCTGCATACATACACATATTAGAACATGACTTATAAAATTTTAAACATGAGTTGTTAAATTTACAACATAGCATTTAAAAGTTAGAACAAAGCTTATAAATTTTGATCATGGCTTATCAAATTTTCAACATGGCTTATAAAATTTTGAACATGACTTATAGAATTTGGAACACGAGTACTTACGAACAAATAGACAAATAACTTGAATTTTAGATATTTTTAATTTTATGAAAAAAACATATTTTAAAAAAAAAAAAAACAGATTTAAAAAAAAAAAACAGATTTTTTTTGGTTATAAAAAATAGAAATATACTACTTAAATTAAATTACCAAGTTGCCCTTACTAACAAAAACACAAGATCAAATAACAACCCTTAGATCTAAAATTATAAGCGGTGCAGATGTTTTCTCACTGAAAAACCCTTCTCACCTAAAGCACCCTTTCTCACACGATCCTATTCCTATATATATATATATATGTGGAGGAAGGATTGGCTAAAAACCAGACAGAAAATGGTTTATAGGGGTACATTAGCAGTCGCAGGGGTACATTAGATGTTTAAAGGGATACAAATGGTTTTTAGCAAAAGTTACTAATATTTAAAAAGATTGTCATTAGTAATCACACGTGTACCCCTTTAAGTGTCTAATGTAGGGGTTTTTAAGTTGAAAATGTTTTTAGTTGATCCTCTTCCTATATGTATATATGTATATATTATATATTATATAGTGTATAGTGTAAGTTGAGATGTAAGTTGGGGTGTACTGAGTAGAACAGCTTGTTAATTAAGCATCAGATTATGATAAAATAGTGCTTTACTACTTGATGATTTGATGAGGATAGAAAAGGTGTGGAATAAGATCTTAGGGTACTAGTTGAGCAAGTCGATTATTGTAAGTTGATGAGTGTTTGATTTATGCTTTGTTAATGTTTTGAGTCAATTTAAGTTGTTAATTTTAAGTTGGTGCAGTGGTATGGACGGTCGATTATTAATGTTGAACCACCCTCGATCTCTTGACTCATGGGTGGTGTTAAATAAGTATTCTTGTAATAGGAGAATTGGGTTAGAGTCCAGTAAAACCTTATACCACGTAAATATCTATATTGTTAATTAATTTTAATATAAAGGGTAGGATTAGTTTTTTCTAAATAAATAATAAAAATCAAGTTATATTACAATGTAAACTAATTAGTTGCACACTACACGCTTATTATCAAGTTAAGATAAAATCATTGTGCTCGTAAAAATTTGAATGGAGTAGAGTCAACTTGATTCGAGTTTTGTTCAAATCAAAGCTCAATTAATTGATTGTGAGCTAATCAATTTTAGATAAAGTTTTTGGTATCTAATAGTAGCATTTTGACGTAATTTTAAGCAACTTTAGGGACAGAGATTTAGGTCACCAACTAAATAAGAATGTTTTGGGAATATATTTTCAACAAAATTACAAAACTTTCATTTTAGATTTAGGCATTTCCCGTTATATATGGCTCCGCATACAACAGACTTTGAATTCAACCTAAATGTTAGGCCTAGATAATATGTATTATGAGTTTATGACTCTAGACATGATATTTGACCAGAAGCATAAGATCCTTATTACTAGGGAAAGTAACGAGCCTAACCCAATTTCATGTTAATCAAGCGAGCTAGCTCAACCCTAACTCCTAGGATTTGTGATCGATTATTGTCCCTTTTAGCCATAAACCCAGCCGATTCAACCTTTGCCAAGGGTCCATTCAAAAAAAAAAAACCTTAGCCAAGGGTTTAATTATGTGAATTAAGTTATCTTAATTGTGCGTACGTACGGTAACTTCTCTTCCATGTAACTTAATTATGTGAATTAAGTAGCCTTGGAGTTTGTACTGCTATCCAATCTGAGTTCATGGCTTTGCTCAAGGGATTGTTGTTGGCATGGAGGCATGAGGTAAGTTTACTGCATGTACGAGTTGATAATCAAGCTGCGGTACAAATTTTACAATCGGATGTGATGTATAATGGTCATCTCGTTCAAGTAGTCAAGAAATGTAAAGAATTAATCAATCGTGATGCTTGGACAATGATTATGTCTCATTGTTATCGAGAGGCGAATCGAGCAGCGGATTGGCTTGCAAATCAAGGATTTTATCAAACCGAGAGAACTATAGAGTACACATCTAATCCGTCAGAGCAAGCTAGTATTATTAAGGAAGACAACCGTGGATGGAATTGCTTTTCCTCGTAGGATAATGACATAGTTGTTTATCGTTACTAAATAGAGTAGCATCATATCATTTATAGGTGCAAATCCTTTTGTTTAGCAGGATACATCTCTGTTTTTAAGGTGAATTATCCTGTTCCAAATGGTTTCATCAAGGAAATCAGCTGAAGCTCAAAACATTTAGTTTATTGGGCTTAACTGCGATATACATGAATTCGTAGTTACTACTCTTCTCATATTTCTGGTTTGTTTGTACTAAACTTATTCTCTCTTATTCTAACTTCTATGGCTTTTATGAAATTTCAATCATTCTACTTTTCTCAAACACCCCAATTGCCTATAATTAAAGCTTTTGGCTTAGGCCTCCTTTCTGATGTGATATTAGTAGGATATTGTATTATCTTAATCTCTTTTATGGTACTTTATGCAGTAGTATTTTCAATCAGATGTGATTTTCTGCAAGGATTATAGTTTTATTTTGTTGTATTTCTTCAAAAAAATTGCGTTGAAGATTGTGCTGCTACTTTTTGCTTGCACCTACGTTAAAAGTTACCTTTTGGTTTTAAGTTCAAATTCTTATTCTAGTAGCCATATAATAGTAAGGTTTCAGTTGTCCTTTATGTCTATAACAGTTAATTAGCAATGAATAATACAATCATTCAAGCATTTACCAAATTTGATTCACTTACTCTGTTAGTGATAAGTTCAAATTTTCTGTTGACTTGCGCACACTTACAAATGCAGCAAATCCAAACCCCAACGATAATTATGATAGCAAGGTAGTTCAGCTCCAAATCAATTAAATGGTGGAACGAGCTCTATTATTTCCTTTTTTTCTTTACCAGATATATTGACGATGCTATTTTGAGGTGACCATATCTAGAAAGAAGTCTAAGCTGGAAATTATAATTGCTCTATCAATATTTAGATGTATAGAATGTAGATTTTGTTAAATTTTCAATGAAATGCAATTAGAAACACTGTGCTGCAGGAATATGATTCCGTTGAAGTTTTAACAGTAAAATTTCATTGCAAGCATCATAGCAATTTGACAAGCATGATGATCCAAAACTTTAACGTCTTGATAATAGTTGCTGCCCTTTTCCATTTTAGATAATGATAAAGAATTATGTGAATTGAATATGTTCAATTCAATCTCTTTTCATGGTACTACAATAAAAGCATACTACGAATTCGTTTTTTCTCTTCTTCGTCTGTATTGTCATTTGTGGTTTTTGTAGTTTTTGGTATTTACACATTTGTTAAGTTAATGCGAATGCAATCTTTTTATTTATGAGAAAGATGGATCAAGAGCTCCCAGAGGCCAGTCCTGGACGGCACAATGGTTGAATTTTGACAATTCTTATTTCAAGGTTTTGCCTAAATTGCTTAGCTTTCAGCTTATGATCACATTCACGGAGGTTTGCCTGTTCCTGCACTAATTTAACTTGTCTAATTTAGGACATCAAAGAAAAGAAAGATGCAGATTTGCTTGTTTTGCCAAATGATGTTGTTCTTTTTGAAGATCCATCCACTACAAGAAAAACTCAGTTTAGCGACCGATTTTAGCGACCAACCTTGAAGTTGGTCGCTAAAAAAAAAACTGCAAGAAGATGCTATTACAAAGATTCGATCCCAGGTCTAGTATCATAGACATAAGCATCTATCCAGCAAGCCAAGATGATATTTTTGATATGTTTTGTACTTAAAAGAATAAAATACCAAAACAAAGGAACAAACCACAGCCCAACCTAAAAGCCCAATCAGTTCAAAATAACTTAAACCTAATAATCACTCCTTCACTTCATTCTCCTTGCCCTAACTGTAATACCCCGAAAATTTGGGATATTTTAAAATTTTTATTAATTAATTAAATGTATAATTAATTAACTATTTAATTGATTATTATTTAATTAATTGTTATTTTGTGTAGCAATCTAAATATTTTGAGCATGGCCAGAAAATTTCGCGGTTATTAGTTCAATTTATTTAATTCTAAGTCCAAAGGCCCATTTAAAATTGGACTGTTTTGTTTTTATTCTGCTCTCTTTTCTCAAATTGGACCAGTGACCCAATTTGTCCTTCTTTTCTTCATGTTGGCCTGCTCTCTCTCTAGTATGGCCAACTTATTATTTCTTTTGATTTATTTGGTTAATTAGATAATTATGTTATTTAATTAATTAAATTAATTAATTTATTATTTTAAATTGTAAAAAGCCTAGTCTACCTAAATAACTAAGTCTCCCTAATAAGCTCAACTCCCCCTATTTTCCCTCCTCTCGTTCGGCTGCCCTAGGGTTTTTATTAGGGTTCCTTTTTGCTTTTCTTACTCTATAAATAGTAGCTTAGCAATTGTTATTTGTTTTAATTGCTAAAGCTCGTAAACCCTAAATGAAAAATACTCTCTCTTCCTTCATCAAAAAAACCGTGAACCTCCATAAGCCAAAGGAGAGATTTTTCTTTGGAATATTTTAGCGATCAGAGGTAACTTCGCTATCTCGTTTAATTTTGGAACAAAGTTAATCATATAGTTGAATAGGATTAAAACATGAAAATTGCTAGGATTTAGTATCATGTTCATCTAGGAAAAGTCGAACACCATGATGATGTTATTATGTAATTATTCTTGATGATAGTATGTAATATTTATGAATTATTATGAAATTTTCTTGATTATTTTATGTAGTTTCTTGAAATCTGAAATTGTCGAATAATTACTTGTATGAATTTATTTCTTAATCAAATCGTATTATTTCTTGATGAATTTTTCATGGAAGTTTCTTTATTGTTTTATTATGAATCATGAATGATTTCGTGACAAAATTCGTCCTTTTATTGCTTGAAATAATTTAATCTATCAAACCGGTAAAACTGTCCAGAATTGGTTTACGAATTTATTAGGATACTTAATCAATTCGGAATGCTACGAAATTTTAGGTGGAAGTCAGTAATAGTGTTTTACAGCTTGTGTAAAATTTTCGTAATTTTTAAAGATCGATTAATATGGCAGAAAAATCTGAAACTGAATTCAGCCTAATCTGATCTGTTAGTTATAAAATTCCTTAAAAATAGTAAAAGATGTTATTTTTGGACGAAATTTATGCACATTAATCCATGAACCTACATCTAACTCCCATAAAAATTTTCAGGTTATTCGAGACCTTTTAATTGTGGTTCTTAATTTAATACTTTAAAATCAGATTGTGTAAAATATGGTGTTTTAAGGATAATTTTAATGTTTATTATAAAGGTTGCTATGATTTAATGGTTGTTGAATTTAATTAATTAAAGATGTAATTTTGGTATTGTTGTCCATGATTTTCGAGTAGTGTAAAATATGAAAAGTATAATTTTTCTCATGTTTTAGGTAATTTATGTAGTTAATTGTATTTTTATGTAATTTATTAAATTAATTATATGATGAATTTATGAGTTTATTTATCTTTTGTCGAGTGGCCTAATCTTTATGTTGGTCAATTTTAGTTTAATTTTGACTGATAATATTTTTTTTTTGGAATAATCAATTATAAAAGTTACCATTAAAGGAATTATCAGGGATAAGTTGTAACAAGAAGGGTAGATAATAATGTTATTATTATTATTATTAGTATTCAGATATTTTAATAATATTATTATTATTACGATTATTATGAGTATTATTATTAATATTAGGAATCAGTAGGGATAAGTTATAAGAGTTACGATAAGATATTAATAGGGAAAGAAAGGAAACAGAGTAGGAGGAATACGAATCGTTTCGATTTCTGGCTAGGAAAGACTTGGTATTTAAGGTGGCCAATATACGTGCCGCACCTCTCTTTCCTGGGACTTCGAACGGTTCATTTCCGAATACGGCCACCTAGTATTTCCCGATATAAGATAAGATATAAGATTTGAAAGATATAAGATAAGATAAGGACGCCCACCTGATGACCCGAGTAGTCAGACTGGGTTAAGTCGAAGCCACTGCTCAATGGGACGAACACACGAGTTCCCCCGAGTAGTTCTGGGTCTTAGGATATGTAGTCGTCTAAGTAGTAGTACACGAGCTGCTATTTAGGGGTTATGGCCATAGCTTAGGCTTAGTGGTGAAACACGAGATCCGCTACGGGTTGAGTACACGAGCTCACCCCGGCATGTTCTAGGAAAGTTGTGGTGAAACACGAGATCCACAACGAGTTATAGTGACCGGTCCAATGAAAGATGATAATGTTATGATATGAATTATAAGATATAGTATGGATGAAATGAAAGGATAAGATATGATATGATTACGGAATTATGGAAACGTTATATTATAAGTTAGGGATTAATTGTATAAGTCTTCCGCTGTGTATGATTTGATATACGTATGATGTATGTATATGTGTATCTGTATTGTATACGTATTTGTACGTATTCCTTACCGTATTTTGCAGGTATAATTATACGTATGGCATACGTACCTTTATACGTATTTTGTACGTATTTCTAACTGTACCTCTGCAGGTATTTTTATATGTATTTTATACGTATTTGTATACGTATTTTTATACGTAATTTTATACGTATCTCATATAATTTTTGTATACACTGTACCATGTTTTATGTGTGTTTTCATGTGAATATTCTATGATATTATGTGTTTAGCGGTCCCTCAATTAAGCGGGACAGCCTAGTTACTCGCCACTGACGGTGGACCCCCCCCCTCAGTTTCAGGTGACGATGCAGCAGCATAGAACGGGCTTCCGTTGGATGGGCTTGAGTGTGCAGAAGTTTAGTTTTATCCTAGTTATTCTAGAATTTATAAGACAATATTATAGTTTATTTAATTATAATCCCAGTCTGTCGGGAAGACATTCTCTTAGTTCATGTAATACATTAGGTTTTATATGCCTTATTTGACTTTTGGAGTATATTTTCAGATATTTGGGTTAATAAAAGATGATATATTTTTATTTATATTTACCTAGTGTTTAATTATATGCTTAAGTAATGATCCGTTGTCGATTTCCTTCGTAAATCGACGAGTCAAAAAGTCGGGTCGTTACACTAACCGTCGTCATCATCCCATTCTTCTTTTTTCTTCATTTTTTTTTCTTTGTTCTTCATTTTCTTCTTTGTTCTTCATTTATCTTTTTTTTAAATTTTTTCCCCTTGTTTTCTTTCTTATTCTTCTTCTATTCCGAAATTTTGACTTTTCTTTCCTAAAATCTAGTTTTTTTTTTCATTTTTTTTGGAGATTGACTTGAACTAAAGAAGATGAAGAGATGTAACCTAAAAAAAAAAAAACTTATTTTAGGGTTTGAATCTGGAAGTTTCAAACCAAAAAAAATCAATTTCTAGCGGTTTATTTACACGATTCAATGGAATACAAGATCACCAAACATCCCGTAAGTTTTTCTCAAGATCAGATCTGTTGTTTTCTTTATGTTTTTCCTTTTTTGAGGATAATTTCTTTTTGTTCTTTTGATTTTCGATTTTCTACTAATATTTTGTTTTCTTTTTGTTTTAGGTTATTTTCCAGATCTTTGTTCGAAATTTTAGTTCTATGTACATTTTTTGTTCTTATTTTTATTTTTGTTTAATCTGTATTTTTTTGGATTTCGATTTATTTATCGTAATTTTTCTGATTTTTTATGTTTTTATTTTTTTTTATGATTGTTGTGATTTTTCTCTTTTCAATGGCGGTGCTGTTGGCGACGTTGTTGGCGACGGAAAGGTGGTAGTGTAGTCAGGTGTTGAAGATTGAGGATTAAGGTTCCATGTTCAAATTGTAATTTATCAGTATTGTAATTATTATGGATTAATTCTGATATTGGTAATGTGTTTTGTATCAATTTTCTATATTCATAAGTGTTTGTATTAATTTTAATATTTGTAACGTGTTTCCCTCAATTTTGATTAATATTATATCCTTATTGTAGTATTGTAATTATTTGAAATTAGCAACTAGAAACACTGTGTTGCAGGAATATGATTCCTTTGAAGTTTTAACAGTAAAATTTCATTGCAAGCATCATAGCAATTTGACAAGCATGATGACTCAAAACTTTAACGTCTTGATAGTAGTTGCTGCCCTTTTCCTCTTTAGATAATGATAAAGAATTATGTGAATTGAATATGTTCAATTTAATCTCTTTTTATGGTACTACACAAAAAGCATACCACGAATTCGCTTTTTGCTCTTCTTCGTCTGCATTGTCATTTGTGGTTTTGTAGTTTTTGCTATTTACACATTTGTTAAGTTAATGCGAATGCAATCTTTTTATTTATCAGAAAGATGGATCAGGAGCTCCCAGAGGCCAGTCCTGGACGGCACAATGGTTGAAGTTTGACAATTCTTATTTCAAGGTTTTGCCTAAATTGCTCAGCTTTCAGCTTATGATCACATTCACGGAGGTTTGCTTGTTCCTGCACTAATTTAAATTGTCTAATTTAGGACATCAAAGAAAAGAAAGATGCAGATTTGCTTGTTTTGCCAAATGATGTTGTCCTTTTTGAAGATCCATCCACTACAAGAAAAACTCAGTTTAGCAACCAATTTTAGCGACCAACCTTCACAACAAGAAAATATCGTTCGCCCGACCGATTTTACCGACCGACATTGTCTTAGTCGAAAAATACCGACCGCTCCCGACTGAAACCAGTCGGGAATTTGTTTCTGAGCGTATAGACTGTCGTAAAATTTTTTCCGACCGACATAACGGTCGGTATCGGTCGGTAAATTCCGACCGCACATAGACGATCGGAATTGACTGACCGATACCGACCGTTATGTCGGTCGGATTTTTTTTTATAAAAATGAGCCCAGGAACTTATTACCCGACTCGCGTTTCTGCCTTTCTCTCTCCTTCCCCTTTCTCTCTCGCGTTTCGACCACCAAGGCACCAACCACTCAAACCCTTGCCTCTCCTTCCCCTTTCTGTCTCCGGCAACATCCTACCTCCGCCGCCGACCCGGACCACCGCCCCTCCCTCTCTTTCTCTTTCTCCCTCCGAACCCTCTTTCTCTCCTTTCTCTTTCTATTTCTCTCTCTATTTCCCTCCATTGCTGCACTCGTCCCTCGCTGCCGCTACCTCATGCCGCCGCCGCAGCCGCCTACTCCTCGTGGTAAGTGTTTAATTTACTTTTTATTTTTAGTTTTTTTAATTTTAGGTTTAATTTTTTTAATTTCTTTTCAAAAATACCTTGCAGCCACCGTCCACCACTGTCGACCCAACACCGTCGCCGCCGCCGCCCCTCTTGCTCGTGGTAAGGGTTTTTTCTTTATTTTCTTATTTATGGGTTTATTTTTTTAATTTTTATTTTCAAAAATTAAAGTGTAAAAATGTGTATGTATGTATGAATGTGTATGTATGTATAAATATTTATGTGTATTTATTTATTTTTTTTCAAAAATAAAAGTGTATGTATGCACTAGTAAAAAAATCCCCTATTAGTATCATTTTTTTAGCTTATTAGTATCGTTTTTCACACGATACTAATAGAGCGAGGCGTTAGTAATAGAGAATTCTATTAGTATCGTTACGTACTATTACTATCGTTTGTTAGTAAAAACGATAGTAATAGAGTGTCTATTAGTATCGTTTTTTAATAAAAAACGATAGTAATAGAGACTATTACTATCGTTTTTTACTAAAAACGATAGTAATAAAGAGTCTATTACTATCGTTTTTCAGTAAAAACGATAGTAATAGACTCCATATAATACTAATATTTTTTTATTTAAATTTATATTTGATTTTTGGGCCAAAAAAATATATATATAAATATGCATCCTTTTGGCATTATCTGTAGCCCTGTTCAATTTTGTATAATGTACAATAATATAACATTTTTTTAATTAATTAAAATTTGTAGACGATACATATATAATAGAAGTTCGATGTATATATTCATATAAAATATAGTTTACAAGAACGAGTTGGATACGATCGATGTTTGCGAAGTAACTATAAATAAAATGTATAAATGATGTGCTACTAATACAAATTTTACTTAATTAGGATCGGACAATAAGAAATTTAGCCTGAAGAATCTCACCCATTGCTCGCGAACCTCATCCAATTCTCCTTTGGTATATGGGGCAGATCTTCCAATGTAGTCCTTCAAAATCAAAGATTGAAAAAAAAAACATATAAGTAATGTTATAGACGTCATCTTGCTTAGAGTTTTAGGGCCACAATATTTGCAAACTAAAAAAAAAGAAGTTCTGTTGTTGAACATAACACAATTAAAAAAAACTACAACCAAAAGAAAATTTTCACACCACGCAATTTTAGGCTTACAATTGATATTTTAATAAGGAGAATGAAAGACTGGGTGCAGTGGCTCCTGAATTTTAAAAAGGAGGGTGCAGATTAGTCAAATTGGTAATAATTCAACTTGCAAATATTGCCTTTTTAATATTTCCAACTTGTTTAATGGCATCACATAGGTTTGTCCAGGCTTGAGTATTCTGTGAAACTTATGTATAGTAGCATGGTGTCATGGACTGGTTTGAGTGATGGATTTCAGTGGAGTTGTGAGCAAAGTGACAATTATTCTGATGATAAACTAGACCAAAAGATTGATTTGGATTCATAATAAAATGAAGTAATACAAGTGAAGGGAAATAATGCAACTCTAAACCTAGCTAAAACTAATATTAAATTCTCAATATCTTTCTTCAACTTCCCTTTATCCTTCTCCTTAGTCATATATAAAGATCCTAGGTATAATTCTAGAATCATCTAACATGTGAATTATTATAAAATTCCTAAATTACCCCATCCTAATATTTGAGTCATTACACATGGCTAATACAGTATATTGCCCCAGTGAATACCAAGAGGAACGTACTCTCCATATAAATCAAACTCACAATACATAGATGTTCATAACCACTTCCTCTCCAAAACTTCACCACCTTCCAATACAATCAACTAAACAATAGTAAAAGGAAGTGGTGTTCACAACCACTTCCTCTCCAAAACTTCACCAAAATCCCAAATAAACCTCCAACTATGAGCTTTAAACAAAGCACCGCCTTCCAATTCAATCAACTAAACAATAGTAAAAGGAAGTGGTGTTCATAACCACTTCCTCTCCAAAATTTCACCAAAATCCTAAATAAACCTCCAACTATGATTAATAAATAGCAAACTTCACCAAATTCCCAAAACACAACAAATTAAGGCATGATACAACTTACCTTTATTTGCTTGACATTACCCTTACTTTCACCAACTTTCTTGACTATCTCATTCATGTACATCATCACATAGTAGCCACAATCCAAACCACCGGTCTGCTGGGCGCACTAACAAATTTACAAAACACTAGGGTCAAAACAAATTACAACTGGATATTATTGTATCAATAAAAAAATTGTATAATATTCGAATAAGAACAAATAAGTCACTAATACCTCGACTCGTGTGACCTCCAACACCATTTTAGTATTTTCTTTGATCCTTGCTTTGTACGACTTGTAAGCGCTGAAAAAAAAAAATCAATATGCAAAAGTGATACCAAAATAAGGCAAGAATTAACCTTATAAAAGCGTGATTCACAAACGAAAAGTTTGATAATCTAAAACAATAATCCTTACAGGTCAAACACGTTTTCGCAACTTAGTTGACGTGGTGTCTGCTGTGTCAATGGGTCGAGTTGATAAATTATACCGTCACATAAATCAATGGCCATGAGAATCCAATGGTTGCTACAATAAACATAGCACATGATCATCATATCTAACTAATTAAATTGCATGCAAATAAGTTGCTAAAAAGAAAGGATGAACCGGTACATACTTTTCATTGTAATTAAGGTGCTAAAATAAGGTGGGACTTTGAATCTTTCCTTTTTAGTTCGCTGTTGAAAGCGTGTCTCACATACTTAACTACATCAAAGAAACTTCTCTTGCATTCTGCTCCAGACAATCTTTTTCCTCAAAATAGGCAAGTCGGATACTTGGACACCCACATCCGTGTCTAAGCAGCATAGCTCTCCATGCATGAGCATGTATAGCAATGATGATTTTCTCGTCACACCATCACTGCTAATTGTCGCATTCTTTCATTCAACGTTATATAATCTCTATGAGATTAATCATGGCTAGAAAAAATCTTTGTATAGTGACAGCTAGTTATCATACTTGCAATCTATGCTACATAATTCTAAAACTACTACTACTCAGGGAAGATGGTGGCACTTCTACAGAAACTTCTAGGACTTGGCAACAACTTAGAATGAAATTTTAACTAATGAAGTGTTAGGAATCAATGTAGTGGGGAAAAGGGTAATTTAGGAAATTAATAATCAGTTTGTTATTAGAAGCTTGTAGAAGATAATAGGGATTAGTTATAGGTATTCTCTATAAATAGAGCTAAGGAGGAGAGCGTAGGCAATTAGTTTAGGAGAGAGTCATACCTCTTGAATGATTGATAACTATCTTAGTGTGTTTAATTTCATCATTACATCCTTAATCTTCATCTTTAGTCCTTGATATATATTCATCAACCCTTATCACCAATAACACTCATTCTAATTGCTAGTTTTTTAGAGCACAACCAAGTCATAGTGGGAGGCAATAAGACTCAAAAGGTTGGCATTTTGTTCAAATTCAAGGGATGCCTAGTGATGCACATTGCTATCTTTAAAATAAAAAAGAACTATGGCATACTTGTAATTACACCAATGTTATTCAAATATTATTTCCGTTACCAAGTTTTCAAGGTATATCTTTTCATAAGATATAAATCATGTAATATTGAGGTGCCGCTAAGTTTCTCTCCATATTAGGGATTCTTTTGGTCTTGTATTGCACTAAAAAAAGGGGTGAAAAATACTTGTCACATTACATAAGCCCGGAGGTTGTTTTTGTCTGTTAAGACTTTTCACACTAGTTTGGCTATGAAGGGTTTATTATTGAGGGGAACAATTTTCCTTAATAATTAGCCTTTGAGAATCAAAGGCTCGCCTTGGTTTCAATCCTCATCCCTCACGCAAACATCACAAGCTCATTTGAAAAATGCCAACCAAGATTTAATTATATTGCTTTTAAATCATTACAACTCAGAATGAAAATAAATAATACATCTAATTCTCCACCATCCTTGTAGTCACCACTTCGCTACCAAAGAATGAACAAAATAATTCTTCTTTTTTTGGGTATTTGATAACCACAAATTAAAGGATGGATGATGAGAATCAATCCCAATATGTGTCCTGAAACTCGAATAGAAGCTAGTCAACTGACCAGCTATGTTTCACTTTTAAAAATTCCTCTTGAAGTATGACTACTAAGTACTATACATATATTACATCCATTATTTTCATTGACACCAATTACATATGCTACCACATATACTTCCTATGTATTAGAAAATTTGCAACTATACTATTAAGATTTCAAATATGCTGCTGGTGCATTAATTTGATCATTTATATTGTAGTTATACGTTTAAGTAAAAATTATAAATATCGATATTATATAATTAATTAGGAAAGTATTTGGCAAGATGATGGCATGGCTATGTTTCTTCTTATGTGTAAATCACAAAGCTTGCTGAAAATGAAAAATGTGAATAGTGATAGAAATTTTGAGGCGCATACGGAAGTTTTGATGCACTCAAATTTTGTATGATGATGGACTTGTATTTCCATTGATCATAATTAGTTGACACTGCAAATCTAGCCCTCAAATTCAAATCAAGGAGATATAATTGTGGCGACCCGACTCGCTTAAACCGGCGCGGAAGAAACCGACGAGTCGAATAGTCAGATCTAACAAACTAAAATACTTAAAATTAAAAACAAAACCTCAAATGATTATATATACTAAACCAAAAAGTACAATTACCCACAAGTTTGTACACAACTAATCCCAAAAGTCATACTACTACTACTATCAAACGTAAACTCCACATATATGTCAGAGTTAGAGAAAATACACAAGTACTACTACTATAGTTCAAAACTAGAAAACATCGTAAAATAATAACATAAAGCCTAAGCAATATCGGCACTCGCCCAACCCAAAACTAAGTAAGGACCTCATCATCAGATAAGGATATGAACGCGAAAGTTGTTGACTTTGGCATGGCCAGAATTTTTTCTGCAGATCAAACCCATGCCAATACAAGAATTATTGCTGGGACATAGTAAGTGCAATTTCAACTTTAGAGTCTTGTGAATAAACAACAAAATCATAGTCAAACTTGAGAATGAATGTTTCTATAAATCATCATAGGATGACTTAGTTCAATGAACAATTAATATATTTAAACATTTACAAGTCTGTATATACTATTCTTTTGCAGTGGTTATATATATGTCTCCAGAGTATGCAATGCATGACGTTTATAGTTTTGGAGTACTTGTTTTAGAAATAATAAGTGGGAGAAAGAACAATAAATTCTACCAATCAGATCGTGTAGGAGACCCTCTAGGCTATGTGAGCCCACTATTGCTCTAATTTCACATGTATATACACATACATAAACACTTTTTAATTAATTGATATATGTGAAACATGCACTAAAAATTAAGGGTTTGATTTTACAGGCATGGAAGTTGTGGAGGGATGATAAAGCCATGGATTTTGTGGATCCAACAATAAAAGAGTCGTGCCAAAGTCAAGAAGTAATGAGATGCATAAACCTAGGTTTGCTATGTGTTCAAGAAGCTATGTATAACAGACATTCAATGTCAACAGTGGTTCACATATTACAAACCAAGTTGGTTTCACTTGGAGCACCACAACAACCTGGTTTCTTCATTAAGAGTGAAATTGGAGAAACAAGCTCATCTAAAGGGATATTTTCAAAAGAAACATTGAGCAAGTCTGTGAATGACATGACAGTGAAAAATATTGATCCTCCATAGGCTAACCTGGCAACTCATATACTACGCAGCCGAGCACTACGTACACCCAAGTTTATATGTTACTCATAAATATGTAATTTTGCTTATGAAATTGTTTTAGATTGTTTATTTAGTTTTCTACATTGCTCATTTTCTAAGGCCTGCATATTAAATTAGCAAATTGGATATTAAATGACCTCAAATACATAAGTGAAAAGGGCAAACTCTTTCCCTCATTCAAAATCTGAGAACAAAAAAGCAATATTGGTGTAAGAATGAAATGAATGTATTTATTGCCATGGTATCAAAGCCACGTTAGTTTAAGGCTCAAACATGTTTTTTTGTTTTTTTTTTTTTTTCTGGATTTTCTTCCATTATTGTTTTTTTTCTTCTTATTTTCTTTTTTCCATGATGTTTTTGTTGTATTGATAAAAAGAGTTTTTAGTTTTTGCTAATGGTGCACGTTTCCCTGCAAGTAGTAGTAGCATTGAATCCTCAAGCCCATTAAATGTTCATCCATCCGAGGGAGCACACTTTGTAAGTTGTAACTGTAGAAAAGCTACAAATTTCCAACATAGGAAAAACAAAAGAGGATTTGAAACCAACTTGGATTTGTGAAATGAAGGAGTAGTAGTGAAGACATATGACACTAATTTAGGGTCCGTTTACTCTAGTGTAAAACTTTTTTGATGTAAAATGATTTTTAATGGAAAGCATTTCACGTTGGAAAACTAATTTTCATATAAATTTTCAATATTTATTTGCACGGAAAATAAGTTTTGCTCCCAAATTTGGAGGAAAATGTTTCCAATTAGGGTGTAAAATGAGTTTTCATCCAAAGTTTACCTTTTATTTTTTCACCCAAAGTAAACGATGTAAAATAGGAAAACTGTTTTCAAAAAAAATATTTTTCGCTCTATTAAACGGACCATTAGTGAAACAAGAAGCAGGGGACACTTGTAAAAATTTAGTGATTGACCTCACGGGTAATAGGAAATTTTACATAGAACATAGCTAAATGAGTGATGTTTATTAGAGATGTGTGGCCCCGAACCAGAGTGATTCCTGCCTTCAAATCAAAGATCTTTAACTAATTTTTTTCCAAAAAATTCAATCAAGAAAGTTGGTGTTTGGTGTTAGGGAATGTGTTAGTGGGAACCGGATATGAATCTCCAAGGCACGGAAGTTACGTTTTCCTATTAGTTTAATTTCGCCCAATTATGGACCACTGGGTTACCACGAAATAACTAATGAGATACAATGGAGATTATTCACTCTATGTGATCCTAAGAGTGAATCCTAAAAGCTTTGTATTTTAGATTGTATTCAACACACTTAGAAAAGTTTGCAAGGATTTTCTAAGTGCTAGCAAGTTATAAGAAGTGATATGAATTTCTCATCTTTTTCCATACCAAACAAGTGAACATAACATGACTATTTATAGCCAAAACCGCAAGAAGAAATCAGCTAAAGATGAGTGAAGAGTCACCATTAAAACCATAATAAAATCTGAATTCATGAGACTTGAATTGTGTTATTATCATGTAAAGATGCCATTCACAATACAAGCTCTTTACATTCTGATTTAATCATGTTTTAATACCATCTTAATTCAGTATTAGAGCCTAATAAACAAGCTTTAATACATAAAAGTATCCAAGACAAAACATCCGAGTAAATGAACTAACAGGGCCACGATCCAATGAGAAATCGCGAGGTGCGACCTAAAGTCGCGAGGTGCGACCTGGTCCTGCCTGGATTCCCCTTTTGCCTTATTCTTCTTCCTTTGTTCACATGTTCAAGCCCATTTATGCATAAATGTTCCAACAATCCTCCTCCCATTTATGACATAAATGTTGACAAGCTTAAAACCACAACTCACGAAAATCAACACAAAATAACATGCTCATGCATAAATAGAAATATCTTAAAGATTGAATTCCTACTTAGTATAGTATGTTGGAAGTTCAAAGAGTGAAGAGGTGGGAATGTGAGTAGTTAGAGAAAACATGTCCCACATTGATAGAATAGGAAGAGTTTTTCACATTTATATATTTGAGCTTATCTCTATTCTCTAAAAGCTTAAGTGGTAGGTGGGTTGTTGACAAGACACACGCGCGCGCACCGGGCCGGGCTCGGGCTCGGGCCGTGGGCCGTGGGACTTGTGTAACGCCCCAGATTTTTGGGCTATTTTCTTTGTAATTATTTTAATTCTGTGTATAGTCTAAATTTAATTGGAATATTTATTGATTCATTATGATTATTTTATTATGTGATTTATTTGTTTTATTTTATTTTATTTTATTTTGATTAATTAGAATTTATTATAATTTTCTAGTTAATTAATTGAGTTTTGGGCCAAGTGCGAATTTAATCATGATTAGTCATGATTTAGTGCAAATGGGCCAAGTGACCATTTAAGCCCATTTGAGCCTAAGCCCAACCGGCCCCCTCTCTTAATTAGTGGCTTAATATTGCCGCTTGCTTCATGTTCACACCTTAACCACTTCTATAAATAGAAGAGGTTGTAAGGCTTATGTCCCATTTGCCATCTTAAACACTTTGCTCATCATTTTAAAAGCCAAACACTCTCCTTCATACACCCCTATTCCACACGCCATTTTTGGATTATAAACCCCAACCATTGTTCATCCATCTTTGTAAATCCAAACTTAAAGATATTTCATCCATTGATCTTTAAGTGACTAAAAACACAAGTAGCCTTCATTGCCTAGATCAAGACTTGGGTGTTGGGTTTGGTTTTTGGGTTAAGTTCATGAGGGTGCAGCCGTGTGGTGCAGCCGGGTGGTCCACGTTGGTGGCCGTGCATTGGAGCCGTGTTCGAATGGGTGTAGCCGTATAGTTCGTGGGGAAACCGTGCAACAAGGGCCGTGTTCGAGGGTGGCGGCCGTGTGGTGCGTCCGTGCAGACGTGGCCGTGCTCGAGAGTTTAAGAGCCGTGTGGTTTGGTTCCGGGCAGCGAGTTTTTGGTATTATTATGTTTAATCTTGGTTAATGTAACATACTTTCTCAATCTAATTGGTATACTATGTTTCATAGTATAGATTAAATGATTGGATTAGACTATTTTGATGTTATGTAACCATGTTTGTGCGTGGGTTATAATCTTAATTTTGGATGATGTTATATGATGATTTCTACTTGATTATGGGAATTTCATGATTTATTATGTTGATATTGTATTTGATGTTATTCATGTTCAAGTTTTATGAAGTTTTGATGATCTTAAGTTGATGAATTTTATTGTTGAACTTGTTGTTTTATGCGTGTGATATGTTGAGTTTGGGTTGAGTTCTTGAATCTTGAATGAGTTCTTGGTTGAAGTTCTTGAATCTTGATTGAGTTCTTGAATCTTGGATGAGTTCTTTATGAGTTCTTTATGGTTCTTTATGAGTTCTTGGTTGAGTCTTGGATTCTTTTTCATGATTGTGTAGTTTAAGTATGGATTATATAAGTCTTGATTAAGGAAAGTTAAGTTAAGGTTAAAAATAAAGTTAATAGGTTTAAAGAAAGTTAATAGAGGTTTAAAGAAAGTAAAGAAAGTTAAAGAAATGATTAAGATTGATTAAAGAAGTGGTATTGTTTATGGTTAGACTCAAGAAAAGGCAAAGAAAGGCAATCTTGAGGATAACTTCGTTGGTTTACATGTTAGTCTTAAGTCAAGGCGTAAGATGCAACTTAAGATTAACTAAGAATGTAAATAAAAGATTAAAGATTAAAGATTAAAGATTTAAAGATTAGCTTGATTTTACTATTAGACGCCTAACCTTAGAGTAAGATTCTAAGGCTTGGGTTAAGACGTTGCCCCTATCCTTTCCGCGGTACTGGGATAGTTGGTGATCTTACTATGTCGTCTTCAGATATGGATTTCCAGTAAAATTGGTTTCATGGGGTTGGGAGTAAGATTCTCAATCCTGGCATAGTAGAAAGTTCATTCGCGTAAGATGCGTTCGTACGTGCATAGTCCGATCTGATATGTAAATGATTGCGCCAAAGATTAAGTAAAGATAAGTCTAAAGTCGAGTATTGGGAGTTAGTCAAGTTTTGGGAATTATCGTTGAATATCGTTATTATTAACGTTATTGTTGTTGGTTATTGTTGGTTTGATATGTTGTTTTGCATGATCGTATGTTGGATGTCTGATTTGGTGATTTGATGTATTCTATGATCATGTGTATCCACGTTAGGGTGGGACAGCTATGTTACTCGCCACTGACTGTGGATTGTTGTTAATTTTTCAGGTAACTCTGATGATGTCGGTGTTGCTTAGCTTTGGGTTGGGCGAGTGCCGAAGTTCTTTTCGTTATTAATTAGATTGTATTTTGGTTCTAGTTTTGGATTTAGCAATTATAGCTTATGTATTGGAGTTACTTGTTAGTATTGATTTCTTTTGGGTTTAGTATTGTACAAACTTGTGGGTGTTGTACTTTTGGGTTATAGTAATAATATTTCGAAGTTTTTTTTTAATTTTTAGTAAGTTTGTTTGTTAGATCAACTATTCAACTCGTCGGTTTCTTCCGCGTCGGTTTAAGCGAGTCGGGTCGTCACAACTTGGGACTTGGGTCTTGGGTGTGCGGATTTGGGTTGAGCCTTGGGCCATTCTATCTTTTTGCTGAAAATGCATTTGACGTTTTATTTGAATTCTTAAACGGTCAGTAGCAAAATCGCAGGAAACTGGGTCTTCGTCAGTTTCGAGCAGTTTTGATTCTTTTGCTTGACCGACAGTTGCATTGATTATTTCTTTCCCATTTACCCCACTATTTCAGTCAGTCAGCCATTTACACCATGATTCTCTCCCACTAACAGTCAGCCTTTTTACCCATTATTCTCTCCCACGATTCCCTTCTAACATCGGTTCTCAGTCTATATAATGCTGGCTTCCTCAGTCATTAATATACACAGTTATATACAGCAGTTTCACTCTCTCTTGTTTTCACTCTTCTCAAACACAGTTCTATTGTTTTCCTGGGTATAATCTGAGTTCCAGTCGGGCTGGTGCTTGCACACTATTCCGGCGCCGTGCTAATCCTGGAGGGCAACCGTTGTACGTCTACTGCACCGGGTAGCGCGAAATTGTCTTTTAGGACAGTGGTCGTTCACGACGTGGCAATTGTTTCACTTCCTGATATGTCGAAATTAGAGTCTTTAGATGGTAAGAATTATAAACGTTGGGCTGTTAGGATGCGTTTCTATTTAGAACAGATTGAGGTTGCTTATGTGCTTGATAATATTCCTGAAACTGATGATGAAACTTCTGAAATTTATCTTAAATTTGTTAAGGATAATCGGACTTGTTTGGGTATGTTACTTCATCATATGTCAAATACTCTGCTTGACATTTATATGGCTTTCTATCATGCTAAAGATGTTTGGGATGCACTTGAGAAAAAAATATGGAACTGATGATGCCGGTACTAAACAATTTTGTGTTAGTAAGTCGTTAGGCTTCCAAGTTTTAGATAGTAAACCAATTATTGATCAAATTCATGAGTATGAAAACATCTGCATTAATATGGCTGCTGAGAGGGTTTGTCAATATGTGATATTACTTTAGCCATTGTGTTAATTAAAAAACTTCCCCCTTCCTGGAAAGATTTTCGTAACCAATTAATGCACAAAAAAAGGGACTTAACCTTAGAGGAACTTATAGGCCACTTAAAAATTGAGGAAGAAAATCGTATTAAGGATAAAGGAAGTTCTGTTTTTTCTTCTTCATCTGCTAAGGCTAATCTGATAAAGTCTAAGTACAAAGGCAAAAGTCCACTCAAACCTGAACAAAAGATCAAGAAATATAAGTTCATGGGTACTTGCTTCAAGTGTGGCAAGACTAGTCATAAAGCCGATAAGTGCGTGGTTAAGAAGAATGGAAAACCTCATGCTCATTTGGTAGAAGATAATGATAACATAGTGGTTGTGGTTCTGGAAGCGAATATGGTTGATAACACAGCAGAATGGATCGTTGATACCGGGGCTACTAGACACATCTGCACCAACAAGGACATGTTCACTACCTACAACAAAATTGATGGTGAAAATGTCTTCATGGGCAACTCTGCTTTTGCAACCGTACTCGGCAAAGGAAAGATCATTCTAACCCTATCTTCTGGAAAATTGCTTACTCTTACTAATGTTTTACATGTTCCAGAAATGAGCAGGAATTTGATTTCTGGAAGTCTTCTCATGAAAGCTGGACTCAAACTATCTTTTGATTCTGATAGATTAGTTCTTACTCGTAATGGGGAATTTGTTGAGTCTATTGATTTATGGCACGTAAGATTGGGTCACGTTAACATTGATTCAGTTAAAAAACTAAAACACCTTAATATAATTCCAAAGTTTTCTAACACAGATTTTTCAAAATGTCAAATTTGTGTTGAGGCAAAATTTGCAAAAAAGTCATTCAAATCAGTAGACAGACAGACTGAAGTATTAGAGCTTATTCATAGTGACTTAGGTGATTTTAAAAATTATGAAAGTAGAGGAGGTAAACGTTACTATATTACCTTCGTTGATGATTGCTCTAGATTCACCATGATTTTTCTTCTCAAATCTAAAGATGAAGCTGAGGAAATGTTCCTAAAATATAAAGCTGAGGTTGAGAATCAATTGGGAAAGAAGATAAAAAGGCTTAGGAGTGATAGGGGTGGTGAGTATGACCCCAACACTCTTAAGGCATACTGTGAGCAAAATGACATTGTTCATGAAACAACTGCTCCTTATTCTCCTGAACAAAATGGTATAGCTGAAAGGAAAAATAGAACCTTGAAAAACATGATAAATTCTATGCTTATTAGTTCTGGTCTTCCTGATAATATGTGGGGAGAAGCAATTCTTTCTTCTTGTCATATTTTGAACAGGGTTCCTCACAAAAGACTTGATAAAACTCCATATGAATTATGGAAAGGTCGAGCTCCTAACTTGAAATACTTAAAGGTGTGGGGGTGCCTAGCAAAGGTTGGCATTCCAAGCTTTAAAAGGGACAAAATTGGTCCCAAAACTGTTGACTCAATTTTCATTGGCTATGCTTATCAAAGGTACTAACAACTCTTATGCAAGTGGTACCATCATTGAAGCTAGAGATGCTGAATTTTTTGAAAACATTTTCCCTTGGAAAAATTCTCATCTTGGCTCTTCTAGTGTTTCATCCTCTAGTAGCTCAGTTAGTTTGCTTGTTCAAATTTCGCCTCCTATCACTAATGATGAATCTGATGTTGAACCTAGGAGAAGCAAAAGGTTGCGAATAGAAAAGGACTTTGGTCCTGAGTTTACTACTTCTTTTCTCTCTGAAGCTATTTCTGTTTATGATAATCTATTCATTGATGATGATTTTGTTCACATTTTTGTTTTAGAAGAAGATCCTAAATCCTATGATGAAGCGATGAGGTCTATTGATGCAGTTTTTTGGAAAGAAGCAATTGACAGTGAGTTGGAATCAATCCTAAGTAATAATACTTAGGAATTGGTTGACCTTCCTAGAGGTTGCAAGCCAATTACTTGTAAATGGATCTTTAGGAAAAAATTGAAGGCCGATGGATCCATAGACAAGTATAAGGCTAGAGTGGTAGCAAGAGGTTTTACACAAAAACATGGAATTGACTATTTTGACACTTACTCCCCTGTGACTAAAATTGCAACCATTAGAACTTTAATTGCTCTTTCCTGTAATTTTGGTCTAATTGTGCATCAAATGGATGTCAAAACTGCCTTAAATGGTGACTTGGATGAGGAGATCTACATGGTCCAACCTGAGGGGTTCATGGTTCCTGGTCAACACAATAACGTTTGTAAATTGATCAAGTCCTTATATGGTCTAAAGCAAGCTCCAAAGCAATGGTATGACAAATTCAACAAAACTTTGATTAGTAATGGTTTTCATGTTAATGAAGGTGATTCTTGTGTTTACTCAAAATACGATTCCCATGGTTGTGTGATTATTTATCTTTATGTGGATAACATGTTAATTTTTGGTACTAACTTGGATCGATTAAATGAGACTAAAGATTTTTTGAAATCAAATTTTGGAATGAAAGATATGGGTGAGGCAGATGTGATTTTAAGTGTAAAAATTAAAAGGACCTCAAATGGCATCTGTCTCAGTCAGTCACACTACATTGAAAAACTACTTAGAAAATTTGACTCTTTTGATGTCGATCCAGTTAGAACTCCCTATGATCCTAGTTTCCACTTAAAGAAAAATAATGATGCTCCAGTGTGTCAAGCCGAATATGCTAGAGTTATTGGTTCTGTCATGTTTCTTATGAATTGCACTAGACCTGACATTGCTTATTCCATTAGCAGATTGAGCAGGTACACTCATAATCCAAGCAATGATCATTGGATTGCTTTTCGGAGGTTGCTTAGGTATCTTAAGGGTACCATAATTGGGGTTTGCATTACTCCAAATTTCCAGGTGTTTTAGAGGGGTTCTGTGATGCCAATTGGGTATCTGGAAATGATGAAATTAACTCCACTAGTGGTTATGTTTTCACCCTTGGAGGTGGAGCTGTATCATGGAAATCTTGCAAGCAATCTTGCACTGCTATGTCTACTATGGAATCTGAATTTATTGCTCTTGAATTGGCAGGTCATGAGGCAGAATAGTTGAGGAATGTGCTTGCAGATACTGCTATGTCCTTCAGTATCACTTCACTGTAATTCGCAAGCTGTTATTGCCGTTGCAACCAACCTTGCCTACAATGGAAAGAAAAGACACATTCGTTTGAGGCAAAAGGCCGTCAAAGACTTGCTGTCTGTGGGGATGATATTACTGGACTATGTAAAGTCCGAAAAGAACATTGCGGATCCGTTAACTAAAGGCCTATGTAGAAACCTAGTTTTAGAAACATCGGAGGGGATGGGGCTAAAGCCCATTGATTGAATTGTAAGTAATGAACTCCTACTCACCTTGAGTTCAAAGGGGAACATTATGTAATAATTCAGAAGCACTAAATTTTATTTTCCATCCTTTAGATGTTTGTTTTGTGCTTGCTACATGTGATTGAGGTTGAGCATTGGCTTTTAATGAACCCATATTCATATATTTGGTGGTGTGATGTAGCTCACACTTGATGGGTTCACCTACTTAGGTGTGGAGGTTTGGCCGCTTCCTATGAGTAAGGCATGGGCTGATACTCTAGAGCACCTATGAGCATCCAGGTTTGGACGTATGGCCAGCATAAGGCGTCAATTGTATTCGCGGAACTCAGATTAGTGTACATGTTCAATTGTATGGCCCAAGTGACGGGTCTCTAACTCCCTACTAAGTTCAAGACGAAAGTCACCTAGTAGGAAAGAGATCATAGCTTGAAGTTCACTATGTGTTAATTCAAGTCGCAAGACATTGACACTTATGCAATTGATTGTCTTGCCCAAAACAAATTTCCTTCAAATTCTTCTTGCTTTTCACATCTTTGAAACTGTGGGGGATTGTTGTAAATTCAAAGAGTAAAAAGGTGGGAATGTGAGTAGTTAGAGAGAACTTGTC
The DNA here is from genome assembly GCA_951394345.1 of Salicornia ramosissima. Taxonomy (NCBI): domain Eukaryota; kingdom Viridiplantae; phylum Streptophyta; class Magnoliopsida; order Caryophyllales; family Amaranthaceae; genus Salicornia; species Salicornia ramosissima. The sequence goes on from OX596240.1 coordinate 12,972,745, forward strand.
CCACATTGGTAGAATAGGAAGAGTTTTTCATATTTATATATTTGAGCTTATCTCTATTCTCTAAAAGCTTAAGTGGTAGGTGGGTTGTTGACAAGACACACGCGCACCGCACCGCACCGGGCCGGGCTTGGGCCGTGGGCCTTGGGTCTTGGGAAATGCGGTGTGCGGGTTTGGGTTGGGCCATTCTATCTTTTTGCTGAAAATCCATTTGACTTTTTATTTGAATTCTTAAACGGTCAGTAGCAAAATCGCAGAAAACTTGGTCTTCGTCAGTTTCGAGCAGTTCCGATTCTTTTGCTTGACCGACAGTTGCATTGATTATTTCTTTCCCATTTACCCCACTATTTCAGTCAGTCAGGCATTTACACCATGATTCTCTCCCACTAACAGTCAGCCTTTTTACCCATTATTCTCTCCCACGATTCCCTTCTAACATCGGTTCTGAGTCTATATAATGCTGGCTTCCTCAGTCATTAATATACACAGTTATATACAGCAGTTTCACTCTCTCTTGTTTTCACTCTTCTTAAACACAGTTCTATTGTTTTCTTGGGCATAATCCGAGTTCCAGTTGGGCTGGTGCGTGCACACTATTCCGGCGCTATGCTAATCCTGGAGGGCAACCACTGTACGTCTACTGCACCGGGTAGCGCGGAATTGTCTTTTAGGAAAGTGGTCGTTCACGACGCAACAATTGTTTCACTTCTGTTCGTTCACGCTTCAACAGCTAAGTAACATTTTATTATTTCGAATAACATAGTATACTTTACGATAATTCTAATCGCAATGATAGACTAAGCTTTGAATCATACAATCACTATGAATTATCGAAGATACAATACACACAAGCACTAACAAAGGTCTTTTGCCCTCTACACCTTAGAAGCCATGGTGTCCATATCGGTTCATGAGTGTTTCAAGTTAAGCCCAAAACTTGACGAAGCGGCCAAACTTCTAACTCATATAGGTAAATCTTTACGTACATGCTCCTACAATTGAGCTAATATCAAAGATTTATTAAGAACCTTAGTTCACCCTCTTTTATCATTGCAGTAACAAACACTACCCTTGGGATGAATTAAAATTGTAGCGTTCCAAACCACTAAGCAAAGTTAGATCCTCATTGAATTCAAGATCTAGCGTTGTACTAGACGTTGAATCGAGTTTTCTTTACTAGTGATTTTAATTCAGGCTTATTACCATCCCTCCAGAATTTTATACAACCTTAACTTAACAACACTTTGGCCAAAGATTTTTCCAAGTTAAATTATAACGTACAAAATTCTTAAACACGACTTTAATTATATTTATAAAATCACGCCCATAAAAAATTGTCGCACATGAGTCGTGAATTAACATTATAAATATAATCCTACATTGTTAACAATATAATTACAATGTAACATAGCACACAATAGTGATATAAACCATGGAAATAATCTCAAAGAAATTATTATCATCATTTCACCATCTATTCAATTACAAGATTATATGTCACATATCTTTTTTTAAATTAAAAATATATAAATTATCATGCAAGTTTAACTCATTGGATTCCAAGGAATTAAAACACTATTCATAAAGAAATATTATCATTATGAATAAATAACCTCCATCATAAAGACATAATATATTTATGAAGAATAAACCTCCTCCATAAAAATATATCATCTTTATGTATATGAAGAATAAAAACTCATCCATAAAGACTATGAGCCTTTATGAAATAAAAAATCTCCATAAAGAAATTAATAATCTTTATAAAAATAATAATTCCTCCTTAATCCATTAAACATTTTGCATTAATCATTCTTTTATATACCACAGAATCAAAGAGTCTTATGATGACATCAATCTATTAAATAGTATGATAAATAAATAAAATTCAATAACTTTATACTAATAATATGTATAAGTAATAACCATGGAAAATAAATATTCCATCCATTTTATACCAATAATAAGTAAAGAATTAATAATCATGGAAAATAAGCATTCCATCATAAATCAATACAAGTATAAGATTTTCTCCTCCATATTTACAAATTTTGACACATTATGATATGTCTACAAATTTGATATATATACAGTTATACTAATGATTTATCTTTTATGAATTCATATTTGAAAATGAACATCATATTTCACTTTGTATTATATACAAACATAATTTCTTATTATTAAGAAAATTATACATGACGACAAACCCGTCATAATCAATACTCAAATTATAACCATACGCAAAATTCCATCCACATATAAATCTGAGTATTAATAACAAATGCATAACATATATACTCTAATTATACATTAGAGTACTACTTAACTACTCATCATTTTAAGTAACCATTTATGAAGTCTATCTTTTTAGAATAAAAACAAGACTATCATAAAATACATATGCATTCAACCCATCACTTTTTACTTGGTAATAGAATAACCTTTACAAAATAGAGTAAATAAATTATATTACACTTCTGAACAATATATACATTAATTGATAAATTAATAAACAAATAATGAAATAAATAAATAAATAATTACAAACATATTCTTTAAAATTTCTTGTCACACCCCTTAGTAGATTAGAAAATTTATTATTTTCACTACCAAATGTGATACTAAAAAATAATAAAGAATATCAATTTATCTTATTCATCATGATTTTCAAGAATACTAAATTCTTTCCCCCATTAAATAATCGAAATTATGAAAGATAAATTCCATGTAGCAATTACCACATACCTTGGAATTAAAATTATATCAAGTATTCAACAACTTATCAAATGAAATTTTATACTCAATGAATTTGAGATCTAACGTTATATTAGACATCAAATTGGGTTTTATTTCATTTATGTTGTCCGATAGGTTAAAACCCATCATTTTATTTATGCTATTTCAACTCATCAATATTTAAGTAACTATTTATCCGAGTTAAAATATATTGCATAAACCCTTGCGACCCCATGTTATATAAAATCATATACATAAAAATTGTCGCACATACATGTATATGACTCCATTATATACATGATTACCACACTACAAGAAAAAAGAGTTTCTGCAACGAAATTTTTTATTAAGTGCCACAAAATTCATTGTTGTTGCACAAACTAACTGGAATGGCCATTTGGTATAAATTTGAAGTAAATCACAATAATTAGTGATAAAACATGGATTAATGTCCAAAACACTTCATATACCAATTTACATTACCTTCACCATCTAATGCCAAGACAAGGATTTGTACCTCACTTCGTTAAGCTGCGATAATTGTACTGACCATATTAATACTTAATAATAATATGCAAGGTTATTATGGATACCAAGAGAATTACCTCCTCCAAAAATAAAAATTATATTAATGATGAACATAAACCTCCTCCATAAAACTATTATTTTTATGAAGAAAAAAAAAATTCTTTTTCCATAATAAACAAACATAACATTATCAAGTATACCCGTCCAATAAATAGTGCAAGTCAAAGATAAAATATTTATCTTCCATTATACGTATATCAAGTATAAAATATTATTTAATTAAATAAAATAATTTTTTTAATAAATTATCATTAAGTATAAGAATTTTCTTCTCATATATACACAAATTTTTCATATTCTCATATGTTAGCAAATTTGACACTATGAGCACTTATACTATTAATTTATAAAGCCAGTTCAAGATAATAAACTTTATCTTTCATTATACAAATATTATGCATAATATAATATGTTTTCGAAAATCGAAAAATAATTCATAAATCAATGTCAAGTATAAGATTTTCTAACCATATGTACTAATTTTCCATGTACTCACAAGTTACAAAAATTAGACATATAAACACTTATACTTTTGATTTATCATGAGTATAAAACTCAATGCAATATTGTGAAATATATTCATCACAATAAACATACTATCTTTATTGAGATAAGTACTCATAATCACACATTGATTATTGTCATCAAACACATGGAATATTCTCATGAACAATGTTTAACAAATGCACAATTCTATTAAACCATAGAATACCATCAATTATAAAATTGATCACCATATTAAAAAAAAATATGATACATCATTCTCCTTTAAACCAAGGAAACCAAAATAAATATATATTTATCATGCATTTAACCGTTAACCATTAACAAGGAAATAATATTTATTCCTCCATGAAGTAGTTAATTACTCCAAATAAAATATTTTCTACATTAAAAACCATACTTAAAAAAATATACTACTAGAAGCATTAGATGGAAAAGTAAACATTGTAAATAAAACAAAACAACATGCACTTGTCCATTGATTCCCATTAATAGATTATAACATACAAAATTAACTAACACCTAATTCATGAATAATAAAATTAGTCATTCATTAGCATTATTACCATGCTAATTTACATGATTATATTAATCATCTTTATTGGCATACTTTCACCATCAATAAAACTTTTATCATATTCATCATGAGTTTCCCAAAGAATAAAAATTCTTTTTCCATGTATATACATGATATCATGAAAGACAAAGTCCCCAATAATTTCAAAATAACCCCAAATTGGTTCCATGTATAAGAATTTAAAAAGACCATATATACAAATTTTGACAAACAAATAAATTGTGTCATCAAAATTTGCTACATATATGAACTTATACAACCAAATTTAACATAAACAAAATAATCTTTATATATGAATAAACCATCATAAAAATACTATCTTGTTTAACAAACCCCCTTTAATAAAAGTGGATATATACCAATTATATGACATTGAAATTATTAAAATATTGATAGTAAATTTTGTACATACATGGACTAAAGAACTTTAATCCACTAAATAATATAATAAATATTATTCCACCATGAAAGTTGATCATGATTGCACTTAGCAATATGCTTTCACAAATTCCATGTAAGTTATAAATCCATTATGAAAACCAATAAACAATCTGCATCATTCAACATGAATTTTCACACTTATTAAATAATAAGTAAAATTCAAAGCAAATAACAAGAAACTTCTTACTTGAAATTTCTTCAACCATGAAGTATCCTTGAATTATCTTCATACATCAAGACATCATGATATTAATCATTTCTTGCAACACTACCGCAACCGATCATCTTCATCAAACCAACCACCATTGAAGTATTCATATCCGTCACGAAAAGATTAAACTAATAGATTTTTAGGGAATGTATTAGTGGGAACCGGATATGAATCTCCAAGGCACGGAAGTTACGTTTTCCTATTAGTTTAATTTCGCCCCACTATGGACCACTGGGTTACCACGAAATAACTAATGAGATACAATGGAGATTATTCACTCTATGTGATCCTAAGAGTGAATCCTAAAAGCTTTGTATTTTAGATTGTATTTAACACAATTAGAAAAGTTTGCAAGGATTTTCTAAGTGCTAGCAAGTTGTAAGAGGTGATATGAATTTCTCATCTTTTTCCATACCAAACAAGTGAACATAACATGAATATTTATAGCCAAAACCACAAGAAGAAATCAGCCAAAGATGAGTGAAGAGTCACCATTAAAACCATAATAAAATCTGAATTCATGAGACTTGAATTGTGTTATTATCATGTAAAGATGCCATTCACAATGCAAGCTTTTTACATTCTTATTTAATCATGTTTTAATACCATCTTAATTTAGTATTATAGCCTAATAAACATGCTTTAATACATTAAAGTATCCAAGACAAAACATCCGAGTAAACGAAATAACAGGGCCACGATCCAGTGAGAAATCGCGAGGTGCGACCTAATGTCGCGAGTCGCGACCTCACTGGGTTGCGAGGTACGACCTGGTCCTGCCTCGATTCTCCTTTTGCCTTATTTCTTCTTCTTTTGTTCACATGTTCAAGCCCATTTATGCATAAATGTTCTAACATTTGGTGGTCTTTGTGTTCGGTTTGGGCGCACAATAAGAGTAGTTTTCTTGCCTTTTTGTTCATCAAAATTATGGTAACTAGATGTTTTACTTACATTTTGAAATCTAATTTACATAGATTAATTAGGGTTAAAATAATAATAGATAAATTTTATTTGACAATTTCTAGTTCTATTCTTTGGATGACCAAATTTATATGTGCATGAAAAATTGTTAATTTTGTAAAATTTAATTATTGTATGATGATTATGAATTAGTGTTTAGATAATTAAATTATATGCATGATTTGAGTTGTGAAATTATATAATTTACAAATTCTTTTGTTCGAATTTCTTTTAGAGAAAGTATTGGGTCAGACGGTCTAACCAAACAATCTGGTTAGACGGCTGACCCATATACCCAATTATAATAATGAAAAAGTTTGGGAGGCTATAACTTTGCACTCGGGTGTCGGATCGGGGCATATAATGTGTCGAAATTGATTAATTTTTCGAGACGAACGCAGCTGCAAATACTCGAAGGTGATTTGGCCACTGGAAATCGCCAAACGAGCCCTCTAAAAGCCTCAAAATGCAAAAAAAAAGTATCCAGGTTATATTTTGCCCAAGTTAGTTACAAAATGTGTCCAGGTTTTACAATATGTGTCCATGTTTAAACAATATGTGTCCAGGTTTACAAATACGTGTTTAAGTTTACATATAGGTATTCAAGGTTAACAATATGTATCCAGGTTTGCCCAGGTATGTTCAGATTTATTCAGATTTGTACAGGTTTGTCCATATATGTCCAGGTTTGTCCATATATGTCCAGGTTTGTCCACATTTGTCGAGGTTTATCCACATTTGTCCAGGTTTGTCAACATTAGTCCAGGTTTGTCCAGGTGTGTCCATGTTTGTCTAGATTTGTCCAGGTTTTTCCATATTTGTCCAGGTTTGTCCACATATGTCGAGGTTTGTCCACATATGTCTAGGTTTGTCAATATTAGTCCATGTTTGACCAGGTGTGTCCAGATTTATCCAGATTTGTCTAGATTTGTCCAAGTTTGTCCATATTTGTCCAGGTTTATCCACATCTGTCAAGGTTAGTCAACATTAGTCCAGGTTTGTGTCCAGATTTATCCAGATTTGTCTAGATTTGTCCATATTTATCCAGGTTTAACAACTTTTCATCAGGTTTACAAATTGTGTCCAGGTTTCAAATGTGTCCAGTTTTGTTTTCAGGTTTACAAATGTGTCCAAGTCTACCAATACATGTCCAGGTTTAACAGCATGTGTCCAGGTTTAACACATATGTGTCCAGATTCAACAATATGTGTCCAGGTCCAGTGGACTGGTCTGACAGAAACGTTACTGTCAGATCGATCTGACACAATACCTTCTCTTTCTTTTAGGGTTGATCAAGATTTGATCTTTACGTTTTAATTTATCTAATATGCATGTTCTATGTATGATCATTGTTGTTTTTTAATTAATTATGTAGTAATTTAATTTGTATTAAATTTATTTTAAATCTTGATTATGACCGAATTTTGACCTAATTAATTAATTTAATTTGATTTAGGGCATAATATAAGCTTTATTGATTAATCAAATGAAAAAGGTTCAATTTTGGCTTAAATTTTAAAAGGGCCGAATGTTAGTAGTTTAATAGGAACATTTATATTGTAAATTTTATTTGGACTATAATCAATTTTTAGGATATAAAAAAAGGATTATTATGATTAATTAATTAAAGCATAAATTATATGATGAATTGATTAAAAGATATAAAATATGGGCTATTGGTTTAAGAATGTTGAGTGGACTAATTAAAAATTTGACCTTATAAAATAGGTTAATTTGATTAAAGATGATAATTTTACTAGTTTAAGGATTAGGGTTTTAATTAAAATACATATTCTTAAAAACAAGAAATTAATTTGGTAAATAAAGGGACATAGCCTAGTGGTGTTAGGGATTAAAAAAAAAAAATTATCTTCAATATAGGTGAATCTTGAATAATTAGGGTTATTTGGATTCTTAATGAATTAAAGTTCTAGGATCAATTATAAGAATTAATATTGTTTTGATTAAAATAAATTGGTAATTTTTTTTGATAATATAGAAGAGGGCTGAATTGCACTAAGAGTGAAAGGAAAAGAATATGGATTATATATATATTAATCGAATAGGTGTTATTGCATGATAAATTTTCAAGCATGAAATATTTAGCTGATGACTGTTTTGTTGATAATAATATTATTTATTGTTGTGTTGTTATTATTTGTTTATTGTGTATTTTGTGTAAAATGTATATCACCTGAGTCAAATGATATTTATAGGTCAAAAAGTTTAAAGGTTGGTTAAGGATATCAGATAAAGTAAGATAAGATAAGTATTATAGTCGTCAATTGGACTTAAGAAGTAATTGTTGATTGAAAAAGAAATTTTTATTGACCTCATCATGATTATGTATGTCGGTATGAATTTGATTTTACTAGTTAAAGTTAAGGTAAAGATTTAATACGGATTTTAGGAAGTGGTCACCTGGTCAGTGAAACTCGAGTAGCTAATTTGGGTGAAGTCGAGGCCACTACCCTATTGCGGTCTTTTGGTAGTCCTAGGATGTGTTGTCGTCTGGGTAGCGGTACATGAGCCACTACTTAGGAGTTATGGCGATGCTTATACATAGTTCCTTGCTCGGAGGGGTTACGGGTAGAATACACGAGTTCTTCTCGGCATGTTTTAGGAAAGTTGGGATGTACACCGGCAATCTTACGAGCATAATGACCGGACCATGGACTAATGGTTACTTAAACAATGAATTAAGATTAAGTTAAAAAAGATAGGAAGTCAGTGTTTCTTAATGCATAGTGCTGATTATATGAGTTTGATTTTGTTTTCCTCTGCGAAGAATGACAGATACATTAAAATGTTTATTTATCCAAAAACTCTATTTGCAATGTGCATTTTAAGCTATTTTTATCGTGCATGTGGCATTACAAATGCAGCAGTTACAAATACCCAAACTTATTTTGATTGTTCCTTTGGCACGATAAAAATAACCCACTATTTGGGATCGTTCCTTTGAAGGAATGGTCCAAGTAGAAGAGTTATTTGGATCGTGCCTTCAAGGCACGATCCTAATAGCAGGATTATTTGGATCGTGCCTTCAAATAACCCACTATTTGGATCGTTTCATTAGTGGGTTATATGTATCGTGCTTAAGGCAGGATCCAAATAAGTTTGGATATTTGTAACTGCTGCATTTGTAATGCCAAATGCACCATACAAATAGCCCAACATTTAAAATGCAAATGGAGATTTTTCCACATGTATTTATGCACGACATGTATGCTGATGTATGTTACATGTTCTTTTATTATTTTTCTTTAACTGAGCTATATATGTTTGTGTTCCACATTTAAGTGGAACAACCTTATTACTCGACTCTGAAGGTGGACCCCAACATTTCGGGTAAAGTCGAAGAGTAGTAGCTTTGTGTTTGTTCGGTTGTGGGTGTGTGAGATGCTAGATACAGATGAAGTCTCCACATAAATTACCTTTAGTAGTTCATGGGTCTAGGAATTTTAACAATAGATCTAGTATTTAATTTGTTTTTCTTCAGTTATGGATTTTAGTTTGATTTTCAATATGGATTATTTAAACTATGTTTCAAAAATTATTTTCGAAAACAATTTTTATATGTTTTATATATACTTCTAATATTGTTTTATTAATTTTTCATAATTTTACACAATTTTCATAAATCTTTAGAACTTTTAGAACATTCTAGGAAATTCCGAAAAGATCTGGAATGATTTGGAATGACCTAGAAGATCCAAGAAAGTCAAAGAATATTTCAGAATAATCAAGATCACTGAATCAATTAAATCCCATGAATCATAATGCAAATCACCATTAATCTTTGACCATGGATCTGAAGAGGACTTGCGCCTAGATGCGGATCATTTCTCCTCTGTGGTCTTTGCTGCTCCTTTGGCCTATAAATAAAGAGGCTCCTCGAGCCTTTGAAGGGACATTCGGAGACCCTAATCACCTCGAGCACTCCCCAACATTGCATACTTCTATTCTAAACCTTTCTCCCACCTGAAATCCCTCTCAAAACTTCTCTAGACACATCATAAACCTTCAAATCAATCAACCTTGATCAAGCACTTGCATTTTTCATCGTGGACTTTTACTTGGTTGTATTTAACCAAGGCACTACAAGGTAAACCTTTCTGAAGTCTCTATTCTTCCATCTCTCATTACTTCATTATAATTACAATAATTTCATTGTTTGATTAATTAAAATGATGATTAAAATTGAGATTAGTGATGATAATGGATGATACAATTCATGTGAGTGGTTAGTATAAATTGTGCATATATACAAATGTTTAATGCTTCAATCAACTTTTGTAATTCATTCTTTACAACATTCATAATAATTCGATCTTCCTTTCAACCACCATTATTTGTAATTAATTTTTAATAATTTCATTAGTTTTAATATGATCTAAATTTGATCCATTATCTAGTAATTCGCGCTTTAAGGACATTAAACGGAGATATCTATGAATTCAGGACTGATAATGGTACGACCACAAAAAGAGACCTAGTAGAGACCACTCGCAGGCAGGCGAGCCCAATACATGATTGGCTCGTAACCTGTCCTCGAACCCATACTCTGGTGCACGACCTATATGGGGCCAATTGCCCCTGACATTGGTACTTCTTCAGTGTCCGTGGACCGTATAAACGCACGGTGGCGACGACTCCTACTAGACCACATGTGTGCTGTTAACGAGAATTCAAAACACTCGTTACATAGGCGGCCTAAATCGACCCCTACAATGATACATTGCAAAAGCACTAGTAAATGCATCACCGTTAAATGAAAGGACATCAACTAGAGCAACATACACAAACAAATCTCTTATCACTTTAATTCCTTTCATCATTTTGATTACATAACACACAAACATATGGGACTCACATGTGACGACCCGACTCGCTTAAACCGGCTCGGAAGAAACCGATGAGTCGAATTGTCGATCTAACAAAGAAAGTTACTTAAAAATTAAAACAAAACCTCAAAATATTATTACTAAATCCCAAAAGTATAACACCCACAAGTTTGTACAATACTAAACCCAATGTAATCAATACTAAAAAGTAACTCCAAATACCGTCAGAGTTAGAATATACAGAATACATAAACTAAACGTCCAAACTAGAAACATAATACAACCTAAGATAGGAAAACAACGGCACTCGCCCAAACCAAAGCTAAGCAACACCTTCATCATCAGAGTTACCTGAAAAATTAACAACAATCCACTGTCAGTGGCGAGTAACATAACAGTCCCACCCTAACATGGATACACATAATCATAGAACAAATCAAACAAACACATCAGACTAAACATCCAACATGCGACATAATCAACATAATAACACTAACATAAAATTGACCAACTTTTAATTATTCAAACTTATCTTTAATTAATCTTTGTCGCTACCATTTACATTTTAGACCGGACTATGCAGGTACGAACGCATCTTACACGAACAAACTTTCCTACTATGTCAGGAATGAGAATCTTACTCCCAAACTGTAACGACCCTGATTTTATGGTATTTCTGCCATAAGTTTATGTGTATTTATGTGATGCTGTGTATACTTCAAATTAATTTTTGAACTATTTATTTTATTTTATGTGAATAATTTCGATTTAATTCGAATTATTGTATTTTGATTAGTTATTATTTATTTTTATTATTATTTAATTAATTAGAATTTTTATTATTTAATTTTCTAATTAATTATTTAATAGTTTGGGCTAAATCGATTTAAGCATGATTAATCATGCACTTTTTGTAAGTTAGCCCAATTAATCACGAAACCCCATTTTGGCCCATTTTGCAAGCCAAAACCGGCCCTCCCTTGTACATGGCAAGGATTTGCCACTTGCCATGCATTCACACCTTAAACCACTTCTATAAATAGAAGGGTTAGTAAGGCTTAAGCATCCATTTGCTAAATTGCCAACTTAAACACTTGCCAACAAAGTTTAAGACACCAAAATTCCCTCCATTGGCTCCCATTCCACACGCCATTTTTGGCTAATAATCCATCACATTTGTTCATCAATTTCTTAAACCCAAAACTTAAAGATCCATATCCTATTGATCTTTAAGTATCAAAACACAATCTAAATCTTTTGGTTTGCATTCAAGATCGTTAGTTTGGGTTTGATCGTGTTCGTGTTCGTGTGGTGGTTCGTGTGGAGCCGTGCAGTGGGAAGCCGTGCAAGTGGTGGTGCCGTGTGTTCGTGCAGTGGGCAGCCGTGCCAAGGTGGTCCGTGGTGGTGCAGGCCGTGTGTGCGTGTGGTTGCCGTGTTGCTTGGCCGTGTGTATTAGTGTTTCGGGCTACATTTTGTGTTGATTTGTGTGTTAATCTTCAATAAGGTAACATGCTTTCTCAACTTAATTGGTGTACTATGATTCATGGTATGAATTAAATGATTAAGATTAGTTATTGTTGAAGTTTGATCATGTTTTTATGTATGGATGTAAATCTGATTTTGATGTGGTTTATTGATGATTTGATGATTGAATATGATGATTTTATGTTTGTTTATGATAGTAGTAAGTTTATGTTTATCATGTTAAGTTTGATGAATTTTGGGATACTAGTAAGTTGGTAATTTCATGAATATGTATTGATTTATGCGTGTGGATTATGTATGTTGGATGAGTTCTTGATTGAAGTTCTTGAATCTTGATTGAGTTCTTGGTTGAAGATCTTGAATCTTGGATGAGTTCTTTATGAACCTTGGTTGAGTTCTTTGAGTTCTTGATGAGTTCTTGATGAGTCTTGATAAGTTCTTGATTAAGTCTTTTAAGTTAAAGAAAGTTAAAGAAAGAGTTAAAGAAAACGTTAAGATGTTGTAAGATGTTTGGTTTACGCGTTATTTTCTTAAGTCAAGGCGTAAGATGCAACTTAAGAAGTAACTAAGTGAGTAAACTTCGGATTAAAGATAAAGATGTAAGATTTAGCTTGATTTCGTATCTAGACGCCTAACCTTAGAGTAAGATTCTAAGGCTTGGGTTAACACGTTGCCCCTATCCTGACCGCGGTATTGGGATAGTGATTACCGCTATGTCGTCTTTTGACATGGATTTCCAGTAAGATTAGTTTCATGGGGGCGAGAGTAAGATTCTCAATCCTGGCATAGTTGGAAAGTTCGATCGCGTAAGAGGCGTTCGTACGAGCGTAGTCCGGTCTAGTTTATGAATGATTGCGCCAAAGATAAGTTTGGATAAGTTGGTTAAGTCGATTCTGTATTTGGCATGATTTTCGCATGATGTGATGTTCTTGGTTTGGATCCTTTGATTTATGCTATGTTCTTGTGTATTCCCGTTAGGGTGAGTCAGTTATGTTACTCACCACTGACGGTGGACTGTTGTTTACTTTTCAGGTAATTCTGATGATGAGGTTCTTGCTTAGTTTTGGGTTGGGCGAGCGCCGATTTTATGATTTAGTTGTATTTTCGTTATTCTATGATTTTGGATAGTATTGATCTATAGTAGTGAACTTGTATACTTTTGGTTTGGACTCTGACATGTGTTTGGAGTTACTTTTATTAGTATTGATAGTTTGACTTTTGGTTTAGTATTGTACAAACTTGTGGATATTTGTACTTTTGGGTTATAATAATAATATCTTGAGGTTTTGTTTTAATTTTTAAGTATTTGAGTTGTTAGTTATGACTATTCGACTCGTCGGTTTCTTCCGCGCCGATTTAAGCGAGTCGGGTCGTCACACAAACCCATGAACCCCATCTTACGAAAATTCATATCAAAAGACAACATAACAAGTCACAACAAAAAAATAAGCTTCGGCCGACCGCCTTTTACCGACCGTTAACGGTCGGTATTTAAACTTACCGACCGTCTTCGGTCGGAAAAATGCGGTCGGTGTGTAATTAGTCGAAAATTTTTTTTCACCGACCGACCCTCCGTCGGAAACATTTTACCGACCATTGACCGACTAAATAAAAAAAAATTTAAAAAAATATTATGGAGGTATTTTCCGACCGCCTGGCGGTCGGTAATACCGATCGACAGGCGGTCGGAAAATATCTCCTTCCAACCATTTTTTTTTTTTTGGCACTTAATAATTTACTGACCATGTGTCGTTCGGTATAGTATATTAATTTTCGCGGTTTTTTAATTTTAATATTTGTCATTTTTCGCGGTTTTTTCTTTCTGGATACCGACCGTTTTTCGGTCGACAAAGTGTTATGTCTTTTTTTTTCCATTACATTAAATAACAAAAAACCTTTATAAAAGAAATTAAATTATTTATTAATGAAAAACAGATTAAATATACGAAATAATATTTTATAATAATATTTTATATTATTTATATAAATAATTCGTAAAACACAAAAATTTGTAATACATATTACAGTTTCCAAAAACGTAAACTATAATAAACCGATATATAACAAACAACTACACTACGAAGGCTCCAGAACCGCCAGAACCGTCTGTGCGATCGTCGGGGGGTCGTCGGTGAATGGAAGACTGATCGCCGTCCATTTGCGCCTTCATCTGCTCGAGGTACTCCGCTTGCTTCTTGTGATCCTCCTCCAGACGACGCTGATGCTCCTCCCGTTGGTGGTCTCGCTCCTCCAGACGGCGCTCTCGCTCCTCTAACTGCGTCCTCGCTCGCTCGGACTCCTCCAAACGTTCGGTCATCTTTGCCAGTTGATCGGAAACTGATGGAGAGTAGGCAGATCCAACATGCCGCCGCGAGGTTCTCTCATAATAGAGAGAAGCTCCGTCTTTGCCGAACCCTAGAACCTCGCCCTTCCGGAAGCCACCAACCGTATCAAAGAAGACCTGGTTGGGATCCATCTCCGAGCCACTAGCCTGAGACTCCGAAAGGTTATGGTTATATTGTTCCTGCAAATTATGGGCGGAGTTAGTTCAAACAATTCAAAATAAAAGAACAATAAAGTTGACATTATGAATAAAAGAACACTTGTCATTTTAGACTATTTAGTTTGGAACAAAACTAAATAGGCCATTTTAGACTATTTCATTCCCAACTTCGCACCAATCAACGTAGATCATGTTTCAAGGGTTAATTCACAACTCATAACATTATTATCGACATTCTATCACTTATTTGCATGTTTTCGGGAAAGTTTAGAGGGTTTTGGAACAAAAACAAACTAAATAGGCCATTTTTGCCTCGTTTTGGTGTTTTCATTCCCAACTTCGCACCAATCAACGTAGATCATGTTTTAAGGGTTAATTCACAACTCATAACATTACTATAGACATTCTATCACTTATTTGCATGTTTTTGGGAAAGTTAAGAGGGTTTTGGAACAAAACCAAACTAAATAGGCCATTTTTGGCTAGTTTTGGGTGTTTTCATTCCCAACTTCGCATCAATCAACCTAATTTGTATTTTTAAGTGTCATTCATGTCCTATAATATTCATTCAAACTTTATATAACTTATTTGCATGTTTTCGGGAAAGTTTAGAGGGTTTTGGAACAAAAACAAGCTAAATAGGCCATTTTTGGCTCGTTTTGGTGTTTTCATTCCCAACTTCGCACCGATCAACGTAGATCATGTTTTAAGGGTTAATTCACAACTCATAACATTATTATAAACATTCTATCACTTATTTGCATGTTTTCGGGAAAGTTTAGCGGGTTTTGGAACAAAAACAAACTAAATAGTCCATTTTTGACTCGTTTTAGTGTTTTCATTCCAAACTTCGCACCGATCAACTTAGATCATGTTTTAAGGGTTAATTCACAACTCATAACATTATTATAGACATTTTATCACTTATTTGCATGTTTTCGGGAAAGTTTAGAGGGGTTTGGAACAAAAACAAACTAAATAGGCCATTTTTGGCTCGTTTTGGTGTTTTCATTCCCAACTTCGCACCGATCAACGTAGATCATGTTTTAAAGTTTAATTCACAACTCATAACATTATTATAGACATTCTATCACTTATTTGCATGTTTTCGGGAAAGTTTAGAGGTTTTTGGAACAAAAACAGACTAAATAGGCCCTTTTGGCTCGTTTTGGTGTTTTCATTCCCAACTTCGCACCGATCAACGTAGATCATGTTTTAAAGGTTAATTCACAAATCATAACATTATTATAGACATTCTATTGCAAATAATTAAAAAACAATCCTATTCGTACTCTTCGGCTTTAAAGCCAGAATTCCATTCTAAACATCAATTGCAAATAATAAAAAATCAATCCTATTCGTACTCTTCGGCTTTGAAGCCGGAATTCCGCTCTAAAAATCAAATTCATAGTAAAGAAGAAAGCATTACCATCACTTCCTTGGCCTTATGACTAATCGGAACCGGATCCTTCCCTGGTTGCTTCTTGAAGTGAGTATCAAGGAAGAGATCCGCAGCATCAGGCAGCTTCCCTCCTTTCGCCTTAGTCAACACAAAAAAATGTGCGTAAGGGTAGGATATATAATTAAATGTTAACGAACGAGCATTAATTACAATAATTGAATGAAATAGTAGACTAACCAATTGCTTAGCTCGTTGAGTGGTGGAGACAGATCCCGCGCAGTGAGAG
This sequence comes from Salicornia ramosissima, assembly GCA_951394345.1. Taxonomy (NCBI): domain Eukaryota; kingdom Viridiplantae; phylum Streptophyta; class Magnoliopsida; order Caryophyllales; family Amaranthaceae; genus Salicornia; species Salicornia ramosissima. The sequence goes on from OX596240.1 coordinate 12,989,285, forward strand.
GCCTGGGCCTTGCCACTAGCGTCGCCGCCTCTCCTGTTTGTCTTCGCTCGAGCCGACCTTTCCTTGAATAGCTTGTCATCGAGCCTACCCTTCATTGCCTGGTACATGTCATCACCAAGATAATTTGGTCGGTCTTTCCGCTTGTGCACTGTGTCATTGAATATGTCCTTCAGCCGTAATCCAGCCTTGGTATCATACGCATCCCGCACAGTGCCCTCGAGCTCAGGCCTCCAAATGTACTGTTTTTGCATTAGACCAAAGACAATCAAATATGTTAATGTAAGAGATTATATTTAAAAAAATATTATATCAAATTACATAATTTGTCTTACTGATTCCTTGAATAGCTTGTCATCGAGCCTACCCTTCATTGCCTGGTACATGTCATCACCAAGACAATTTGGTCGGTCTTTCCGCTTGTGCACTGTGTCATTGAATATGTCCTTCAGCCGTAATCCAGCCTTGGTATCATACACATCCCGCACAGTGCCCTCGAGCTCAGGCCTCCAAGTGTACTGTTTCTGCATTAGACCAAAGACAATCAAATATGTTAATGTAAGAGATTATATTTAAAAAAATATTATATCAAATTACATAATTTGTCTTACTGACCTTCCACATGTTCCACCAATGTACCTTGGTCGCCTGATCTACCTCAGTGTAGTTCTTCCAAGGCTGATGGAAGTAGGACTTGATGAAGTGTGTTATTGATCGAACAACAGCGCCCTTGTCAAACCTTGCACACAAAACATTCTAAGATTAAACAACATATGAATACAACTTAATTTCAATAGTGAAAACATTAAAAAATAACACAAAAACTCACCATAGGCCATCGGGGTCCAATTCTCGAACCCCAGCTATGGATGTAGAAGCTTCTCCCTAATCCTTGTCTCCACCCTCAACCTCACCAGTTTGTCTCTCAGGTTCTCGAGTCGGAGTAGTCTCAGGCGGAGGAGTAGAGTGAGACAAAGGAGTGACCTGAGGCAGCGAGGATGGAGTAGGCTGAGACAAAGGAGTGAGCTCAGACGTAGGAGTAGGCTCAGGCAGCGACGTAGGCTGAGACATAGCAGCGTGAGACACATATGGCTGAGGACGAAGAGGACGATGCCGAGGCCGAAGCTGTGGTATCGGAGGTAACCCCAACTGTGGTGGTGGAGGTAAGGTAAACGTAGGTTGAGTTGGACCGGAAGATGAACTCGCCGACCGTCTCCTAGACGACTCAACACGACGATGAAGGTCACCAGGACGCAATATCGGCCTAGACCAAGTAGGACGAACCGAAGACTGAGAGGGAGAATCTTGCCGGGTCTGGGAGTTCTGACTCTGATCCTCCGAATCTGACATGTTCCTGCAAGCTAAAATCCAACAAATTTCAAACAAACCGCATCAAACAAAATTCAGCAAGCTAAAATCCAACAAAACAGCTCAAAAAATCTAGAAATTGAACAAACGAAATTGAAGTAACGAATTTCGAGCAAAAAAGGAAAAAAATCATACATACAAAAAAAAAAACTAACATAATACACATACAAAATACATACATAGACATACATACAAATACATAATACATTAACATACATACATAATATACACACATACACATACAAATACATGCATAATACATACACATACACATACATACAAAAAAATTCAATAAAAATTTAATAAATTCAAAACAAAACAGCACATAAATAATACACACACATGGCGGTCGGCATTTCCCGACCGTTACCGACCATTACGTCGGTCGGAAATTTTTTTTCGACCGTTATGTTGGTCGGGAAAAAATTCCCGACTGTTTTCAGTCGGGAACGGTCGGTATCTTTCGATTAGGCAAATGGCGGTCAGTAAAAGCGGTCGGGCGAACGAGATTTTCTTGACAACAATTATAAAGATTCATAATAAATCAAATACAGAGGCAATTTTGTATTTCAATATAAATACAACTCAACTTTAAATCAACAATCAAATTTCTTGACTTATCAACACATTAGTTTATTATCATTATTCTAAGCTATATTGGGTACGAGTTTGTCGAGTTTTAGGGGTCCTACAGTCGTGTTGGGAACGAAAATCGCATAAATTGGCCATTTTCGCCCTTAATAAGTTTCACTTGCCCAAACAATCATATCTCGTTATTTTAAACCACATTGAAGTTTATTTTCATTATTCAAAGCTATGGGGAACAAGTTTTTTGAGTTTTAAAGGAACTAACATAATACATATACATAATACATAGACATACATACAAATACATAATACATTAACATACATACAAATAAATAAATAAATACATATGCATAGAAATTTTTGGACAAAAAAAAAAATCAATAAAACTTTAATAAATTCAAAGTAAACAATACATACATAATATATACATAATACATACACATACACATACATACAAATACATACAAGTACATACATTTACACATATCTACACATAATTTAATAAATTGAAAAACAAAAAAAAATAAAAAAACCCTAACCGAGGTGAGGAGGGCGGCGGAGAGACAGTGGCGGCACTTATTGACGGCGGTGACACAGGACGGACGGCGGCGGGACGACAATGAGCAGCCGGTCGCAGGTGGCCGGAAAGAGAAGGAGAAAGAGAAGAGAAAGAAAGAGAAGGAGAAAGAGAAGAGAAAGAAAGAGAAGGAGAAAGAGAAGAGAAAGAAAGAGAAGGTGACGCCGGTCGCAGGTGGCCGGTGGTGCAGTGACGCCGGTCGCAGGTGGCCTGAGGTGAGGGAGAGAGAGAGTTAGGGTTTGGGCGGTTTTCAAACGTTTGGAGGGAGAGAGAGTGGAGAGAGATGTTAAATGTGACTTCAAAAATCACGACTCTGTATTTAAAATGAGTCGTTATTTTTCCGACCGACTACACGGTCGGTATCGGTCGGTAAATTCCGACCGTCTATAGGCGGTCGGCATTTATCGACCGATACCGACCGTGTAGTCAGTCGGAAAAATGTTTTCGACCGTCCTGACGGTCGGTACAAAATTACCGACTGTGTTCAGTCGGGAACGGTCGGTATTTTTCGACTAAGAAAATGGCGGTCGGTAAAATCGGTCGGGCGAACGAGATTTTCTTGTTGTGAGTATACACTATCCCAATACCGCGGTTAGGATAGGGGCAACGTCTTAACCCAAGTCTTAGAATCTTACTCCAAGATTAGCTGTCCAAAAGTAAATTTAAGCTAATCTTTACATACTTATAACTTTGTTATTCTCAAGATCGCTTCTTATGCCTTTTCTTGAGTCTAACCATCAAACATTACCACTTCTTAATCAATCTTTATCAATTCTTTAACTTTCTTTAAACCTTTCTTTAGAAAACTTAATCTTTACATATCTTCAATAAAACTTCAATAAACTTTAACACTTAAAGATTACATGACTTACTTCAAGATTTCAAGATTCAACCAAGAACTCATCAAGAATTCAAAGAACTCATCAAGAACTCAACAAGAACTCAAACAAGACTCATCATCACACGAAAATCCTCAACAATAAAATCATCAAAACATGCATCAAACTTCACATAAATCATACATAAACATGATCAAACTTAAGACTAACATGGGACATCATAACACGCATGAAAACTCAACAAATTATCATCCATATTACAAGCAACAAAACGAAAAAAAAATTTATTTTTTAAATAACAAGCTGCAAAATTAGAGTAACAAATTACAAGCAACAAAATTTACACTTTAAGCAAAAAAATTTACACTTTAAGCAAAAACATTTACACTTTAAAAGCAATAACCAACAAACAACAAGCAATTTACAACTTAAATCTAAATTGAAAACAAGCAATAAGTTATTTATAACAAGCAATTAACAAGATACAAGCAATTTACAATTTACAACAAGCAAAAAATAACCCAAATTTACCAAGAAACAGCAATTTAGACCCTTTATAACAAGTAGCAAACAATTATAACTTAAAAAGATATTGAAAGTGAACAGATCTAAAACTAAGAAAAAAAAACAATACACGAATGAAAATAGATCTAAATTGAAAACTAGGGTTAAATCGAAAGAAAAAACCTGAAGTCATGAAGAGAAGGTTTCGAATGAGAAGAGATGGTGGTAGCGTGATCGCATGGTGGTGTCGAGACTTTCGAGCTAGAAGCCACCAGTGGCAGTGTGGTTTGCTGGTGGTCGTGGAAGCTGAGGAGTCAGGAAAGGAAGATGAAGGGAGAGTTTCTAGTGATCACTAGTGGAAAAAAACCCTTTTGCTACGGTTTTTTAAGGGGTTTTTGTTGCGGTTATGAACCGCAGAAAATCAAGGGTGCAGCAAAAACCCATTTTTTTCATTTGTTGCGGTTCAACCGCTGCAAAAAGGTAAGCTATTTGTTGTGGTTGTTTAACATAACCGCAATAAATAGCTTACCTTTTTGCTGCGGTTTTGATGCATAACCGCAGCAAATGGCACTTTTTTGCAGCAGTTTTTTTTAATAACCGCAACAATTGGCACTTAAAAACAAAGCAATAATACCTAAATAACCGCAGCAAATTGCAGGTTTTTGAGGATGTCTTTGGGTTTTTGTAATTAATATATAAATCACATTAAATCGTAATAAATTACAACGTTTTGGAATAAATACTAATAATCAAATACATACAACTTAATTTTACCAATTGTACAAGAGTACAATACATTACTAAATTATTCATAAGACATTAATACTGAATGTTGAATTTTAATAAACTAATAAATTTGAGAAACTGTTTATACAAGTATCAATCACGAACCATGCGTGTACAAGAATTTGGCAAGCTCTTCAGCGGTGAATGATCCTTCTCGAACCGATGGATTATATAATTAACTTAGTATGATAAGCTCGAAAAATAAATACACATATGCATATATAATCATACAAACACATCCAACATATAGATACACTTGTATATAAACAAAAAAAAGGTTAGAGAGTTTAGGAACATAAACGAGACAAATAGGTCACTTTTGGCTCTTTTTGTGTGTTTTCAATCCCATCTTCGCACTTATCAACCTAGCTCATGATTTTAAGGTTCATAGATCTCCTATAACATTCAATAAACATTCCAGGACTTATTTGTGTGATTTCGGGCAAAGTTAGAGAATTTAAGAACAAAAACGAGCCAAATAGGTCATTTTTGGCTCGTTTTGGGTGTTTTCAATTCCATCTTCGCACTACTCAACCTAGATAATGTTTTCAAGGTTCATAGATGTCCTATAACATTCAAATAAACATTCCATGACTTACTTGTGTGATTTCGGGCAAAGGAAATGAGTTTAGCAACAAATACGAGCCAAATAGGTCATTTTTGGCTCGTTTTAGGTGTTTTCAATCCCAACTTCGCACTAATCAACCTAGCTCATGATTTTATGGTTCATAGATGTCCTATAACATTCAAATAAATATTCCAAGACTTATGTGTGATTTCGGGCAAAATTAGAGAGTTTAGGAACAAAAAACAAGCCAAATAGGTCATTTTTGGCTCGTTTTGGGTGTTTCAATCCAATTTTCTCACTAATAAACCTAGCTCATGATTTTAAGGTTCATAGATGTCCTATCACATTTAAATAAACATTCCATGACTTACTTGTGTGATTGCGGGCAAAGTTATAGAGTTTTGGAACAAAAACAAACCAAATAGAAAGAGATAATCATAATGTTAATTGAATGAATAACAAATACTTACTGTTTCCACATCATCTCAGTTCGTACAGCTAGAGATGATATCATATATGTAGCGCATCACATAGTATCCGCAATCAACACCATTTTGTTGTTGCACACACTTTGAATTTCATAGCACATAGAAAAGGCATGAATAGTCAAAATATGTTCATAATATGGAAAGCACATAACTTAAGTCAACATGATTGGGATATTTAACTTAACTGATATAAATGTTGGAGTCATCATGCTTGAGCGTATCTTCTTCATCACACTATACCAATAATAATAAAATAAAGGTGATGGTAAATACGAGTAGTTGTTAATCAAGTTAATGGAATACACATTTCAATTACTTTAGTAACGTACCGATTCAACCAAGTCATGATCATCAAATCACGTGGCGGCTGAACATGGCAAGAATCAAATTGATACACCGTGTATGTTGAAGGTGATATCAAGAGAAGCACCCAATGCTAACTACCATCATAACAAAGTCGATGGTCAGTTAATGATTTTATAAGAATTTAATAAGCACCCGTGTATTTAATTTAAACATGGACATGGTAATTATGAAGGGTTACCTCTGAAGGTAAGGAGCGAGAATGAACTTCTTATTTGCTCGAATTTCCTCTACTATACTAGTTTTAAGGTACTCTCGCACTTCAGTTCTGTCCTTGGCACATCGTAGATAATATATCTGTTGAGGGCACAACCACCCAACCTTTAGAGTAGCTTCGCATCCGACCACATTGGAGTAAAGAGAACTACAAGAAAATAAACAAAGAGTTGTCATCAAAAGAATTGTTACACTATACATCAACAAGAATTCTAGCTATTTATATATAGTCGTAACCTCATGAAATCTTGTAATAACGAAATGACCAACATATCCCCAGCAAGAAACTCACTGATATCTCCCTTGGTAACATAAGTTTCTACATCCTCAAAGTAGTGAAATTGTCATTTACTCAACATTACTTTTAAAGGGACGTCATCTGGCTCATCTTGAACACTTGTATGCAACCATTGACACGTGACAGACAGTGATGTTTCATGTCCTAGATTTGAAACCTTTGACGAAATCCTCCTCTGTAGATCATCATGTTGTTTTGGTGAATCTCCCTTCTTGTTATGTGAATTAACTTCCTTCGATGTAGTGGGTCCTATCTTTTTGCACTCATTGTTCTTCCCCAACTCTTTTTGCTTAGGTTGTGCCTCGACCGCCTATTTTAATAACAAATTCAATTACTTTTTATGATATTAAATTGTATGAAAAGTATAAAAGATAGGCAATTATTAACCAAAATGTAATGTGTTGATCCAACCTCTTCCGAAAACCGCACCCATTTTTCGCGGCCATGTCACAAAAGTCCCTCGTGTATCAGCCAAAATCATTAATCCCCAATTCGGACGTGGAATAGGCAGTGCCATATCTTCCCATCCGTCTACAACTGAATCAAGGGATACAGAACAATTACTGCATCAATTGCTTCACAATGAGACTTTTCCCCCTGATCTGGTGGTTGTAGATTCCCAAATACAACTACAACTAAGTCCCCAATTTTTTGTTTGGGATCAGGTACCATCCTTTCACAAGGGGTCTCCTCCTGTATAAAATGAAGTAAATAATTTTAAAATTAAACCATGACGACTTAATAATTTAAATGCACATAGGATTATTTGGTTAGTATTACTTCTACATTAGGAATGTGATGTCACTAGTAGAAAAATCCCCTATTAGTATCGTTTTTTTTAGCTAATAGAGGCGTTAGTAATAGAGAATTCTATTAGTATCGTTTGTGAAAAACGATAGTAATACATACTATTAGTATCGTTTTTAGTAAAAAAAGATACTAATGGACTCTCTATTAGTATCGTTTTTTAATAAAAAAATGATAGTAATAGTGAGTCTATTACTTTCGTTTTTTCATAAAAACGATATTAATAGACTCCATATAATACTAATATTTTTTTCATTTAAATTTATATTTGATTTTTGGGCCAAAAATATATATATATATATAAATATGCATCCTTTAGGCATTATCTGCAGCCCTATTCAATTCTGTATAATGTACAATAATATAATTTTTTTTAATTAATTAAAATTTTAAACGACATATATAATAGAAGTTCGATGTATATATTCATATAAAATATAGTTTACAAGAACGTTGGATACGATCGATGTTTACGAAGTAACTATAAATAAAATGTATAAATAATGTGCTACTAATACAAATTTTATTTAATTAGGATCGGACATGCAATAAGAAATTTAGCCTGAAGAACCTCGCCCATTGCTCGCGAACCCCATCCAACTCTCCTTTGGTATATGGGGTAGATCTTCGAATGTAGTCCTTCAAAATCAAAGATTGAAACAAAAACATATAAGTAATGTTATAGACGCCATTTTACTTAGACTTTTAGGGCCACAATATTTGCAAACTAAAAAAAAAGATGTTCTGTTGTAGACCTACCTAAGCTATGACGGGCAAATGAAAGATAATTCGCACTAAATTAAACTTAGAGTAATCTTAGCTTAAAACCTGATTTGCTACTTTTTTAAGGTTTATCCATGTTCTATATCATTCAAGAAACATTAAATGACTTATTTGCATGTGCTTGGCAGAAAATAGGGTGTTTTGAACAAATACAAGACAAACACAGTGACTTATTTTAGCTATTTTTGGGGTTTTCATGGCAATTTTCCTACCAACCAACCTATATCCTGCTTTTAAGGTTTATCCATGTTCTATATCAATCTTTTAAGCATTAAGTGACTTATTTGCATGTGTTTGTGCGGAAATATGACGTTTTGGAACAAAAACAAGACAAATATGACATTTTTTTTATGTTGTTTTCGTTTCCATATTCCTACCAATTAACATATATACTGTGTTTAAGGTTTATATTTGATTTGAATGATGACAAACCAGTTCTCTATACTTGATGTCTATGTATATTTGTATATGAACAGGTTGAATCAAGTGAGGACTGATCAAGGCAACCATGAAGGCCTTGAGATACTTGAAGATCAGAAGCCAAGAGCTTGGAGTTATTTATTTTTTATATTTCTAGGATCTTCTTGTAAACTAGACTTAGGAAAATATTCTTAGTGTTTTTTAGTAAAGAGCAAAAATACTTTAAGTTTACATCCAGTAAAGAGAACAGGCCAAGAACAAGCTAAGAACAGGCACAGAACAAGCTTGGAACAGTTCCCTTTACCAGATGTAGACTTAGTAGTACTGAGACCACTGTGGGAACAGACCTCAGGATTACGCACGTGATCCGTACAATTTTTAGTGTTCAAAATTATCTTTGAAAAATTTGGATCACTTGTACTTTGGAAATCTGCCAAATTGATTTGCAAAATCAGCTCATTAAATGCAATGTACTTTGTTTGGACTTTAGTGTACATCTCTCTTCCCATAGTGGAAAGAGACAAAGTCTGAAACTAGAACACTACACTTGTGTCAGCTGAAGTGGTTTACACAATTTAGGCAAGTTTCCAAACACACTTCTAGAGGACGGTTTTTTCCTTGCCTATATAAACAATCTTTGCAAAAACCCTAAAAGACTTTTGCTCTCCAAAGAAAACCAAGTCATATTTTCTGAGAGTCTATCCTTATTCCAAAACTATCTCCATATCCATCTTTAAGAGAAAAACTTACGGAGATTTAAGTTTGTAATATTTGAACCACTTAGAGGGAAGTGGTTGGGGAGTGTTCTGTGAACACTGAGTGAACTGTTAGAGTTAACAATTGGGGAATTAAGTGTTACATAGTTATAGCATTTAAATTGAGTGTGTAACCTTGTTATTATTCTGAGTTGATTAATGATATTGGTGAGAGAGTGGAGGACGTAGGCTTGTTTAGAAGCCGAACCTCGTTAAATCTTTGTGTCCCTACTCTTTACTTACTGTTCTCTCGTTGTTCTCACAAAAGTATAAACAAAACTTGAAAACGATTGAAAAAACTTACATACTCAATTCAACCCCCCCTTCTTGAGTGTACATTGAACTAACAATTGGTATTAGAGCCTAACTTCTCAAAAGGTTAACTACCTAGAGGAGCAAGAAGATGTCTACTCAAGAATCAAACAATTCAAGACTCCCCAAGTTCAATGGCACTAACTACTCTTGGTGGAAGAATTGCATGAAAAATCTTATCATTGGGATAGATTATGAATGCTGGATGATTGTCAAAAATGGACCCACGTTCATCCACAAGAAGAATCAGGAAGGGCTCACAGTTCCAAAGATAGAAGAAGAGTACACAAGTGAAGACTACAAGAAGCTAGAAAAAAATGCAAAGGCAATGTCACTTGTTCAACAAGGAATTGCAGAATGTGAGGTAAATCGAATTCTAGCTTGTTATTCTGCAAAGGAAATATGGGATACACTAGAGCTTGCATATGAAGGCAACTCTGAGGTGAGAAGGTCAAAAATTGACATGCTTATGTCAAAATATGAGGTCTTTGAAATGACTAGAGATGAAAATATAAAGGACATGTTTACAAGGTTCATGACCATTGTAAATGAACTAAAGACATTGGGAAAGACCTTCTCAAGTGAAGAGTTGGTGAGGAAAATGTTGAGAAGCTTATCAAGGAAGTGGATGCCCCAGGTTACAGCCATACAAGAAGCAAAGGATCTGTCCTCACTATCTCTAGAACAACTTATTGGTTCCTTGATGACTCATGAGATGTTGGTAGATTCAAAGGCTGAATCTAGCTCAAAAAACAAGGAAATGGTCCTCAAAGCAGAGGAATCTGAGGATGATGAAGATGATATAATTCTCATGGCCAGAAGGTTTGAAAAATACCTTAGGACAAAGTCCAAGGGTAAGTTTGTAAAAGGAAGGAACAGTTCTGGAGAATTCAGGAAAACCAGTTCCAATGCTGGTTGCTATAAATGTGGGGAAATGGCGCACAGAATAAAGGAGTGTCCAACATGGAAAAATCCCAAAGGAAATCCTGGAGTCCAGACTGAGAAGAAGGTTTTCAAAAGAGCTATGTTGGCTGCGGTTTGGGGAGATTCAGAATCAGAGAATGAGGAAGATGAAGAAGAAGCAAATCTCTGTCTAACTGCTTTCACATGCACAGACCAGTCTAAGGTCTGTTTGGAAAAAGAAGAAGTTCTCTGTCTCATGGCTGGTGGAAGCACTTCAGATGACAACCAGGTATGTTTTAATGATTTAAAGGCAAACATGCATAATCTAGATAGAGATGAACTGCTTGACTATCTTGAATTCACCATTGATCAATGCATTAGTGTTGGGTCTGCTTATCAGAACAACAAAAAGAACTTAAAAGAAACAGTTCGAGAGCATGAAATATGTGGTGCTAGATCTGCTGAACTTGAGCTTATTTGTGAAGAACTTAAAGAAAAAAATTTTGAACTTGAAGTAACAGCAGATCAGCATTAAATGGAGCTTGAGACATTAAACTCCAAACCAGTCCCTAAAGAGGATGAACTTTTTGAAAAAATTGAAAAGGGGTTTAATGAGCTCAAGAAATTCACCACACATAACTCAAACTTTCAACTGCTAAAAGACACATGTACCTTGAGTAAATCTGATATCATACTTGCAAATGACCATTTAATTGAAAAACTTGAAGATTTACACAAGGAACATAGTGAGCTTAAGGGTTCTGAAGAGACTGGTTCTCCCACTGCCTTTGATGAGGTTTTGGATGTTTTACATGATGAGTGCATAGCTAAGATATGTGATCTTGAGGCTGAACTCATCTTGCTAAAACAAGAAAACATCAAGAAGACCAGTGACGAACCAGATCCCTCCCTGGTCTCAAGACTACAGGATGACCTTCAAAAGACTAGACTTGACTTAAAATCTTTTGAGAAACAGAATGAAGTTCAACTTAAGAGGCTTGAGAACAAGGAAAATGAGCTAACAGATTGTATGAACCAATTGAATAAAATGTTAGATGCTCAGAAAACCCTAAACTTCCTTACATCCCAACCTGGAAATTCTCAAAGGTTTGGTTTAGGGTATTCTGGATCTAGTTCTACAACTGTTCTTGGCAGAGACAACACATGGTTGGATGAATTTAAGAAAGACAAGTATATATTTGCCAAGGATATGCATCTTTGTACCTATTATGGTAAGAGTGGTCATGTTGCTAACAAATGTTTCACCAAAAAGAAACATGACAAGAAAAATAAAACCTACACCCAACAAGTGTGGGTTAGGAAGGTCAAGGTTGAAAGTGTTTCAAAGAACAAGGAACCCAAGCTGGTCTGGGTTCCTAAAACTAACCTTTAGTTTGCTTGTGCAGGTACGAGTGAAAGGAAAGCCATATTGGTATTTGGACAGTGGTTGCTCAAGACACATGTCCGGGGATAAAGAACAATTCCTTTCAGTCACTGCATTCGGGGGAGGGCACGTGACATTTGGTGACAATAGAAAATGACTTATCAAAGGAGTAGGTAAGGTTGGTAAGTCACTCTCCCAAGCAATTGACAATGTTTACTATGTAGAAGGTTTGAAACATAACATTTTGAGCATATCTCAACTATGTGACAAGGGAAATAAAGTGAATTTTGAATCAAACACTTGTCACATAGTGAACCCTAAGACAGGGGAACTGGTCTGTGAAGTAACAAGACATAACAATGTGTATATTACATATTTAAGTTAAATTCCACAGAACAGCGCCCTCTGCCTTAGTGTTGTAGAGGATGACCAATGGCTTTGGCATAAAAGATTAGGACATGTTAGCTTCACTTTGCTCAACAAGTTGAGAACACAAGATTTGGTGATAGGTTTACATGACATCAAACATGTGGCAGACCAGCTCTGTCAAGAGTGTGCAAAGTGCAAGCATGTGAGATCATCTTTTAAACCAAAGAAAGTGGTTAGTTCCTCTAGACCATTTGAACTTGTGCACATGGATTTATGTGGACCTATGCGTGTACAAAGTAGAAATGGCTTTAGTTATGTATTTATCTTAGTTGATGATTACTCTCGTTTCACTTGGACCATATTTTTGAAATACAAAGATGAAACTTTTGATGAATTTGAAATTTTAGTGAAACAGGTCCAGAACAAGATCAATCATCAGTTAGCATCTATCAGATCTAATCATGGATCAGAATTTGATAATGCTAGCTTCATAACCTATTGTATGGAGCATGGTGTTTCTCACAACTTCTCAGCCCCCAGAACTCCACAACAAAATGGAGTTGTTGAAAGAAAGAATCGCACTCTAGAAGAAATGGCTAGAACTATGCTTCTAGAGAGTGGTCTGTCCAAGAAATTTTGGGTTGATGCTGTGAGTAGATCATTCTACATACTCAATAGAGTTTTGCTAAGACCAATACTAAGAAAAACACCTTATGAACTTCTAAGGGGTCGAAAACCAAACATTGAACATTTAAGGATATTTGGTTGTAAGTGTTTTGTACACAACAATGGTAAGACCAGTTTGGACAAGTTCGACCCCAGGAGTGATGAAGCTGTTTTTATAGGGTATTCTCCTCATAGCAAGGCATATAAAGTTTCAACAAAAGAACCTTGTGTGTTGAAGAGAGTATCCATGTGTTATTTGATGAAACTAACATGTTCTGTGACGACCCGACTAGCTTAAATCGGCGCGGAAGAAACCGACGAGTCGAACAGTCATAACTAACAACTCAAATACTTAAGAATTAGAACTAATACCTCAATATTATTATTATAATTCCCAAAAGTACAAATACCCTCAAGTTTGTACAATACTAAACCAAAAGTCAAACTACAAGTCTAATATACGATAAACTTCAAACACATGTCAGAGTCCAAAACCAACGTATACAAGTCCATACTACGATCTAATACTATCCAAAATCAATAAACAACGAAAATACAATCATATCAAAATATCGGCGCTCGCCCAACCCAAAACTAAACAAGAGCCTCATCATCAGAATTACCTGAAAAATAAACAACAGTCCACCATCAGTGGCGAGTAACATAACTGACTCACCCTAATGGGAATACACATGAACATAGCACAAATCAAATAACCAAACCAATCATCAAAACATGCGAAAATCATCCAATAACAAACTCGGCTCAAATATCTTATCCAAACTTATCTTTGGCGCAATCATTCATATACTAGACCGGACTACGCTCGTACGAACGCATCTTACGCATTCGAACTTTCTACTATGTTAGGAAATGAGAATCTTACTCCCAAGTCCCGTGAAACCAATCTTACTGGAAATCCACATCCGAAGACAACATAGTAAGACTCCAACTATCCCAATACCGCGGATGGAATAGGGGCAACGTCTTAACCCAAAAACATAGAATCTTACTCTAAGTTTTAGGCGTATAGCTACGAAATCAAGCTAAATTATTAATTACATCTTTAAATCTTAATCAACTTAATCATAACATAATTAATTTCAAGAATTGCCTTTGCGCCTTGATTCTCGAAAATAATCAGTTAAATCACGAAGTTATTCTCAAGAATTGCCTTTACGCTTTAATCTTGAGTCTAACCAACACTTAACCACTTTCTTAAAACCATTCTTTAACTATCTTTAACATTATCTTTAACTTTCTTTAACATCTTAATCACTTTCTTTAACTTCCAAGACTCAACCAAGAACTCATCATGACTCAACAAGAACTCAACAAGAAACCATAAAGAACTCATCCAAGATTCAAGAACTTCAATCAAGAACTCAATCAAGATTCAAGAACTTCAATCAAGAACTCATCCAAACACCATACATCACACGCATATCATCATCATCAAACCATGAAATTACCAACTTACTATTATCCAAAATTAATCAAACTTTTACACAATCATCATGATCACCAATCCAACATATTCAATCATAAAATAACCATATTCCATCATCAAATCATCATTTAAAACAACATAAAATCATATTTGATATCATACACAAAAACATGATCAAACTTCATTAAAATCAATCCTAGTCATCTAATCTATACTATGAAACATAGTATGCCAAATAAGTTGAGAAAGTATGTTACCTTATTGAAGATATACACACAAAAACAACACAAGAAGCTGCCCGGAATTCGAACACACACACACGGCCTCAACACGAGTGCACCACACGAGCACGGCTTGGCTTCAACCACACGAACACGGGCACACCCACACGGCACCACTGCACGGCTGCTGCACGGCTGCTGCACGGCTGCTGCACCACGCACACACGGCCCACGAACACAAGCACCACCACTTGCACGGCTTCACACACGAACACCCACACGAACAAGACACACGAACCAACCCGGAAAACCACCCAAACCAATGATCTTGATTGCAACAAATGGGTTTAGATTGTGTTTAGGATACCTAAAGATCAATACACTTTGAATCTTTAAGTTTAAGGTTAGAATTGATGATGAACAATTGAAGGCTTGTTCATCTCAAAAATGGCGTGTGGAAATAAGGCAAGAGAGGGAGTTTTTGTGTTTTGAATTTGATGACAAGAGATGGCAAGTGTAAATGGCAAATGAGCATAAGGGATCATCAAGCCTTACTAACTACTCTATATATAGAGTTTAGTGAAGGTGTGAACATGAAGCAAGTGGCAAAATTTGCCATCAAACATAAGGCCAACCGGCCAAGCTAAGGTAATGGGCCAAAAATGGGCTTTCGTGATCAATCGGGCTAATTTATAAAAATAACATGATAAATCATGTATAAATCGATTTAGCCCAAAATATTAAATAATTAATTAGAAAAATTAAATAATAAAAATTCTAATTAATTAAATAATAATCAACATAAATAATAATAACTGCAAATAAAATAATTCGAATTAAATCGAAATTATTCACATAAAATAAAATAAATAGTTCAAAAAAAATAAATTTGAACTACACATAACACCACATAAATACACATAAATTATGGCAGAAAATATCATGAAAATCAGGGTCGTTACATGTTCAACAAGCCTGTGTAGGTAGATGATGATGAAGGCTTTGAAATTGGGATGACAAATTTCACTTGAGCTGAACCAGAGAACACTGCTGAACCAGACTCTCCAACTCCTCCTGAAAACAACAATGAGTCTGATGCAGTAGAGGGAAATGCTAAACAGGTTGTTGAACTCAGTGACTCTCTTGCCCATCCAACTAAAGATGAAGTGGGAGAGAACACTGAAGAAACTGGTCCACCCTCTCAAAATGAAAATGAAATAGGGGGAACCAGTACAGACATTGGTTGTAACTTAAGTGACACAAATGCTGTAAGAAAGAGTATGTTTAAGCAAAGAAGCTCTCACCCTTCTGATCAAATCATTAGTGACTTATCAAAAGGAGTCCAAACTAGAAATTTTGTTTGGAAGAACTTCTGTGCTGACTTCTCCTTCTTATCTCACATAGAACCAACTGACTATAAGATTGCACTAACTGATCCTGATTAGATCTTGGCCATGCAAGATGAGTTGAACCAGTTTGAAAGAAATCAGGTTTGGCATCTTGAACCAAGAACCAATGAGATGTCAGTTATTGGAACCAAATGGGTCTTCAGAAACAAAATGGATGACTCAGGTACTATTGTCAGAAACAAGGCCAGGCTAGTGGTTCAAGGGTTTAACCAACAAGAGGGAATAGACTATGATGAAACCTTTGCTCCAGTAGCCAAGCTTGAGGCAATAAGAATCTTAATTGCCTTTGCTGCTCACATGAACTTTAAACTCTTTCAAATGGATGTTAAAACTGCTTTTCTAAATGGTTATTTGAAAGAAGATGTGTATGTGGAACAGCCCCCTGACTTTGAGGATAGAGTTTGTCCAGATCATGTCTACAAGTTAGACAAAGCTCTTTATGGCCTCAAACAAGCCCCTCGTGCTTGGTATGAGAGACTCTCTAGCTTTCTTATTGAAAATCATTATGAGAGAGGTTCAGTGGACAAAACTCTATTCTTAAAGAAAAAGGCAACAGATCTGTTAGTGGTCCAGGTATATGTTGCTGATATTTTGTTTGGGGCTACTAATTCTGTTTTGTGTGATGAGTTTGCAGACCTAATGAAGAGTGAATTTGAGATGAGTATGATGGGAGAACTTGGCTTCTTCCTAGGGCTTCAAATCAAGCAAGTAGATGATGGAATCATGATCGACCAACAAAAGTATCTCAAGGAGCTACTCAAGAGATATGGTCTGCAAGATAGCAAGTCCTATGACACACCTATTCCTACCTCCTCTAAACTGAGCCTAGATGAGAAAGGAAAGGATGTTGAGGATAAGCTATACAGAGGTATGATTGGATCACTTCTCTACTTAACAGCTAGTAGACCAGACATAGTGTTCTCAGTTGGGTTGTGTGCAAGATTTCAAAGCAACCCAAAAGAGTCTCATCTAAAAGCTGTTAAGAGAATTTTTAGGTACCTGAGTGGTACAGAGGACAGGTGCTTATGTTATCCAAAGGGAAGTAATTTTGATCTTTTAGGATACACTGTTGCTGATTATGCTGGTTTTAGTGTGGACAGGAAGAGCACTTCAGGAATGGCTCACTTCTTAGGTTCTTGTCTCATTTCATGAGGATCTAAGAAACAAAATTCGGTGGCTTTATCCACAGTTGAATCAGAATACATAGCTGCTGCTTTGTGCTGTGCTCAATTGCTTTGGATAAAGAAACAACTTAAGGATTTTGGGGTCTGTTCCGGAAGTGTTCCCATATTGTGTGATAACACCAGTGCTATAAACATTTCAAAAAATCCTGTCCAGCACTCTAAAACCAAGCATATTGAAATCAGACATCATTTTCTCAGAGATAATGTTGAAAAAGGGAATGTGAATCTTGAATTTTGTAGATCTGAAGAACAATTGGCTGATATTTTCACTAAACCCCTGAGCAGGGAAGTGTTTGTCAAACTCCGCACATTACTTGGTATGGTAAGGATTTGATCCTAATTCCTTAGGACTTATCTTTCTCTTTTTGGCTATGTTTGACTTTTTGATCATTAGTGTAAATAAGCAGGGCTGGTTAACTCTTAAATGTCATTTATGCAAGTGGTCTCAAAATTCTTATGTTGATGTTGTTCCAATGTGTGGTGTCTCTAAGTTGCCTAATTGAAAGATGCCTTAAGTTTTTAATATATACAGATCAGCGTCAGACCATCGTCAGACCAGTCCCTTACAACGGTTATGTCAGTTTATTGCTGAACCCTCAACTTTGAATTTGAGGATTTAATTGTTCTGACACATGACCGTTGTGAACAGTTTAAAGTAACTTCTACCTTAACTGTTCTAATAACTGCCTTTTATCATGAGTTTAATTCATCTTTCACACTGATTTCTCTCTCTAATTGTCTCTCTTTCTCAAATTAATCTTCTCTCTCAAACCCTAAGCACCATCATCAAAATCCTCTTCAAGAACTCGAATTCAGTTTCTCTCTCTCTCTCTCTCTCATCAAATCTGCTGATAAAATCAAAATGGGAAGAAAGAAGAACAAGGCTGCAAAGAAGAAAAGCCGTGGACTAAGCCAATCTCCTAGCCTCACACCCTCCAAAGTTGAGAGGGAATCAAACACTGCTGTGGTTGCTGAACACCACCAAGCAGAAGAGAAGCAAGAAGAAGTAAAGGACCAAGTCACAACAGGATCAATTGCTGAATCTAAGGCTACATGCAAACCCGATGAGAAATCTACTCCTCCACTAAGCCCTAAATCATCACCACCATCTTCACCAAAATCCCCACAAACTCAACCTCAGAAAACTCCATCACCATCCAAACCCTCACCCCCTCCTTCACCTAAACAACCATCTCCACAAACTACTATCTCTTCCCTTCCACAAAATCCACCATCACCACCAAAATCCAAAACTCCACCACCCTCTCCACCACAAAAGGAAACAACCCCATCTCCTTCTCCACAACGACAGAAAACATCTACACCATCTCCTCAGACCACACAGAAAACAGTGCCAAGCACTGAAGAAAAGGAAGTTGAAAAGGAAGAAACAAAACAGCAAGATGATGACATGGATGTCGAGATCATAGGGGTAGTACAAGGGGAAAGGGAAACAGGAAAGAGAACAAGACCTTTGAGGACAAGGGTCTGCAAGGAAGAGGTCAAAAAGGAACCTGATGAGGAGGTTCCAGAGGAAAAGAAGGATGAAAAGAAGAAAAGGGTAAAGAGTGTTGCCAAAAAGGGCAAAGCCTCCGAGAGCCCTAAGCCTACAACCAAACTCCCAACAGAAAAGAAGAGGAAAACTTCTTCTTCCTCTGAACAGACTCCTGCCAAGAAGAAAGGTAAGACCACTTCTGAACCACTGTATAAATTAAGTGGTAGGGGTGTCTTATTTGGTTTTGCGTGTCCTAAGTCTTGGACGAGTCAATCATTTCTAGAAGAGTTTAAAGAGGCAATAGAGTTCCAGGATTGGGAAGGGCTGTTTGACAAGAGGTTAGATGTTTTTGAAACTTGTGTTGAGGAGTTTTACTCAAAGTTGGGAAAGTTAGAAAAAGGGAAGGTCTGGAGTGAGGTCGAGGGGGTCGACATCACTCTTTCAAAGAAGAGTCTAGGGGAGGTACTAGGTGTGCCTAGGGGTGGGTTCTGTGATTATTCCAAGGACAACTGGCCAACTATTCCTGAGGTCAGTACAGAACACACACAGACCACTCTCTTTACTGGTTCTCCAAGTGATGGTTGTGGCTATGTTATTGGCCAACTAAGGGAACTAGTGATGAGGTTGTTCCATACTGTTGCCTCTAAGATAGTACTCCCTAGGGCTCAGGGCAGAATGGATGTAAGGAAGATGGATGCTGTGATCATTTACTGTCTATATGAGAAAATTAAGTTGAGTCTCCGTGGTCTGACGCTAGCTCACATAGTTAGCATTCTGGAAAGGTCCAACCACTCTCTACCCTATGGTGTCTGGCTTACTTTGGTTTTCCATAGTAGAAAGGTTCATCTGAGTGGTGAGGTCAAGAAAATGTCTGTCCTCACCAACCAAATCCTAGGTCAGAAGGGGATGACCTTTGAGGGTGGCATGCTCAAAATGAGGGATGAAGACAGGGTCACAGGGGCCAGAAGGACAAGCAGTTCCAGGTCTGAGGAAGCTACTGGGTCACTGTCCAAACAGGTGCAGACACATGGGGAATTACTGCAACAGATGATGGCTAGTGTCAATGCTCTGTGCACTTCTCTGGATGGCTCTATAAAGAACATATCAGCACGACTGGACTCCCATGAAGAAAAGCTTGCCTCCTCTTCTAGCTTCAAACCCAAGACCACTCCAAGACCAGTTCCCATCATAGCCCAAGTCAAGAAGAAGCAGCAGGAGCAGAGTGCAGAAAAAGAGGATGAGGATTCTGATGATGATGCTGACTCCACTTCTTCTTAGCCTATCCCCTTCCCTACTAACATTGATCTCAAACTTTCCTTTCTCTGGTTTCTCTGAATAATTACTCTGGCTTCTCTGAACATTTTCCATCTTTAGTTTTTGACAATTTCTGCTAAACAATTTCTATGCAGAATGGTCCTGGTCTGTATAAGTTTTAAACTTTTGTGTGCTCTTGAACATTTTGGGATTGTGAGTTGCAGGTACTCACATTTGGGAAAGCATCTCTAGAATGCTGTGTGTATATTATGCTTATGACTTTACTTGTTGCCTTCTCCTAATTTGTGCTGTGATTGTTTTTGTCATTTGATGATGCCAAAAGGGGGAATAGGACAGGTAGAGTTCCTAGTATCAATTGTAGCAACTTGAACAAGGTTCAGACCTTGTTAAGAGATGGCCCAGCTTTTTTTGCCTAGGAGTATCTTGAATTCAGATCAAGTGCTCCTATCCATCCCAACTGGAAGAAATTCTTCCAAGTGAAATTGAAATTTCTCTTGCCACATTTGATAATTGATAAGTGTTGCAGGTTACAGGTTTAATGCTGAAACTCAATAATAAATTGAGTAATGTGATGAGTGACTGACCATTACCATCAGTCTAATTGTGCTTTAGTTTGCTGTATATTTATTTTTTCTCTGAAATTATGAATCTGACTACAGGCACAGTGCAAGACCAGTTCCTCTGAACAGTTGTTTTATTTTGAAACAATTGGTTACTGTTCTCAGGGGGAACTTCATGGTTTGTCATCATCAAATAGGGGGAAATTGTTGAACCATGTTTGATTTGAATGATGACAAACCAGTTTTCTATACTTGATGTCTATGTATATTTGTATATGAACAGGTTGAATCAAGTGAGGACTGATCAAGGCAACCATGAAGGCCTTGAGATACTTGAAGATCAGAAGCCAAGAGCTTGGAGTTATTTATTTTTTATATTTCTAGGATCTTCTTGTAAACTAGGCTTAGGAAAATATTCTTAGTGTTTTTTAGTAAAGAGCAAAAATACTTTAAGTTTACATCCAGTAAAGAGAACAAGTCAAGAACAAGCTAAGAACAGGCACAGAACAAGCTTGGAATAGTTCCCTTTACCTGATGTAGACTTAGTAGTACTGAGACCACTGTGGGAACAGACCTCAGTATTACGCACGTGATCCGTACAATTTTTAGTGTTCAAAATTATCTTTGAAAATTTATTTGAAAAATTTGGATCACTTGTACTTTGGAAATCTGCCAAATTGATTTGCAAAATCAGCTCATTAAATGCAATGTACTTTGTTTGGACTTTAGTGTACATCTCTCTTCCCATAGTGGAAAGAGACAAAGTCTGAAACTAGAACACTGCACTTGTGTCAGCTGAAGTGGTTTGCACACTTTAGGCAAGTCTCCAAACACACTTTTAGAGGACGGTTTTTTCCTTGCCTATATAAACAATCTTTGCAAAAACCCTAAAAGACTTTTGCTCTCCAAAGAAAACCAAGTCATATTTTCTGAGAGTCTATCCTTAGTCCAAAACTATCTCCATATCCATCTTTAAGAGAAAAACTTACGGAGATTTAAGTTTATAATATTTGAACCACTTAGAGGGAAGTGGTTGGGGAGTGTTCTGTGAACACTGAGTGAACTGTTAGAGTTAACAGTTGGGGAATTAAGTGTTACATAGTTGTAGCATTTAAATTGAGTGTGTAACCTTGTTATTATTTTGAGTTGATTAATAATATTGGTGAGAGAGTGGAGGACGTAGACTTGTTTAGAAGCCGAACCTCGTTGAATCTTTGTGTCCCTACTCTTTACTTATTGTTCTCTCGTTGTTCTCACAAAAGTATAAACAAAACTTGAAAAAGATTGAAAAAACTTACATAATCAATTCAACCCCCCCCCCTTCTTGAGTATACATTGAACTACCACATCCCCCATTCATGATCGACATAGTTAGATTTAGATCCTTGAGACGGCCCACGCAAGCGACAGTGAGATTGTGTAAAGCGATAAGCAAGAGTGTTTAAAATTAAAATCATGTGATTGGTTACATGTTTATTAATTATTAGAGTGACGCGATTGCGATCTCATGCCACAACTACGCCCCCGTTTAAGAATCTAATCATTTACCATGTCAATGGGCACCCATCCCTCATTCATGATCGACATAGTTAGATTTAGATCCTTGAGACGGCCGACGCAAGCGACAGTGAGCTTGTATAAAGCGATAAGCAAGAGTGTTTAAAATTAGAAGCAAGTGATTGGTTACATTGATTTAAGCAAAAGCAAAGCAAAGAAAACAAGTGAAACAAAAGGAACAAAACCAACACAAAAACCAAAGTAAAACAAAAACAAAATAAAACAGGAGTAATTCAAAAGAAATAAAAACAAATCAAGAGAATCGAACCACAAGGCAAGCAAATTAGGTATATAATTCCCAAAATCATCAAATAAGGTTGTGGCACAACGCCATCAACCATCCAGTGTCCTCAGGTCGGGAACCTCTTGCCCCTAATAAAGCAAACATCCTCAAACTATCGTCTCAATCCTACATCTAATCCTAAAAATCTAAGCAACCAAGAAATAAAAGGGGAGTTAGAAAGAACTCACCGAGGCATCACCATCTTCAACTGTTTTACCCTCTCCATCATAATTCATTCTAGCATCAATAAAAAAAAAAACCAATAAGGACATGGGATTATCATAAGAATGGACAATATTCAAAGACGAAGAACAATATTGGATAAACCATTTTACAGCAAGGATGAAATCCAACCTTCAACTTAAAACTATTTGTTAGGGAAGTAACTGTAGGGGTCGTTTTTACCCGGCCGCCTACGTCTCACGAATTATTTGAATGCTCATTAACGCCGTATGTGAATACGGATTAGTAGGAGTCGCCACCGTGCATTTTATACGGTCCACGGACACCGAAGAAGTACTGAAAGCCAGGAGCAATCAGCCCCATATGGTCGTGCACCAGAGTATGGGTTCGGGGACAGGTTACGGGCCAATCGTGCATTGGGCCCCCCCGCCTGTAAGCGGTCTCTACTAGGTCTCTTTTTGTGGTCAAATTATTATTAATCTCAAATACATAAATATCTCAGCTTATATCCTAAAAGCGCATATTACTAAGTGGGTTTGAATTATTTACAAATCAAAACTAACTTTTGCGACCACTTTAAATTAAGTCAGTATTAAAAATCTTAAAAATTGAAAACAAATAAAATATGAACGAAAGACAAAAATATAAGCATAAAAATAATAAAAAATAAAAATATGTGCAGGTTCAAAGTGTGTTCCAGGAAAAGTGGTTTGACGTGCTGTTCAACCAATAAAAATATAAATAAAACATATATGAATTAATTAATGCGACTTTTAATACTTAAAACCAAATGTCATATCAATGTTAACAACAATAATTGTGATTTCATTCATAATCAGGCCAGATCTATATATGACTTATAAATTAACCAGGTTTATTATCATAATCATTATTGGAAATATTCAATTTAATAAATAAATCATAATATTAAAAAATAAATTTATCAACGACAAAAAAAACTGAAGTTTTTATATGAAATTGACACATGATACCAGATCTGATTAATATGACTCATAAAATATCAATATTAGAAAATTATAATCTACGGCCGATTTGATTAAAAAAAAACAATTAAAGTTCTAACATTAATATGACAGACATGAATTTAAGTACTAAAATTCACATAAAACAATTCAGATCATTAAACACATTAACCATTATCAAAGATCACCATTTTTAAAGATTTGTAAATATAAAAACAAACTTAGAATGAATAGATTTAAAGTAGAGACTTCAGAATTCGTACCTCAAGAACGCAATTAGTAGATTTCACGACAGAAAATGCAATTATGTATGTATGTTTGAATTTTGAAATGAGAATATTATTTTTTGAAGAGTATAGTATAGTAGTAGAAGTGATAATGCTCCGAATCTGTGTCCCCCAAAGACTCATACAAGCTTCTGTATTTATAGGCCAAAACTGCCAGCAAAGTGCCACGTAGTATTACAGGGCTGCGTCTGGACGCAGACCCTGCTCCATGATCTGTCAAGCCAGGCCAGCTGGAGAAAAATCGCCCCGGATGACACCAGACTTGCGCCTAGTTACATGACCTGCGTCTAGACGCAGGTCAGTATTTGTGACCTGCGTCTAGGCGCAGGTCCTGTAATATGGACCTGCGTCTAGGCGCAGGTCCAGGCTGGATCCGGGTTGATTTTTTTTTGCTTGATTTTGCGCGTAATTTTCAGGATTACGATCCGATTTCATTCGATTACGGAAATATTCTGTAATATTTTGATATTCCGGAATATTCTGGGATATCCCGGGATGTTCCGGGATGTCCCGGAATGTTCTAGAATGTGCCGGAATGCCCAGAACGTTCTGGAATGTTCTAGATTCCTCCAGAAGCTTCAAAAAATTACAGAAAAATTATTAAAGATTATGAAAAAAATATGAAAAGTATGAAAAACAATAATATGCTTTGCGGAACAATGTTCAACATTCGGAAATGACGAAAATGCCCCCAAGCATATAAAAATCCTAAAAAATCCATTAAAAGGTCTAAATATATGATAAAAATTATAGAAAAATATGAATAAATTATGAAATTATTTTTGTGATTTTTAAAAATATTTTTTGATGCAAAAAGACATTTTTATTATTTTTTTATGAATATAAAACACTGAAAAATGCATGCAAAAATATATAAAAAAAAAAATCTAAAAATGAAGAAAAATTACGAATGAATCCCGTAATCAGCGCAAAACCTAACATTTGCTTCCAAGGCACTATAAACACGGTTTAGGCAATTGGTTGAGGTATATTATGCATTTTCATCGTCAATTCTACTTAATTGGACTTCTTGGTGTTTTCATAGTTTCATCATTAGTCTCTATATTGGGGAGACACATTCAGGTGTCTACAGTAACTGATGAAATAACACTCAGAAAATGATGAGCAAATTAGCAAACAAGATAGATACAACAACTGGGACTGACTAGAGACGGGTATTTCTTTACTTGCATAACTTAACACACAATCATGAAAATATTCTATTTATCAAATAAATTTGCTTGCTGAATGACATTCTCTGCCACGATGGCATGATGGGCAAGTTGACATATGCAAAACTTGAAAACAAAGATCAGGTCCAAGGTAGTATGTGCATTAACAGTCAAAATAACATAAATAAGAACAGTTTCTCTTCAAAACTTTTTTCTCTTCAAATAAATAACATTAACAGGTCCAAGCAATGCCCTTGGTTGCAGAATAGTTGCAAACAACTGTAATCAACATACCTACGATGATAATAAGAACAAATTTCTCTTCAAAACTTTTGCCAGAGTAAAAAACCATCTATCACCACCATGGCAACATCATCGATCATTAGTCACACAAAATTAACAAATATATAATAAAAAATAAAACAAAATTTATTTATAAAAAAAAAACACATATTATAGAATACCAAATTTACAAAACCTATTTCCCAATTTAAATTTTTTATTAATTTAAAACAACACATATTATAGAATACCAAATTATCAGACTCATTAAGAAATTTTCGAAACCCATCAATGTATTTTGGCAGACAAATTGGTGAGAAAGACCTGGATGTCCAGCAACAAAAATAAAAAATTGAAACCCCAAATCAATTTTAGGGTTTATATACAAAAAATAAAAAATAACAAATCTGAAGAACAAAAATACAGAAGAAACTACCTGAAGCCAATATTGTGTATCTCCCATACTTGCAAGGCTTCAACTCACTTACACTTACCTTCAATGCATATTCAGGTTGATATGAGGTACTGATTTCAACATGGCCTAATCTTTCCCCAATTATCAACAACATCCCACAAGCAAAGTTTATAATCATAGAGTATGAATCAGTAAAGGAGTAGCCAAACAAACACATATTAAAAAACGGATCCAAATATGCAAAAATGTAGTAAATAACTGAAATTAGACAACCTCAAAACCGTAAATAGGAACCCTCGATCAAAAACAACAAGAAAAACCCACAAATTTCTTTACAATCAAACTCGACCAAAATAAACAACAAAATAGCAGCAGAAAATTAAGTAATGGGGAGACATGAGTGATAAGGACTTACAGTTCAGATCTGGCGAAAATGGAGCCAGTCGCTATTGAAGAGTAGAGGACATTCACAGCTCATGAGTCGAAGACGAAAACCCCAATTCGCAACTCGCAGAGCTCATCGATCTGCCATAGCTTCGCAATTCGAAACCCTAGCTTCGAAATCCACCTCCAAGCCCTTGCTCGCCGAGTCGCCGTGCCCCAAAGCTCAGATGACTCGAGCCTAGGGTTTAAGGCAGAGACAGATTCGCGACCCTCCTCTCAGCACAACCCCGCCCATTGAACCCCCTCTAAAATCTAGCTCCTCCATCTCATGTGAAGATGGAAGAACGAATTTAGCCTAGGGTGGAACTTGATGGAGGTTGGGCTAGGGTTTAATGGTGGATATATGCTGAATGTGTTTGTGAGGAGTCTGAATGTGTTTGTGAGGGTTTTGTGCGTGGGAACTTCAATTCTAAGTTATATGCTGATTTATTTTTATTAGTTTCGTTTGAAAAAAAAGTACTAATAAAGACCTATTAGTACCTTTTTTTTTTAAAACGGTACTAATAAAAACCTATTACTATCGTTTTTTTTAAAAACGATAGTAATAGGTTCTTTATTACTATCTGTTAAAAACAATAGTAATAGGCTCTCTATTACTATCGTTTTTGGTTAAAACGATACAAACAACGATTTATTGGTATCATTTTTCCAAAAAACGATACTATTGGGATAATACTAATAAACAATTTTCTACTAGTGTGTTCAGATGATTCTCGAGCAGACTTGCTGTTTCCTTTGCGTTGGCTTGATCTGTCACAAACGTCTACATGTGACAACGAATCAGGATCAGGCATTCCCATTTTCTCACAAAGGGCTTTGAATTTCTTATCAACTAGCTTCTCCACCCTCTTCTCCATTTCTAATTCCAATTTGGACTTGGAATTACGACTTGTGTTTGGATCTTTTCCAAAATCTTTCCTCTTTCTAAGTCGTACACCTCCTACTCCTTTCACCCGACCTGGGTGATCGTCTCCTACAACTAAAGCCAAGGCATATTTCTTCCCTAATTCTTCTTCATTGCCTTGGATTTCCTTTTGTTTCATTCCAATCTATTAAAAAAAAACACATCAGATAATGAATACCAGTATTATATATGTTAGTAATTCCCTAATAATGAATACAAGGTTAGTTTAAATACAATATACCCTAGGGTCTATTATGACACGATTCCCACTTGCGTCTTTACCATGTAAAGAGCAATACCAATCAATCGCACGGTCACCGACGAGTGACGTGACTGATGAAGAAGATGCAGCAGCTGCTGAAGAAGTAGATGAGAACAGTTGATCTTAAAAACCTTCAGCTTTCCATCCTTCTTTAGCTCGCTCGTATGGTTTTTGACCCATGCGGTGATGGGTCTTCCTTTGCGATGCACTTTTAGAATGTGTTGCACGTTCAATCTGTTGATGTTCAACAAATTTGGGTTACATATGAGATTAAGCATTCAGGAATAAGACATGCATACTAAGAAAGCACTTACAACTGTGTCGGGATCTGTTTTTTGTGCAAGAAATGCTTTCAAATCGTCCTTCGAGATGTGAGGGTAAATATCGTATGGCATCTTATCGGCTTCACACTTGGTTCACTTCCTTGTCTTTGTGATCCAACCACTGACCAACTTAGACTTGAGGTCTCTAAATCTTTCCGCAATAGCCAACATAAAGACTTTTCTTTTTTCATCATCAACATCGAAATGGAAAAGATTCTGCACATAATATGAATGAATAAGTTTAAATATATTCATGCATTTACAAAAAAAAAAATTGTATAAGTAAGAACATAAGGGATTTACGCACCACTATATCTTCCCATATAACAGTTTTCAAACCATCCTCCACATCTTTCCATTTTTGCAAAATAGAAATCTTCCTCATACATACCCCGATATGTCTCCCATATTGCTGTCGCCACATCCCGCATGGTTGACCATACTGATTGAACTCCAGGTACATGCCTTTCGTATGTTTCAAACCCCTAGATAGACCCCGTGTTTTTTCTTTACCGGATGATTTTTTTGCCTTTTTGCTCGTTGAAGGAACAACTTCTGTTGTTTGCTCTTCAATCGAGGGAGCCATGTCCAGATTATCAAGATTGGGAGGGGCATCATGAGCCATTTTTTCAAACTGATCAAACACACTATCAAGATACCTTTCGTACTATATATCCTTGAGATCACCTTTATCTCCTTCCAAAAGCACATCAAATTATGGCTCCAAATCAGAACTTAAGTTGTTAGAGCTGCCATCATCACAATTGTTATCTCCTTCTAAACGAACATCGAATTCTGGGTCTGAATCTGAACTTAAGTCCTGAGAGCTGCTAAGATCATCATCACAACTGGACATGGCATTATTGAAGGCACCCTGCAGTAAAAAATTATGAAACAATTAAGACATGACAAGGCAATAACAAAGTATCAAACACCCCATCAACAAATTTTGATTTTTCCGTGTAATTATACATCCAAGAACGATCTTTTGACATCCTGTTTAACTAATAAGAGACGATATAACTTATTTCTAATCAGAGTTATAATTTCATACAAACTAGCACTATTTATTTTATATTGGTATGAACTGTACAAAGAACACCAAAAATGCTCTAAATATTTATATTTATATTCATTTTAAAAACTAAAATGATCTCAAATTCTCATATTCATATACTAGATAGTTAATATCTAATCTTCTTATATCATCATCAATAGGCATAAACTTTTTCACCTAATTTTATATTCTAGATATGTTTATCAAGTATTTATTCTTGAATCTACAAAATATAATTATGTACTATGTTTATCATCTAATCATTCTTTTCAAGATTCTAATTAATTTAAAGTATAAAATGCAATAAACAAATCATCAAAGAACAATGAAATGTAATGTCTAATCTCAAATATTTTTCATGTATGTTTATCGTCTAGTCTAATAATTCGCAAACTATAAAAATAAAATGTAATTAATGTCTTAACATCACCAAAACTAGCTTACAAACATTCTAATTTCATCTAATCAAGCCATCAACTCAAAAGCCCCAATTTTATTTAAGAACTCATGAACCCTAAGGTTAACGAAAATCAAATTAATCAAGAAAGAGTTCAAACAATCAACTAAATAAACTTATACACAATGATTTAGACTTAAAACAACAGCAAATTTAGTTACTATTGGAAATTAATTTAGAGCATGAGTAGTATACGTAACGTTTTTTAGGGAATGGTGAAATGAAATTATTTATGATGTTCCCATATAAGGCATAAGACAGTAAGGAATCACGACTCGTGACTATTAGGCACTGCTCGCGAAAAAGGACAAAATTGGAAAACGAGACAGAAGCGAGTCGCGACTCGTGAACCAAGGTCGCGACTCACGAGACGCTTCTGTCTCTGGCAGTTCGTTTTTCTGCGTGTTGTTTCCAAACGTTATGTTTGGATAACTTCGACGGTTATGCCTGAAAGGATGTATCACTTCTGTGATATTAGAAGGTTTATTATGAGAATAAGGGATTAACTTCTCATATCCTTAAGCAATATTCACATTCATCTTCAACCTTCTCTCTAAACCAAACACACATTTGGACATTGTTTCTCTGAGCAAGAACTTTGTTGTTGATTAAGTCTTCATTGTATCTCAAAGACAGATCTGAGGATCCCTTACTCCGTTGATAAGGGTCGGAAATTGTCTTTAGGAAAGCATTTTTGTGCCTTGAAGTTTTACTTTTCTGTTTTTACATTCTTGTGTTTATCTCTTAAGTTTTCTAACAATCTAAAGACAATTTCCCTAGTAGCAAGAATGGCTTCCATTAGGGAACTTACTGCAAATTTCCACAAATTAGAAAAGTTTGAGGGTGTTGATTTCCGTCGGTGGCAAAGCAAGATGCATTTTCTACTTACAACTTTTGGAGTGGCTTATGTACTAACTACACCAAAACAGGAGGAAGTGGAAGATGAAACCATTGAACAAACAAGGAGGAGCAACAAGTGGGAACATGATGACTACGTCTGTAGGGGTCACATCTTAAATGGTATGTCTGATTCTCTTTTCGATATTTATCAATTCTACGGATCCGCTACTGAATTATGGAATGATCTTGAAAACAAATACATGCGGGAGGATGCTTCTAGCAAGAAGTTCCTTGTAAGTACTTTCAACAATTATCGCATGGTTGATTCTAAGAACGTATTGGACCAATTCCATGAAATTCAAAGAATCTTGACAAGTCTTAGGCAAAACAATATTAATATTGATGAAACTTTTGTTGTATCTTCCATAACTGATAAGTTACCCCCATCTTGGAAAAAGGTTAGAAATGGTTTAAAACATAAGAAAGATGACATAAATTTAGAACAATTGAGTTCTCATCTTGTTATCGAGGAAGGGATTCGTAAACAAGATGAACTCAAGGATGGAGATTCTAAGCTTACCACCATAAATGTGGTAGAGGAAGAAAAGTTCAAAGGTAATTCAAACAAATCAAAGAAAAGAAAGTATGGTGATTACAAAGGCAAGAAGGGCTCCAAGCCGAAAGAAAATGTGGAACAATCACAGCGTGGTTGTTGGGTTTGCGGTAAACCCGGACATTTCAAAAAGGACTGCACCATATGGAAGAGAAGGATGGGCAAGAGCAAGGGTATTGGGGACTCGAACCAAACCCTAGATAATCAAGGTAAATTTGCTTGTGCACAAGTTTCACTTAATTCTTGTATGAATTATGTGTGTGTTATCGATGAAATCAATTTTGTGCAGGATGATTGTTCTTGGTATGTCGATTCAGGAGCATCGCGACATATATGTAAAGACAAGACGTTGTTCAAATTGTTTAGCGAGGTTCACAACGGAGAAATTCTTTACATGGGAAATGATTCTACCGCTCAAGTCTTAGGAGTAGGGGCATGTAGAATTATTATTTAGTTCTGGAAAAATTCTTGTATTACAAGATGTGTTATATTCACCGGAACTAAGACGGAATTTAGTGTCGGGTGCCATATTAAATCGATTAGGTTTTAAATTAATGTTTGAATCAGACAAGTTTGTGTTATGTAAAGGTGGTAACTTTGTAGGATTAGGTTATTTGTGTGGTGGCATGTTTAAACTAAGTATTTCGGTTTGTAAGGATAATGTGTGTGTGTTGAATGATGACTCTTCTCTTTGGCATGTCCGGTTAGGACATGTGAATTATAAAAAGTTATATTTTATGTCTCAGCATGATTTGATTCCTCCTTTTGATCAAAATATTGAGAAGTATCGTACATGCATGTTAACTAAGATCACACGAAAACCTTTTCACAGTTGTGTTGATAAAAATACTACTTTATTGTTATTGGTGCATAGTGGTTTGTGCGATTTTCATAGCACACCGTCTTTGGGAAATAAAAATATATTGTTACTTTTATTGATGATTTTTCTCATTTTTGCTATGTATATTTATTATTTTCCAAAGATGAAGCACTTGATAAGTTTAAAGTTTATAAAAACGAGGTTGAATTGCAAATGAATGAAAAGATTAAAAAGCTAAGGACCGATAGAGGTGGTGAATATTGTGATCCAACTTATTTCCAATCTTTAGGAATTATACATGAAACAACCACCGGTTATACACCACAACAAAATGGTGTGGCGGAAAGAAAGAATAGGACGTTGCAAGAAATGGTTAATTCCATGTTGTCCTATTCGGGGCTAAGTGATGGCTTTTGGGGTGAAGCCGTTTTAACGGCTTGTTATATACTAAACTGTGTTCCAACGAAAAGGAACTTGGTAACTCCTTATGAGCAATGGTTCAAGAAAAAACCAAATTTGATTTATCTCAAAGCTTGGGGTTGTAGGGCAGTCGTAAGAGTGCCGGAACCCAAACAAAAGAAGTTGGGTGAACGTGGAATAGAGTGTATCTTTATTGGATATGCTGAACATAGCAAGGCTTAAAGGTTATATGTTATAGAACCTAATGACTTTTGGTCGGTTCATACCACCGTAGAGTCAAGAGATGCTATATTTGATGAAACTCGGTTTTCATCAATTCCTAGACCCAAGGATGTTACTCTGGTAACCAATGTTCATGAACTTGGCCAAAGTTCTTCTAGTCAAGTTGATAATCATCTTCAAAATGAAGAGGAAGAGTCTACATCACTTGAACCTAGAAGAAGCAAATGAGCACGAAAAGAGAAAACTTTTGGATCAAATTTTCATGCATATTTACTCGAAGGGTCACGTGATTCGGTTTTGACACAATTTCCATATATATTTAATGTGGAGGAAGACCCTTTGACGTATGGTGAGGCAATGAGATCTCATGACTCTTCCTTTTGGAAGGAAGCTATTGATGACGAAATGAGTTCGATCATGGGTAATAACACATGGGTGTTAGCAGATTTACCACCTAAATGTAAACCAATCGGATGCAAATGGAGTTTCAAGAAGAAAATGAAAGTCAATGGTACAATTGACAAGTTCAAAGCCCGGTTAGTGGCTCAAGGTTTCACTCAGAAATCTGGTATTGATTATTTCGATACGTATGCACCCGTTGCATGAATCTCCACAATTAGGTTATTAATTGCTCTAGCAGCTATTCATAACTTAGTGATCCATCAAATGGATGTTAAGACAACGTTCTTAAACGGAGATTTGGAGGAGGAGGTTTATATGCGACAAACTGAAGGGTTTGTCGTGGATGGTCAAGAGCATAAAGTTTGCAAACTTGTTAAGTCTTTATACGGGCTAAAGCAGGCACCAAAACAATGGCATCAAAAATTTAATGAAGTGGTGTTGGGTAGCGGGTTTGTGTTGAGCAACTCGGACAAGTGTTTGTATAGCAAGTTTGATGACACCGGTAAAGGCGTCATTATTTGTCTATATGTGGATGACATATTGATTTTCGGAACTGACTTGGAACAAGTCGAGTTATGTAAATCATTCTTGTCATCACAATTCTCCATGAAGGATATGGGGGAGGCGGATGTCATTTTAGGCATAAGGATCAAGAGGAAAAATGAAAAGTTAATCTTAACACAATCTCACTACATTGAGAAAGTGCTTAAGAGGTTTAAAGTTGAGGAAATTACTCTTGTGTCCACACCTATGGACCCTAGCATAACACTTCTTCCTAATAAGGGAAATCCAATTTCACAGCTTGATTATGCTAGAGTTATAGGTTGCTTGATGTATGCCATGACAAGCACAAGACCGGATATTGCCTTTGCGGTTGGCAAGTTGAGTAGATATACTAGTAATCCAAGTATACTACATTAGCAAGCAATCCGTCGAGTACTAAGGTACTTGAAGAAAACCATAGATTATGGTTTGTGTTACAGTGGGGATCCTTCGGTTTTAGAAGGTTCTTCTGATGCAAGCTGGATTACAAACAAGGAAGATCACTCATCCACGAGTGGTTGGGTATTTTTGCTTGGTGAAGGTGCTCTTTCTTAGGCTTCCAAGAAACAGACTTGTATTGCCAATTCCACCATGGCATCGGAATTCATAGCTTTACATTCGGCAGGCAAGGAGGCCGAATGGTTGAGGAATCTTATGTTTGAAATTCCTCTGTTGCAGAAGCCAATTTCTCCTATTTCTATTCATTGTGATAGTAATTCAACATTGGCAAAAGCATATAGTCAAGTTTACAATGGTAAGTCGAGACACATTGGTCTTCGACACAGTTATATACAAAGCTTGATCAAGCATGGTGTAATCACCTTAGACTATGTGCGGACTAAGTTTAACTTAGCTGTTTGCTTTACCAAAGCATTGGTTAAAGAAATAGTATTGAGGATGGCAATCGGTATAGGATTGGAGCCCACCAGTAATCACGAGTGAGAGAATCTCAACTTACTACTCAAAGATCTTTGAGTACTAAGTTCAACGAGTTAAATCTCTTATTTGATGATTGGGAAACTAATTAATCATCCAAGGTATATTCCTATTACTGTGATGGATAAAAGAGGTTGGTTTTATCCTTAATAGATCTTGACAATGTGCTTTATCACAGGAGCATGCTAAGAGATCTACCTAATCGAGTGCGAAGTACAGTTGCTTCAAGAAGCTAGTGGGCTTAGTTTCGAAGCATTCGAGAATAGATACGGGACACATGGCTGTAATAGTGTCAGGTTTATTTTTGTGTGTGGGGTAAAGTATTTTGTGCGTGTAATAACGTCAAGTAGTCATATGTATTGAAAATGGTTCAATTTTTTATCAACACCATTTGGATACGATTATTTTATATGTTCATTACACTACCTGGAAGTTCAAGTCATGTACACTTTCATTTATGCTAGAAATTGTTTTGGTGATGATGTTATGTGATTTATTGAGGTTATGCTCTAAATGGGGGAGGATTGTTGGAAATTAATTTAGAGCATGAGTATTATACGTTACGTTTGTTAGGGAATGGTGAAATGAACTTACGTATGATGTTCCCATATAAGGCATAAGACAATAAGGAATCGCGACTCGTGACTATTAGGCACTGCTCGCGAAAAAGGACAAAAAGTGGAAAACGAGACAGAAGCAAGTCGCGACTCGCGAACAGGGGATCGCGACTCGCGACCCAAGCTCGTGACTCGCGAGACGCTTCTGTCTCTGGCAGTTCGTTTTTCTGCGTGTTGTTTCCAAACGTTATGTTTGGATAACTTCGACGGTTATGCCTGAAAGGATGTATCACTTCTGTGATATTAGAAGGTTTATTATGAGAATAAGGTATTGACTTCTCATATCCTTAAGCAATATTCACATTCATCTTCAACCTTCTCTCTAAACCAAACACACATTTGGACATTGTTTCTCTGAGCAAGAAATTTGTTGTTGATTAAGTCTTCATTGTATCTCAAAGACAGATCTGAGGATCCCTTGCTCCGTTGATAAGGGTCGGAAATTGTCTTTAGGAAAGCATTTTTGTGCCTTGAAGGTTTACTTTTCTGTTTTTACATTCTTGTGTTTATCTCTTAAGTTTTCTAAAAGTTACAACAACAAGGCAAATACCACGTTTAAAAAATCAGAAAAATCAGGAAAAAACAATCTACCCATTTATATATCTAGGGCTAACAAAAAATTCAGAATTTTTTTAAAAAAATAAAGAAGAGGGTTACCTTAGGCGTGGTGGTGGTGGTGGTGGCCAGAAGAAGCAGAAACCTCGTCGCAGATCGGGCGTTGTGGCTCTTCATTTCACAGCAGGAAATCGCAGGTTTGGATGGCGACTAACTGGTGGTGTTGCAGGCCAGGCTAGTGGTCGTCGATCGATTGGTTGGCTTCATCGTGGTGTTGCAGGATGGGCTGGTGGTGCGGCAGCAGGTGGCTTCGAAGGTCAGGGCTTAGGGTTCGTAGAATCACAGGTGAGGGCGGGGAATCGCAACAGAGTGTTTTTTTTAATGAGAGATGAAATGAATTGGAGTGTCGAATAATAGCCTGGACAATCAATAAAGCAGCACCGGGTTTTTTTTTAATTGATTTGTTGCGGTTATTTAGGCTTACCCCAATAACTGCAGCAAATTAGCAGCGGCAAATTGCACACGTATTTATTTGCTGCGGTTATTTGGATAAGCCCAAATAACCGCAGCAAATGAAGCGCAGCAAAATCCATTTTTTTCCACTAGTGGATAATTCTGAGTGTGTGGTTGTTGTTTTGATATTATCCTATTTGGGGACTTGGGGTTTTATTTTTAAGACCAAAAGAAAGAGGAAACCTTTTCCTTTTTTTTTCAAGTCTAAAAATCCGTGAATCGAAGATGATGATGATGAGTGAAGATGAATGGTTTTTATTTTTTCAGAAGGAGAGTGATAAAAAATTGAGTGATGATGGAGATTGGAGAGTGGCGGCTCTACTACTCTCTCTCTTTTTTTTTTCTTCTCTAAAACCCTAAAAACCTAGAGCTGGTGCTGATAACGTGTTGTGTAAAATGGGGAGAGTATATATCATTTCATTCAGTAAAGGGGTATATATACAAGCCGTCAATAGTATGTACAACAAATCCTAATTTCAAAATGTTCCTAGTGTATAGAAAAGGGTATAATGGTCATCCACTAATATATATTACATAACATTTTTGAAATAATAATAATAATAAGACTACCATAAAACTGGTCTTTAAAATAAATTTTTGTAGTCAGTTAAGTTAATAAATAAAATATTTTACTACTAGTTAGTAGCAGGTAGTCGGTAAAATATTAATTCGGTCGCTATTTAGCGACCACTTAGAGACCAACAAGTTTTTGGTCGCAGATTATGAGACCATTAGTATGTAATAGTTGCTAAAGTGATTTTTGCGATCGATATTTATGTTGGTCGCTATATTCGGTCGTAAAATGGCTTTTTTCTTTAAATTCCAATTCAACAAACCAAAACAAATTCAATACCAGCTGAACATCATTTGAAATACCAGATCGATGACAATTCAATCCACATACGTTCTATATTAGTTTATGATATCTAATACTAATATAACACGAGTGACACAATTAACTTGCAAATGCAAACAATATATAATTAAACATAGAAGCAAATTGGAAATACCAAAGCAAATTGAAAATTATTTAAACTTCTAACACTATTGTGGTGAAGCAACTAAATAGAGTTACTGATCTCAATAGCTTATAAGTGCATTCACGATTAGATATTCTCAAGTATTAAACTATATACATTTTCTTATAAATTAAAGTTTAGCAACTAGATACCTTTTCCTTAATTAGTTCATAATATAAGATGTGAATTATCTAGCAATACAAATAAGGGCCTGTTTGGAAAATTGGATTTCATTTGAAATTTTGGAATTGGGCTGATTCTGTTGTTTGGCAACCATTAGAAATTGGAATTGGAATTGGAATTGTGTCAATTCCAACTCAATTCCAAGCCCATTAAAAAATGCTATCTACAATTCCTCACCCCACCCATGTCATTTCAAATCCAAACAGCCCAAAAAAAATAGGTTTTCCAAAAAAAAAAACCTCGATCATTTCTTTCTCTCCTGTCTCAATCTTTCTTTCTCTTTGGCTCCTCCATTTCAACCTCCATGGAATCATTTCAACTATTATGTTTAGATCGACGCCACCTTGTCTTACAAGGTATGATTTAAGCTCAATTTTTTTTTTTTGATTTTTTAATGGTTTTTTTCTGTAATTGTTTGTTCGTTTTTTTTGCGGTTTGTTCGAATGGTTAGGTTTTTTCTTTGATTTTTTTGTGTCTTGTTCGAATTTTAAGGTTTTTTTCTTTGATTTATTTTGTGGCTTGATCGAATTTTTAGATTTTTCTTTGATTTTTTTGGCGTGTTCATATTTTCTGTTCGAATGTTGATGTTTTTCCTTCGATTCTTTATTTAATTTTTTTTAGGTTTTTTCATTCATTTTTCGTTTTTTTTTTGTGGCTTGTTGTTCAGATTTTGTTCGATTTGCTTAGATTAATATCTATATCATTCGAACTGCATCATTTTACATATTCATTTTGAAAACCTGTATCATTCAAAACTGCAGAGTAATTCGTTGTAGAGTATTTTTCATAAGGTATCTTCTAAAACCTATACTAGTGCTACTATTGTTGTTGTGCTACTATTGTTGTTGCTGCTGTGCTACTTTTATTGTAGTTGCTGCGATGTGTGGTTGTTGTTGTTGCTGTGTTGTTTTGTTGTTGCTGCTGTGATGTGTTGTTGTTGTTGTTGTTGTTGTGCTACTGTTGTTGTTGTTGTGATGTGCTATTGTTATTGTTGTGAGTTGTCGTAAGCACATAGTTGTCAATAAGATTAATGCTTAAGATTAACCTTATTCAACAACAGTCATGCTATAATTTTTATGGCTGAGTTTTGGTTATATTTTGGGGTTTTAGGAAGATAATTCATTTGATTCTTTTATGACCAAGAAAAGCCCAAGAATGCAAAGTCACGAGACTATATTTTCAAGATCAAACCATCATAATCATATCAAGGATCATCAAATTCATCATGGATGATTAGTAAAACAAAACAAGATTCATAGTTTTGGGGTAACATAAGAACACGCATATATTGAATTGTTAGCTACGGTCCTATACTCTCCAAACTTCTACAAGTATTATGCCAGGTCATCAACTAAGGATCATCTAATAACACGCATAGGTTTTCAACATTCAAGATTAAATTCAAAGAACTCAAGTAATCATATATAAAATACTCGACAAACATTTAATCACACCATCTAATCCTATTACTCCATATAATCTAATCCTAATCCTAAGTAGAATAGCTAGTTACCTATGGGAAGATAGGCACAAAACCACGCACAAAACGTCACATACGGTCTCGCCCGAGACCACTCCAAACTTCTACAAGTATTATGCCAGGTCATCAACTAAAGATCATCTAATAACACGCATAGGTTTTCAACATTCAAGATTAAATTCAAAGAACTCAAGTAATCATACATAAAATACTCGACAAACATTTAATCACACCATCTAATACTATTGTTATATATTAAATTTATTTTTATTTAGTTTTAGTTAGTTAAGAGTAGTTAGTGAAAGGGGTGGCATATATTCTTCTTTTCTTATAAATAGGCTGCTGCTCCCTCTCTGTAAGAACTCTGCCAAGACAATACGGCTCTCTGTTCTATCTCTATCTCTGTATTCTTCTTCTTCTTCAATAATATTTTCTTCTCCTTTCATATTAATTACATGGTATCAGAGCAGAATCCAACTTTGGATTGAGGTTCGGTGATTGTGGAAGACCAAATTGAATGAAAGCAAACTCAAGTGATTCTTGCATACAAGGTGTTTGACGATTTTCCAAAGTGAGGTTCTGAAATTTTAAAGGTATTTGACTGAACTTCTTGATTCTTAGATAATGACTTCCAATGAGATTGAAACATCTTCTATTCTACTTGATCCATACTATGTTTCTAATAATGATAATCCTGCATTATCATTAACTCAAGTGGTATTTAATGGAACAAACTTTGTAAGATGGAGTCGAAATATCAAGAAGGCACTTGGTGCCAAGAACAAGATTGGTTTCATAGATGGGTCTATTCTGAAACCTGAAGAAGGACATAAAGACATGGTTAAATGGCAGAGGGCTGACTATTTGGTGGGATGTTGGCTAACAAGCTCAATGAGCAATGAGATAGCAGAGGACTTTTCTTATGCTGAGACAGCTTTGGACTGATGTCACTGAGAGATTTGGGCAAACAAATGGTCCCTTAATCTTACAATTGAAAAGGGAGATCAGCAACTTGAAACAAGAAAATTCTACAATTTTATCCTATTATGGCAAGATTAAGAGACTATGGGATGATCTTAAGAGTGTCAAGAAGTGCCCAAAATGTAGCTGTGGTGCTTTAAGCAAATGTACTTGCAATTTTTTGAAGCAAATTGCTGATGAAGAACAAGGAGAGAAACTAATGCAATTTTTGCTTGGATTGAACAATGGTTTTGAGAACACTGTAACAAACTTAATCTCTCAAGATCCATTACCTCCTTTGAACAAGGCTTTATCCATTGTTCAACAAGTGGAAAAGCAAAAAGAAGTGTGTGGAAGTCAAGAAAATGGAGGGGACAGTAGTGCTCTAGCAGCAAATAAATTTAAGTCTGGATATGGAAGAGGGTCTGGTTATGGTAAGGGAAATGGTTCAAATGGTACATTTGGCTACAATAGAGGTAATGGATCAAATGGCTCATATGGGTATAGCAGGGGTAATGGATCAAATGATTTCAAGAAAGAATGGAAGAAGGAAAAATATGAAAGGAAATGTGACTATTGTAAAGCAAATGGACATACAACTGAACAATGTTTCAAGATCATAGGATACCCTGATTAGTACAACTCTTTGAAGGCTCAAAAAGAAGGAAACTCCAAGAACAATGCCAAGTTTGCAGGACATGTTGAAACTAACAATGAGGAATTTGATTCACCTTTGGATGATGAACCTCCAATCTTGAACACTAACTGTGCAGGTATATATACACTTGTCTTTAATTGTTCTCAATCTTTTACTAAAATTCAATATGACCACTTGAATTGGATTGTTGATAGTGGAGCTTCTGATCATATGACTTATGATAAAAACATTATGTTTAATAAAAGAATTCTTGAAAAACCTATTAAAGTAGGAATGCCTAATGGTGAGTTTCAATTAGTTAATACCATTGGTAGTGTAAAACTAAATGAATCATTAATATTACCTAATGTGTTACTTGTACAAGGTTTTAGTCATAATTTAATGTCTGTTGCAAAATTAATAGAGTACTCCAATGTCAGGATTAATTTTACAATTTCTGGTTGTTATCTCCAGGATTGTAAAGGTAATAATCTTGCAATTGGAAGAAAGATTGATGGACTGTACTGTGTAAGAGCTTCAAGATCAACAACAAATTCAAAGATTTGTAATGTAGGAGTATGTAATGGTAGTAAGAATGATAGGAATAAACCAGAGTTTGTGGCTTCTGTTTCTAGGGATTCTAATAAATCAAATAATATAGATGTTTCTCATGCTAGACTAGGACATGCTAGTATTTCTACTATGCATCATATTGGAATATGTAAAGGCATGAACACAAAGGATATGGTGTGTGAAATCTGTTGTAAAGCCAAGCAACACAGGCTTCCTTTTTTTATTAGCATGAATAAAGCTGAATTTTCTTTTGACTTAATACATATTGATTTATAGGGTCCTTATAGGGTTAATGCTATATCAGGAGCTAAATATTTTCTTACTATTTTAGATGATCATAGCAGATTAACTTGGACATTTCTTCTACATAATAAACAACAAGTTCCTACTACGGTAAAGAATTTCATGAATTTAGTTCAAACTCAATTTAATAAACAAATTAAAAAAATTAGATCTGATAATGGTACTGAGATCATAAATAGGGAATGCAATAAATTATTCTTGGATAAAGGTATTATAAATCAGAAAAGTGTTCCTAAAGTCCCACAACAAAATGGAAGGGTAGAAAGAAAACATAGAACCCTTCTTGAAATGGCAAGAGCTCTTAGATTTCAAGCATCCTTACCTAAAACATTTTGGGGTGAATGCATTCTTACTGCCACATACATCATAAATAGGCTGCCTTCTAAGGTATTGAATTGGAAAACCCCTTATGAAGTTCTAATGAATAAGATTCCTGATTATGATCATTTGAGGATATTTGGGTGTTTATGTTATGCTCTAAATCTTAGTAATAACAAAGATAAATTTGATTCTAAATCTAAGAAATGCTTATTCATTGGATATCCTTTTGGGCAAAAAGCTTATAAACTATTTGATCTTGAAACTCAGAAAATAATAGTGTCAAGAGATGTCATATTCAATGAGAAAATTTTTCCCTATTATGAAAAATACAATACTAATAAATCTAAGCAAGTGGTGCCTAGATCTCTTGTGTCATTTGGTTCTGAACAGGTTTACAAGGCTGATGAGCAGCCTTCTTTTACTGAGATCTCCAATGAATCAATACTTCTTGAGTCTGAAAATGCTGCTCAGAATTCTCAACAAACTAAACATAGTCAAGATATTGAGTCTGAGACAGAACAGAGTACAGCAGGTATATTCTCTTCAAATCCTACTGTCTCTATTGATAATAATGATGTAGTAGAAGTTCCACATGCTCTAATTAATGTAAATTTACAAGAATCAAATGCTTCCTCAACTAGAACTTCCTCCAGACCCATTAATCCTCCTAAAAAACTAGCAGATTATCAAACTAAGTACATCCCTCATAGAAATCAAAGGATAGTACTAATGATCAAGCAAAATCTTTAGCAGTTAATTCTTCTCTAATCATTGAACCAAAGACTTATAATCAAGCTAAAAAGAATCCAGAATGGATAGATGCCATGAATAAAGAGTTAAAGGTCTTAGAAGATAATAACACTTGGAGTCTAACTGATCTTCCTTTAGGGAAAAGAGCTATTGGCTCAAAGTAGATCTTTAAAACAAAATTATATCCAAATGGAGAAATTGAAAGACATAAAGCAAGACTTGTAGCTACAGGATATCAACAAATAGAAGGAGAAGATTTTTCCCAAACTTTTTCTCCTGTTGCTAAGTTAGCCACTGTAAGAATTATAATTGCTTTAGCCACCACAAGACAATGGCCTATGTTTCAATTAGACATAAATAATGCCTTTCTTCATGGCAACTTAGAAGAGGAGGTTTACATGATTCCACCTTCAGGTTATGTTAAAGCTAGAAAAGACCAATTGTGTAAACTAAATAAGTCTTTGTATGGGCTTAAACAAGCCCCTAGACAGTGGAACAAAGAGCTCAAAATTTTTTTAATACAATTGGGTTTTCAACAATCAAAACAGGACTACTCATTGTTTACTAGGGAAAAAGAGGGATGTTTTCTAATTGTATTAGTTTATGTTGATGACATATTAATAACTGGCTCTTCTACAAGACAAATTGATTCTATCAAACATTCTCTCCATAAAACTTTTACTATTAAAGACTTGGGTACTTTGCATTATTTTCTTGGCATTGAAATTTCTACTTCTGAAAAAGGGACTTTTTTATCTCAAAAGAAATATATTAATGATATATTATTTGATGCTAACATGGAAAATTGTGAACCTACTAACACTCCTCTTTCTACTGGATTAAAACTTTCTACTGATTCTGGTGATCTACTTGAGTCTCCTGATGTGTATAGAAGATTGGTTGGTAGACTTATTTATCTCAGCATCACAAGACCTGATCTCTCATATTCAGTTCATCATCTATCCCAATTCATGAGTTCTCCTAGACTTCCTCACTTAAGAGCAGTTCTCCATGTGTTAAAGTATCTTAAAGGCACAAGTAACTTAGGCTTATTTTACTCTTCTACTTCCAATAATCATCTTGCTGTGTATAGTGATGCAGACTGGTCAGCTTGCCAGTTCACTAGCAGATCTCTAAGCTCTTATGCAGTGTTCCTAGGGTCTAATTTGGTCTCATGGAAAACCAAGAAACAAAGAACAGTAAGTAAATCCTCAGCTGAAGCTGAGTACAGAAGCATGTCAGCTGCAGCAAGTGAAGTGAACTGGATTGAAGGCTTGATGCAAGACTTAAAAGTACATATTCATTTGCCTATCATCATGTACTGTGACAATACATCAGCTCAACACTTAGCTCATAATCCCATATATCATGAGAAGACAAAGCATTTGAGGCGTGATATGCATTATGTTCGTGAGCAAGTTGAAGCAGGCTACATAGATACAGCTCATATTTCTTCTTCAAACCAACTTGCAGATATTTTAACCAAGCCTCTATCTTCCAAGCAACATAGGTTTT
The DNA here is from genome assembly GCA_951394345.1 of Salicornia ramosissima. Taxonomy (NCBI): domain Eukaryota; kingdom Viridiplantae; phylum Streptophyta; class Magnoliopsida; order Caryophyllales; family Amaranthaceae; genus Salicornia; species Salicornia ramosissima. The sequence goes on from OX596240.1 coordinate 13,032,701, forward strand.
TGTGTGACAAGCTAGGACTTGTTACCACAGTCTAGCTTGAAGGGAGGATATTGTTATATATTAAATTTATTTTTATTTAGTTTTAGTTAGTTAAGAGTAGTTAGTGAAAGGGGTGGCATATATTCTTCTTTTCTTATAAATAGGCTACTGCTCCCTCTTTGTAAGAACTCTGCCAAGACAATACGGCTCTCTGTTCTATCTCTATCTCTGTATTCTTCTTCTTCTTCAATAATATTTTCTTCTCCTTTCATATTAATTACAAATACTATTACTCCATATAATCTAATCCTAATCCTAAGTAGAATAGCTAGTTACCTATGGGAAGATAGGCACAAAACCACGCACAAAACGTCACATACGGTCTCGCCCGAGACCACGGTTCACTCGATGGATCACACAGCCAAGGCCAAGACACGAGTTCCCTTAGGCCAAGCTTGTTCTAACTTCAAAGATTGAAGGTTGGTTTGATCTTGTTAGATGAGTTTTATGGAGGAAGAGAAATATGAATTTGGGATGGTGGTGTTTTTTATTGGAGTTGCCGTGAGAGCAAGAGGAGAAGGAAGGAGATATTTTTGAGGTTTCAATGATATATGCAATAAGGTTAAAAGGGTGGACTTTTAAGGAATTAAATAGGATAAGGCTTATTAGAAAATAGGTTAAGGTTTACTAGTTTTTAGGGGTTAGTTTAGGAGATAAAAGTAGAGTTTTTTAGGTTAAGTCAAAACTAGATATGGTTTTCGATCTAATTATGGTTGAACAATAAAAGAAAATAAATAAAAGAAATATGTTGATGGGGGCTGTGGGGTTTGGCTAGGAAAAGGGTGAATGGGCCTTGATCCAATTAATAAAAATTAAGTCTTTGGACCCAAATCGGATGAGTCGGACTTAAAGGCTTAATTTTACACGAAATTTTACGGCCCAAAAATCCGGGTCGTTACACATGGAGTATTGTTGCCTTAATTTCTCTATTGTAGATGATTAAGAAAATTTAGCAATGTATTGTTGCCTTAATTTTGTGATGATTATCATTTGTAGTTCATCAATTATGGCCATGTAATATTGAGGTTTCGCTAGATGTTTTAGTAGTACTTGGATTTTTATTTAATATGGGTCAACTTGAAAATCTTATGTCAAGTTATGGATGGTATACAAACTTTACTCTTAAATGTTGCTCTTATGTCAAATTAGTTGTTTAATAATGCAATTGCAATTTGCAATGTTATCCAAACAATAGCATATAATTGAAATTTGATAATCCAATTCCAATGTTTTCCAAACACATACACGGAATTGAAATATTGGAATTCAATTTCTCGATATCCAAACGTGTTTAAGAATTTTGAATTGGAATTCAAATGCTTGATTTCAATTTTTAGAATTAAAATTCAACAATTGAAATGAAATCTAAGTTTCCAAACACTAATTAAAAGATTTTGAACTTTATGATCATCTTCAAATATGTTTGAAGTAGAAGGAAGAAACATATACTTGTATGACATGATGTATTATTGTCATTTGTTTCATGCAGCAGTAGCAGGCACTAGTATAGCTGCCGCCATATGGAACACCAAGCAGCCACCGTCGGCCACCAGTTGGCATATTCGGACAGTACCTAATAACATAGCATATATAACAGATTAATCATTAATACCCCAAGAAAAAAATCAAGATTCAAAACACTCCTTGGGACTTTTATCAAACACATTGTGGGCATAATGTGGTATTATAGCAATCAATCTAAACTTAAACGAAATTCGAATTAAATTGCCGATAAAAAATTAACTTATAAACAAAATTTGAAAATAAATTCGATCGAAAAATTAACGAAAATTCGAGTAAAAGCCTTTAATAAAATTTATTTCACATCAAATGCTTGGGATGGATTTTAGTAAAAACCTTTCAATAATTCTCGATCTCTTCAAGTAAGCATTGCCCGAGGGACACATCTTGCTAGCTAGAATACTTCTACGAAGCTCAAAAGACAGTGAAGAAGTTATCTCTTGACTTCATCAAGATCGATGCTTGTCCAAATAACTGCATGCTATTTTGGAAAGCAGGAAAGAACATGCTAATGCGGAGGAATGTGTGAAGTGTCATGCTTCAAGATGGAAGGAAAAGGACAAGAGTAATGGATCTCCCACCCTTGAATCTAAACCTAAAAAGATTCCTTGTAACACAATGAGGTACTTTCCTGTAATATCGAGGCTCCTGAGTCCAGACAGGGCGGTGTTGGAGTTATCGGGGCCCTATTCTAAAATTGTACTTAGGCCTTTTAGATTTTAATCAATGCTAATATTTGATATTATTTTGATAATAATGTATACATCCAAAAATATTCTAGTAGAAAATCATTAATTTATATAAAAATATAGTGTGATTGGTGAGATGTTCATAGTAAAGGATGGGGAATCATTAAAGATAACTTCGACTTCATTAATGTACTGTGAATAGGGGAAAAGTTTTGAAAAATGATCCCTATGTTCACATGTTTGGCAAGTGCATTAGCAACTCAACTAGTAAGCTACAACCTTTGTAGCTTTGTGTGCCACATCATATTTCTAAACTACAACATTTTCAAGCTACAACCTTCCCCCAATGGAAAATTACAACTACTTATTATGGTTTTTATTGGTCCTACATGAAGTGGAAATGGTAAAATGTGAATATGTAATACAAAAATCACATGTGGGGCCCACATGTAGATTGAGAAAGCTTGTTGCTTTGTAGAGCAACATAGCTCTCACAAGCTACAAGTGAAATTTTACTCCAACAAGAAAGCTTGTAGCTACAACTTTATCAAATTTGCAAGCTAGTCCCTCTTTTACACCATTGGAGTTGTTGTTTATGTTGAAGATGTTGCAAAACCAAACTAGATGCATGGTTACAGTGAGAGCAATCCCAAGAAACAAATAAGATGTTCCCGAAAAAGATGTCTAAGATCGGGTTGGGGGAGTCACACATGGCAACTTTGAGTTGGCCTTTTTCACTGTTTATATAGTCTTTAAATAATTTTATTAGCTATGGAAAAACATCTAATGCCAATAAATTTCGATTGTTTTGTTAAAGAATAAACCTTTTTTCAAATTCACCACAATGCAAGTATCCCACATTGAAAGATTAAAGAGAAAAAACTAATATATAAGGTTTGACGGTTACTCCTTATATTACCAATTGGTTTTATAATGGAACCCATCAAGCTTGTGTAAAGTCAAACTCCCTCTTTGTTACAGGTGCGGCCCAGAACTGTATTCAACATATTTTTATTTTGTGTCCAATGTATTCAAGACCTCGTCAGATTTGTGTTCATCCTATCTACTTCATATAAGAAATTTTGGTTGCATTCAATTTTTTAATCGTTTAATTAATTGCTCGATTGTTAGCATATATTGAATGAATTGTTAAGAAATTAGCTAAATTACAAAACAAATGTTGACTAAAATGATTTATTGCTGCCCTGCTCCTGCTCTGTTGCTCTTGCCCTACTCTGCTGCTGCCGCATTGCTGCTGCCATAAAAAGGTTGTGGTTGCTGTTGCAGTAAGCTCGGATCAGCCCTTTGGAGCTTGGCCTTGCTGCTCCTGCTGCACCAACCCAACCTTCTTTTGCTTTTTTTCAATTTCCTATTTATTTATCTATTAATATATATTCAACCTTCTTGCCTTATTATTGGAATATGATGAAAAAATGAATAAGAAACCACTTAAGGTGTGTTTTTCAATCTAAAATTTGAATAGCAATTTTTTTTAAAGTGTTTGTTTCACTCTTAAGCTGAATAATCTAGGTATTATGATGATGGCTTATATAATTACTGTTAGGGGTGAGCAAAACCAGGTACCCGGTCTATTTTGGGGTACCCGGAGCTAGTTACAAGAAGGTCCCAAAATTTGGAACCAGACCTGGACCCAAATCAACCGATTCCTAGATTTTGGGAGCCAGCCTTGGAACTGGTGGGACCGAGTTCGGGACTGGGTACCCAATTCATGTAATTTGTAAAATAATATAACACTACTTTTCTAACTGCTGTTGGGACCGGTTACCCGATTCGTGTAATTTAAAAAATAATGTAGTATACTTTACTAATTACGACAAGCAATTTCACTTGAATAATTAGTTGAGCTTTTTATGGGTTAAGGAATTACAATAAAATAAGTTAAATACGGTCCTACACAATGGGTACCTAGTGCGAGACCAGGATCCATCAGGATACCCAAAGCCGGACCCGGTTCCACCGGGTACCCACTGGGTACCGAGCCCCCAATTTTGCTACACAGATCCGGAACCGTCTTCAACCGGGTCCTCTTCTTTGGACCCTGAACCAGACCCGGTTACACCGGTTCTGTGTTCGGACCCACCGGTTCCATACCAGGACCAGGTCCAAAACTGGGTACCCATTTTTTTTTGCTCACCCCTAATTACTGTTTATACAAAATTCCTGCTCGGGTATGGGACTAAGCTGGTACGAACCACAACTGGATTATGCAAGATTGAGTGCGTGTGTCGAGTGCTTGGAATAACGTGATAACGAATGAATGATATAGGCTGCAAATAAAAGAAAAGGGGACGAGGGTAACACGAGAGAATGATGACGCAGAAACCTCGAAGCCGAGGGAAAACTGTGGGTAACTTTGAGTCTACCAATCCACAATTAGCACGTGAATAAGCTGTAAGTTTCAATGTAAATGGTGAACAAATTCTCTGTAAAACAATGAGCAAGCTGGTGGCGATGAATAATCTTCCTAAACACTTGATCTTAATTCCTATTTAACTACTAAAAACCCTAAGCTAGTCGTTACATCATAATAGGAACAACTTCCTATTCTTTAGGTGGTCGTGTAATCAACTTAATGACTTCTTCTCGCCACGTCAGCACTCGTTTGGCTAGTCCTTAGCAAGATGTTGCTTGACTTTGTCATCCAATTTGAATGGCAACTCATGCCTTCTTCTAGAAACTTCACACGTGATCCGGCACTTCTAATCTTCAGCTTTGCTTGCTCCACGACTTCCAACCTGTACTCAGGTTATATAAAATTGACCATAACAATTTGCCCCCAACTCGTTGGTTGGGAATCTCGTATGATGCAACCTACGAGTTTTATTTAGGAAAAGGCGATCTAAGCCGAGAGTATTTACAATTTCATAAACCAAATATCATGAAATAGTTAACAATAATTCAACTTTAAAATACCTTGAATTAACTTAACATAATTCAAAATAATTCACAATTGTTCAAAATAATCTAGAATAACTCAAAATACTTTGAAATTAACTTCCCTCTTCCCACGATTGGGACGCGTGCACTGGCGTTAGTGGAGGGCGATTATTCATGCAGAGTAATTAACTCCCTCCTCCAATCGTCATTATTAGGGCCTATTACTCAACCGTTGCTCTACTTATTGCAAACTCATTTTTACACTCTCCAACTTCTCTCTCTTCTTTCTCTCGAAATCTATCTCTCTGCAATTCTCTACTCGGAGATCCTTTTTCTCAGGCAATTCTCGACCCCGTCACTTCATGTAACCTTCTTACCCTACTTTCTTGCTTTCTTTCGTCTTTTCTTTTTTCTTCCACTTAGTAATTTGGTTTTTTGTTTTCTTTTTGGTGCTTTATTCTTTGGGAATTCTGGTTTCCTTTTGGGATTTTGAGGTGTTTTCCATTAGTTTTCAAATTTTAACAACAAGATAAACTCAATTTCGAAAATGGTCAAAGCTAAAGAACATTAAGCTAGCATGGTTCAAGAGAGTGAGTTAGAAGAAATTAAAGAAATGGCTAATTTCCCCCCCCCCCCAGAGGTGGTTGTACTCGCCCCTCAGCCTCACCAAAAGCCTGAGTTGGTTGACCTTGATTCCTGCATTTTTTACACCTATTCCTGTGACTTAGGCCACAAATTCCCCTTCTCCCCTCTAGTCCAAACAGTGCTTTCCAATTGGGATGTAAACCCAGGCCAACTAGGGTAGCAAGTATGGAGAATCCTTTCTTTAATTGAACACCTAACTGCTAAATGGGACGAAGCTTTTACATATGAGGATTTAATGTCGGTATACGGGGTAAAGAGGGCTCCGGACTTCACTTATTCGCTCAAGAAGCGATCGGGGTACGATTACTTGGTTGTGGACAGGTACGTTAATGATAGAAAATGGAAAGAGTCATACGTCTTTGTAACCAAGCCAAGCTTGGGCGAAGCAGGGGAGTGGCTTCGTGTTGGATGAAATTATGGAGCTATAACTAACATATTTACTTTCTTTACCTTTATCCAAGTGCATTAACCCATATATCTTCTTACCTGTCTTTGCATGTTGTAGATCTAGACATTCCGACCCCGGAATCTGAGGCCCCATTGGAACGTCTTCTAGGGCTTATCCCCCACCTTGCTACAACCTGCCTACCTGCTCTCCTAATTCGATGGGTAAGTCGTACCAACTATTTTATACTATGTTATAAATACGTTACCTGCTACTCTAGTTCTCACTTTAGAATTGCATCAATTCCAGCTTCATGCGGCGTTTTCGATTCAGAGGATGAGATCATCAAGAGGGCTCAACAGATGAGGAGGAAAAGAGGAGGAGCTGCTACCTCAAGCACTGACACGACCCCTGTGGTAGGGGTTGACTCGGGTACAATGACCCCAACCAAAAAGGCGAAGTCCAACGATGTCATGGAGATAGTGCCCAGCCATGCCCCTACCGTTCGTATCCCAAAACCCGTGGACCCCTATCCCTTCTGACTTCCTCTCCCACCACGGGGTGGAACATGGGATTATGCCTACAGCTTCCCATCTTCTGTTCTCCTCTGCTAGGAAAAGGCTGCACCCCTACGATACGGAGGTCCTGAACGCCCGAAGTGTGGGCCACCTTCTCCAGGTATCTACTGCTTTTTCCTTTACTAGGTTTTTCTATGTTTGGGTTAACTTTGCGTTTGGGTTCTCATTTGTTATTACTGCTTTGTTTTGTTGTTTTGTTTTGTTTTATGTAGGCTCTCCAGAATGACTAGGTTATTACCGAGCGTTTGAAGAGTCAACTGACGCTCAGGTCTGGGCGAACGTGCGTCTGAGCGAGCTCTAGGCATCTTTGAGTAAAGTTGAGGAGGAGAAGAAGGCTAAACTGGAGAAGCTGAAGGAGGAACTTACCAGAAAAGCGGAGGAGCGGGAGAAGGAACTTACCCAGCAAGCGGAAAAACGGGAGAAGGAGCATGCCCAGCAGGTGGAAGAGCTGAAAAAAGAACTTGCGGAGGATTAGATGTAATACCACAAAATTTTGGGCTATTTTAAATTTTATTTAATTAATTATTTATTTAATTAATTAGCTGATTATTTAATTATTAATGGATCAAATAGCAATCTAACTTGATAGCAAGCCTAATTATTGATCTTGGCCCAAATCCTCCACATAGTTTTACTCGGTAAACCCCCAAAAAGAGCCGGCCCCCCTTCCTTATTATTTCCTTATTTGATTAATTCAATTTAATCACTAAAATTAATAAACTAGATATCTATAGTTGACCTTACCCAAAAATCTAGTTTTTATCCTAACCTCACTACTAAAATTTAGGGAAGGAAAACAAACCTATTATTCCATCATACCACACGGCCTCCTCCATATTTTTGAAGAGACAAATTCAACAATTATAGTATTATCTTCCCTATCAAACAATTTACAAAGAATCTCTAGAAAGACCTCTTGCTTAGAAATTTACTCTCAAGATTGGAACAAGAAGCAAAAGAATCTCAAAGCACCGTATGGAACTCTTGGATTTTCGAACCTTATACTTCATTAATAGGTAATTAGTTTTTTTTATTTAATCTTTAGGAATAATTAGTTATATAATTCTTTAGAATAGATTTAGAACTATATAGAATCTCTTAGAATCATGTCTGTTAAATTTAGAATTGCATGTTGATTAATATCCATGAATGTCGAGTGGCTCAACAATATTTCATGATGATTTTCATTAGTTTAATTCATGTTTCACCTTGTTCTATGATTCATCTATGAATCTTGATTGATTATAATTATTGAATAAATAATTAGATGAACATGAAACTAGATGAAAGATAGCCGTGTATTGTTTCCTTTAGTTCGAATAGTTCAAGTGAACAATTCTCGATCTTTTTGTTATTATCTTGATCTAGTAACAATCTTTGATGAATTTCTTGAATTATTAAACTATCTAATTAAGTTCTTGAAGCACGAATTTGTAATCTTGAACAATAACCAAGAATGTCAAGTGATTCATATTATGTCATGGAATTTTGTTGAATATTTACATGTTTAATTATCAACCCATGCTTGTTTTAGGGATTCCTGCTAATTAGTTTTGATGAGAATAATTATGGAATAATCATACGTGAGGTTGAATGAGAGCCGTGTGTTAAGCAATTGATTCGAATATTTTTCTTTGATAAAGACTTGATTTTTATGTTAAAACCTTAACCCAATATTAATATTTGATGATAATCTTGAATTAATTTTTAATCTAGCATAGTTCATGAAATATAAAAATCGAATCTTGATAATCTTAGAATTTGGAAAGGAAGAATTAAATTGTGTATTAATCATAGAAATGGCCGAGTAGTGTATTGAAATAAAAGATTGGATTTGATCACGTACTTGGAATTATCTTATTTCAATTGTTTAAGCTTGTATTTTGGATTGATGAATGACCTAATCTTGTGAATTATGAAGAAGAATTATTGTATTGTTATTATTGTGATGGACCGTGTATGTGTGGTAAGTGTCGGGTAAGTTTCGATTTCTAAATGTTGTTTGTGATGGAATTATATTGATGGATTATGATTATTGCATGCCTCTACGTATGAACTTGATGAATGGGTTGATATTAATGTATGAAATACTTTTCGTATGATTGCGTGCTATATGGTTGAATACATCGAGTCTTGAATTAGAGTGTCGAGTCAAAACAGTTGAACTAGAAACGATTAGAAGTCAAGTCCTGTTAATGAAAGTTAAACTGTGAACTGGAAATGTGAACTTGAAAAGATAATAACTATGAAGTGACCGCCTATCTAGTGGCTAAAGTGCCATGAACATAGGTATAGTCGAAGCCACTGTCCCTTCTGCGGTTTTGGGACAGTTCTGGGTCCCAGTGTAACGACCCGACTTTTTAGCTTGTCGATTTACGAAGGGAAATCGACATTCGGATCATTTCTTAATCATATTCAACAATAAATCAAACATAATAAATGGAAGAATTATCTTTTATTAATATAACTGCTAAAAACCATAATAATCCACTAATTGTTATTACATCAAAAGTCTGGAATGCTGTCCCAACATGCTGGGATCATAGTATAAACTAAATAAAGGTTTAAATTGTTCTGAATAAACTAGAAACTTAAAATTAAGGCTAAACTCTCAAGCCCATCCGGCGAAGCCCGCTCTATTCTGCTGCAACATCACCTGAAACCGGGGGGGGTCCACCGTCAGTGGCGAGTAACTAGGCTGTCCCATTTAATCGAGGGACCACCAAACACATAATAGCATAGAAATTATCATAAAAAAAAACTGTAAAGAATTCAATACATGCTTTACACATAAATACACAAAATCCGTACAAACGTACGCATAAGAATACGTATAAAAGTACGTATAAAATACATATACAGATACGTATAAAAATACGTATAAATACCCCTGCAGAAATACGGTTAGAATACGTATCAATTACATATAAAGTACGTATAATCAACCCTACAAATACGGTTAGACCACATACCAAATACATTCAACATCCGTATACTTATACACACACATACATGCTCGCATAATTACAGAAATACACAGCGGAAGACTTATATTATACTGACCTTATACTTTACTTTATACTTCTTAAACGATCCCAATCCCTAACTTATACTTAGTCCTTCATAAATTATATCATTAATAAATCATAACCATATTTTATCATATTCTTATCATCATATGTCATATCTTATCATATCAGATCATATCATATCTTTCTTATCATAACAACTTTAGAAATCATCTTATCACTTCATCTTATGATTTCATCTTATCAAATTGTATGATCATAACATAACATCTTTGTTGGACCGGTCACTATAACTCGTTATGGATCTCGTGTTTCACCATAACTTTCCTAGAACATGCCGGGATGAGCTCGTGTACTCAACCCGTAGCGGATCTCGTGTTTCACCACTAAGCCTAAGCTATGGCCATAACTCCTAGTAGCGGCTCGTGTACCACTACCAGACGACTACATATCCTAAGACCCAGAACTACTCGGGGGAACCCAACCTGACTACTCGGGTCATCAGGTGTGCTCCTCCCATTGAGCAGTGGCCTCGACTTAACCCAGTCTAACTACTCGAGTCATTAGGTGGGCGTCCATATTGTATCTTATATCTTCATTTAATTAAATCATATCATATATTAGGATAATACTAGGTGACCGTAATAGGAAATGAAATGTTCGGAGTCCCAGGAAAGAGAGGTGCGGCACGTATATTGGCCACCTTAAATACCAAGTCTTTCCTAGCCAGAGACCGAAACATAACATGTATAGCTATTACTCTGTTTCCTTTCTTATCCCTAATAATATCTTATGCAACTTCATTTCTTATATAAATATTATCCTTCAAATATATAACATATACTTATAATCCTACCCCTTCGGATACTAACCTTAACATAATATATTATATTAACCTTGTAACATTATCCAACAAAATATAATCATATTAATATTACCCATAGTAATTCGGCCCTAATAGACATAATATTAATATTATCCCTTTTAATCCCTACACTTACAACTTGTCCCTAATAATTATTTCCACTCCCTTTATTATTATTTATCCCTAAAATTAATATTAAGTCCAAAATAAACCAAATAAGACTATTTCCACTCCCTTTTACACGGCATTTTCATAATTAAATTAATAATTAATTAATTTCTTAATTTCTCCTAATTACTTAATTAATTACTAAAATTACCAAAAATTATGATAAAATTATATTTTCCTTTTTTTTCTATCACTCGACAAAAAGGACTAAATGGTCAAAATAGAACAATTTATTCATATGATCTTAACCTATAACAATAATTAAATTAAATAAACAATAACATAAAAATCATGCTTTTAACATCAATACCAAGATTAAAATTAAAGAACAAAATCAACCAACATGCTCACACCCAAGAACCCACACGGCATTCATGAGATCAAGATAAATTTCAAGGATTAAAATAAAGATTCATATAATCACTTTAATATGATCAAGATTACATAGCAAATAACATTTTAAAACTTTCTTTAATCTTTGGCTCACTCGGAAAAATTCCGAGAACAAGTAGATTTAAATTACCTTACATGATATAAATCTTTTTAATTAAATAAATCATAATCATGCTTTAAGATTACCAAAAACAATTCAAAAATTTATGATACAAAAATTTAGGCACTCGACATTTTAGGAATTAATCAAGAACATTAACCTAAAATTTATCATGCAATAATTCGAGTATAAAATAATTAAATCAGAAATATTCATGCAATTAGATCAACATTAATCATGCAATTTAGAGTAATTATACCATCAAGATTATCATACAAAATTCAAGAAAAATACAAGAAACAATTCATAATATTCATATTGTCACAATCGAAAATTAAGCATAAAAATCAGAATATAAATCTTAAAATTATCATAGGATTCGAACTATATAATTACCATGAATTAAATTATAACAATTCTAATAATTTCATCATGCATAAAACATACATCCAAATCAAGAAAATCATGAAAAACACATCTAATTAACATCATCATATCACTCGACATTTCATGTATAAAACAAGATTAAACCCTACAATTTTCATGATTTTAATTCCTAATTAACTATGTGAGAAGCTACCCATAAATTAAATAAGAAAGCTTAGTTACCTTAAATCGCAAAATTTCCAAGGCAAAAATCACCCCTTGGTGATCACTATGTTCGGCTGTTTTAGGAGGAAAAAGGTGGAGAATTTCTTTAGGGTTTTGGAGCAAATAACAAATAGGACCCAAATGGAGAGAAGGGGTCCTATATATAAAGAAAATAAAAAAAAACAACAAGCCCCAAGTGCCCTAGAGCTGCCGTGTTCATAGAGGAAAAAGAGGAGAATAGGTTGTTGGTCATCAACAAACTTTTGAATGGGTTTTAGGTGGGATTAAAATTAATTTAATTATTTAAAATATAATAATTATTATTAATTAAATAAATCAAATTAATCATTGGCCCAATAACACATAATGGCCGGCCAAGACTAGTCAAGGAAATAAATTGGGTCCTTGGCCCAATTTTGGAAGAGAAAAGAGTTGGGCTAAAAATAAAACAGTCCAATATAGTGGGCCTTTTGGACTGAAATTGAATAAATAATATTAATAACCGCGAAATTTTCTGGCCCAAAATTCCGGGTTATTACACCCAGTGTCTGGAAGTAGATCAAAAGTGGTTGACCCGGCATGAGACAAGGAAAGTTGGGGAAGAGTTAAGGTTTCCCCTACGAGCATATGACTTTGTCACGGATTAGCAATTGAATTGAACTAGAATTGGAAAGTCAATAGTGGAGTTTAGAAGTCTAGAATTGGATAAGTCTGTCTGGAGAGTCTTGGTTGATTATTCTGTTATGATTGGTTTCCGCTGCGTACTTGAATGTGAATGCCTTTGAATGATTTTCCTGTTGACTTGTTTAACTGTTCTGTTGATCTGTTCTAATTATTATGTTCCTAATTGTGTTCTACTGAGTAAATAGAACAATCTAATTACTCCCCACTGACTATGGACCCCAAAATCCTTTTTCAGGTACAGGAGATGATTGACTGGGTTACGCAAGGGCTGGGATTGTGAGCTAGCAAGAGTAGAGTTATAATTATCCCATGTTTTCTCTAGCCTTTGTAATAGATTATTAATGAATTTCAGTAGTTTATGGTTAAACATGAACTTGGACTTTTCTTTAATTTTGGACTATTTATTGGTTTAATTAAATAATTTGAATTAAGTTTTGAGCTTTCGTTGTCATTAATGAATTTGAAATTTGAAGTTTATGGTTAATAGTGATTCGTGTTGTTGTTTTCTCCGAAAACAACGTTTCTAAAATGCGGGTCGTTACAGTTGGTACCAGAGCTGAATTTTTAGGTTACTTCACCATAAGTAACCCGTGAGATTTTCTGCATTATTTTTCGAGAGTTTGACCTAACTAGCTTTGCCACGAGAACTTAAGTGAGTGTTGACTCGGGTAGAGCTATGGGATAAGTTCTTTTTCATTCTTTGTGACGATTTAATTTAAGTTTTAGTTGCCTTTTGTTTTCATAACTTGGGTACTATTTTGTAGAATTGCAAGCCCAAGACCAACACTCAGCGGCCACGATCGACGCCGCATGTTAGAAGGCGCAATCATAAGCTTAGCTCAGAGAGGAGCGCAGTCAGCTGGAAGCCAGTCCACGTTCTACCGATTCTCCCGTCATCGACCTCCCACTTATGACGGCACCGCGGATCCCGTGGTACTTGAGAGCTGGATACGGGAAATGGGGAAACTGTTTGATGCGACCGGCTGCCCGGATGAAGAGCGAGTTCAGATCGCCAGCTATTACCTTCGACTGTAAGCTGAAAACTGGTGGATGACGGTTCGTCCGTAGGGAAGATCCGTAAGGCGCATGCCTTACTTGGGAAGAATTCACCGCTAAACTGCAACAACGATTCTACCCCGACGAACTTAGGTGGCAACAGCAAGAAGAGTTTCTTATGCTCACACAAGGGACCATGTCAGTGCAGGCCTACACCGACAAATTCGTAGAACTGTCCAAATTTGCCACTGCGGTAATTCCGTCGGAAACAGAGCGACTGAAGAGGTATATCAAGAAGCTGGATCCCCGCATTCGAGTACATGTCATCAGTAGCGGAGCAGCAACGTTCCAGAAAGCTTATGAGGTAGCTTTGGAGATTCATGCATCGTTAGCAGAAGAAGAAGCTACTAAGAAGAGAGTCATGGAGACCCAGCCTCCTGCAGCCTTGAAGAGACCACGATTTGAGCCATCTCAGGAGCCGCAACAACAGGACAGCCAAGCAACCAAATTTCAGGAGACCACGGTTTGCAAGGGTTGCAAGAAAGAACGTCATCCCGGGAAGAAGTGTGATGTGTCTACGGTAGTATGCTAATTGTGTGGTCAGGGAGGGCACAAGCCTTGGGTGTGTCCAAATAATAAGCCAGCAGCAACTATGAGCAAGGCACCGGTGCGGAACCGCATCTTCTACATGACCCAAGAAGAGGCAGACACGCGGCCCAACGTAATTACGGATACAGTTATCGTTTCTAACCTATCTGCTTTAGTATTGTTTGAAGTGGGTACTACGGTTCCCTTTATTTCGTTGTTTTATTGTTTCTGCTTCCTTTCGAAAAATTTCGAGGACAAAATTTTCTTACAGAGGGGTGACTGTAATACCCCAAAATTTTGGGCTATTTTAAATTTTATTTAATTAATTAGCTGATTATTTAATTGTTAATGGGTCAATTAACAATCTAACTTGATAGCAAGCCTAATTATTGATCTTGGCCCAACTCCTCCACATAGTTTTACTAGGTAAACCCCCCAAAAGAGCCGGCCCCCTTCCTTATTATTTCCTTATTTGATTAATTCAATTTAATCACTAAAATTCATAAACTAGATATCTATAGTTGACCTTACCCAAAAATCTAGTTATTATCCTAACCTCACTACTAAAATTTAGGGAAAGAAACAAACCTATTATTCCATCATACCACACGGCCTCCTCCATATTTTTGAAGAGAGAAATTCAAAAATTATAGTTTTATCTTCCCTATCAAACAATTCACAAAGAATCTCTAGAAAAACCTCTTGCTTAGGAATTTACTCTCAAGATTGGAACAAGAAGCAAAAGAATCTCAAAGAACCGTGTGGCACTTCTGGATTTTCGAACCTTACACTTCATTAATAGGTAATTAGTTTGTTTTATTTAATCTTTAGGAATAATTAGTTATATAATTCTTTTGAATAGATTTAGAACTCTATAGAATCTCTTAGAATCATGTCTATTAAATTAAGAATTGCATGTTGATTAATATCCATGAATGTCGAGTGGCTCAACAATATTACATGATGATTTTCATTAGTTTAATTCATGTTTCACCTTGTTCTATGATTAATCTATGAATCTTGATTGATTATAATTATTGAATAAATAATTTGATGAACATGAAACTAGATGAAAGATAGTCGTGTATTGTTTCCTTTAGTTCGAATAGTTCAAGTGAACAATTCTCGATCTTTTTGTTATTATCTTGATCTAGTAACAATCTTTGATGAATTTCTTGAATTATTAAACTATCTAATTAAGTTCTTGAAGCACGAATTTGTAATCTTGAACAATAACCAAGAATGTTGAGTTATTCATATTATGTCATGAAATTTTGTTGAATTATTTACATGTTTAATTATCAAACCATGCTTCTTTCAAGGATTCTTGCTAATTAGTTTTGATGAGAATAATTATCGAATAATCATACGTGAGGATTGAATGAGAGCCGTGTGTTAAGCAAATGATTCGAATATTTTTCTTTGATAAAGACTTGATTTTTATGTTAAAACCTTAACCCAATATTAATCTTTGATGATAATCTTGAATTTATTTTTAATCTAGCATAGTTCATGAAATATAAAAATCGAATCTTAATAATCTTAGAATTTGGAAAGGAAGAATTAAATTGTGTATTAATCTTAGAAATTGCCGAGTAGTGTATTGAAATAAAAGATTGGATTTGATCATGTACTTGGAATTATCTTATTTCAATTGTTTAAGCTTGTATTTTGGATTGATGAATGACCTAATCTTGTGAATTATGAAGAAGAAATATTGTATTATTATTATTGTGATGGACCGTGTATGTGTGGTAAGTGTCGGGTAAGTTTCGATTTCTAAATCTTGTTCGTGATGGAATTATATTGATGGATTATGATTATTGCATGCCTCTACGTATGAACTTGATGAATGGGTTGATATTAATGTATGAATTACTTTTCGTATGATTGCGTGCTATATGGTTGAATACATCGAGTCTTGAATTAGAGTGTCGAGTCAAAACAGTTGAACTAGAAACGATTAGAAGTCAAGTCCTGTTAATGAAAGTTAAACTGTGAACTGGAAATGTGAACTTGAAAAGATAATAACTATGAAGTGACCGCCTATCTAGTGGCTAAATTGCCATGAACATAGGTATAGTCGAAGCCACTGTCCCTTCTGCGGTTTTAGGATAGTTTTGGATCCCAGTGTCGGGAAGTAGATCAAAAGTGGTTGACCCGACATGAGACAAGGAAAGTTGGGGAAGAGTTAAGGTTTCCCCTACGAGCATATGACTTTGTCACGGATTAGCACTTGAATTGAACTAGAACTGGAAAGTCAATAGTGGAGTTTGGAAGTCTAGAATTGGATAAGTCTGTCTGGAGAGTCTTGGTTGACTATTCTGTTATGATTGGTTTCCGCTGCGTACTTGAATGTGAATGCCTTTGAATGATTTTCCTGTTGACTTGTTTAACTGTTCTGTTGATCTGTTCTAATTATTATGTTCCTAATTGTGTTCTACTGATTAAGTAGAACAATCTAATTTCTCCCCACTGATTGTGGACCCCAAAATCCTTTTTCAGGCACAGGAGATGATTGACTGGGTTACGCAAGGGCTGAGATTGTGAGCTAGCAATAGTAGAGCTATAGTTATCCCATGTTTTCTGTAATAACCCGAAATTTAGGGCCAGAAAATTTCGCGGTCTATTAATATTATCTAATAATTCTAAGTCCAAAGGGCCCGCATATTTGGACTGTTTACTTTTATTTCGTCGATCTTATCCGGGAACCGGGTCCCATAACTCATATTTAATCCCTCTTGGCCGGCCCCCTTATGTAGTGGCCAGGGTTGTTTTCTTTTTAATTTATTATTAATTAAGTAATTTTATTATTTATTTAATTAATAATATTTTAAATATAATTTGAATCTGTAAAACCTAATTCAACTATATTTTCCTAGTCTCCCTAATTCATTCCATACACCCTATTATTACTCCCTCACTCACGGCACCCCCCCCCTTGTGTTTTTTATTTATTTATTTATTTATTTTTGTTCCACTTAAATTTAATTAGGAACAACCCTTCTATTCTTGGTTACCCTAATTTCAAAGCTCTCAAAAAAAAAACCTAAAGTTCTCCTAAGCTAGGCGTGAGTTTCAACATTCCAAAGGGGTGATTTTATTTTTGTCTTGCTAATCTAAGGTAACTAGACTATTTCTCTTAAATTTGGTACAACTTAATTGTATAGTTAATTAGGATTAAGCTAGGAAAATTGTTAGAATTAGTATCATGATAGGATTAATATTTTCGAATCATGTAATATGACATTCATGTTATTTTCTTGTGGTTTTTATGAAATCTTGATGAATTTATACATGTTTTAATTAATTTTGTGCTTAAAATAATTTATTTAATTGTATGTTTGTATTGAATAATTGTATGAAAATTGTTGAATCATGTTGTTGAATTTTATTATGATTGTCGAGTGGTCTCTAAGGTTATATGATGATTTTAATGATCTTTTCTTGAATTAATATAATAATCTTGAATTATTACTACTAATTTTAATTTAATCATACTATTGTTGAATCTTGAATTTAATCTTGATGTATTATTATTCTTATGTTGGCCGTGTGGTTTGTATATGGTAAAGAATTGGTTTTGATCTTGATCTTGTCCAATCTTGATGATTTAATGTTAAAGCATGATTTTTTTAATTGTTATTATTAAGTTTTATTGTTTAATTATTGATGATTGGGTTTATTTAATTTAAAGTATGAATTTTGGTTATTATTTATATAAATGTCGTGTGGAATGAAGTAGGAAAAATAGGATTTTTATCATGTTTAAAGTAATATTAGTTGATAATTGATAATTTATATGATTAATTGTTAATTTAAATGATTTATTTAATGGTTAAACTGATTATTTAATGAATTGAATTAATTATTATTGTTATTATGTGATTGTCGAGTGGTCCATATTAAGTAATGATCAGTTTTAGTATAATTTTTGACTTATAATAATATTAGAAGGTAATTATAGGGATTAATATAATTTAAGGAATTAAAAGGAATTAACAGGGATAAGTTGTAATATGAAGGAAAGTAATAATATGACTAAAAGGAAAGGTTATAATATGATAAGAATTAGTAGTCTCACGATGGCCTCTAGATAAGATGATTGATAAATAGTGGTCTCACGATAGCCTTTAGAAAAGACAAGATACGATACAGACGCCCATTTGATGATACACGAGTCATCAGATCGGGTTAAGTCGAAGCCACTGCACTACTGCGGTCTCTGGGCAGTTCTGGATCTTAAGATATGTAGTCATCTAAGTAGTAGTACACGAGCTGCTATTTAGGGGTTATGGCCATAGCTTAGGCTTAGTTCTTGCAAAGGAGGGCTACGGGTTGAATACACGGGTTCTTCCTGGCATGTCTTAGGAAAGTTGGGATGTACACGGGCATCCTTATGAGCTATAATGACCGGTCCAATAAGATGGTTAAAAGAAGGGTTTTTGGGTAAAATATGACAAGATAAGGATTTCACGGGAAGGATTCTGTTATATGTGTATTTACGTGTATTTTCGTGTGTATAAGTTGTATTTATGTAATGATAAGTCTTTCGCTGCGTACGTCTGGTAAGTCTGTATTTATATGTATTTTTTGAGTATATTGTACGTGTATTTCCATGTATTTTGTATGAGTATTTTGGTCTGTATTTATATATGTATCGTATCCGTATTCGTCTGTATTCGATATGTATTTTTATCCGTATTTTATACGTATATTGTATGTATTTCTAACCGTATTTTGCAGGTATTTTATACGTATTGTAGTCGTATTATGTACGTATTTTTATACGTATTTTCCTACGTATTTCGTATGTATTTTTATACGTATTTTTCTACGTATTTTTATACGTATTTTTCTACGTATTTTCTACGTATTCTCGTACGTATTCTTATGTATTTTTGTATGATTTTCCTGGTTGATTCTATGCTATTATATGGTTGGCGGTCCATCATTTAAGCGGGACAGCCTAGTTACTCGCCATTGACGGTGGACCCCCCCCATTTCAGGTGATGATGCAGACGCATAAGTGGGCTCGTATGGTTCGGGTTGTGTGTTGATGTGATCAGTAGAGTGAACCCAGAGTCTAGTCATGGATTTATTTATTTATTTAATAAGTAGTTTGTCCCAGCCTGTTGGGATGGAACAATATTTATCTTGTATCTTGATATTTATTTATGGACTTTTGAGATATTATTTCATTATTAGTTAATAAAAAGGATTATTGAACGTAAATTCTGATATTAATATAATGTCTTATGATTGGTAATGATCCATTTGTCGATTTCCTTCGCAAATCGACAAGTCTAGGAAGTCGGGTCGTTACATTTTCTCTAGCCTTTGTAATAGATTATTAGTGAATTTCAGTAGTTTATGGTTAAACTTGAACTTGGAATTTTCTTTAATTTTGGACTATTTATTGGTTTAATTAAATAATTTAAATTAAGTTTTGAGCTTCCGCTATCATTAATGAATTTGAAATTTGAAGTTTATGGTTAATAGTGATCCGTGTTGTTGTTTTCTCCGAAAACAACGTTGCTAAAATACGGGTCGTTACATTAGAGGCTGAAGCAGGAAGCCTTGGAGGAGAACAAGGACATGGAAGCTGAGATCACAGTGTTTGTGAGAGCTCAGGTAGCCCGTCATCAGTTCCTCATCCAAAAACTGCCTGATTCCCACTTCAGGGGTTACATGGAATCGTAACTACAAATAGGTTTGATGTCTGACCTAGGGCCAACTCCTTCACCTATTGTGGATGCCGATGTTCCTGAGGGGTCCAGCAGGAAGGAGGATGAGGATGTGGGGGACAATTTTGATGTTTAGCTCATTTAACTTTTATTTCAAATTACTTAGAACAATATTCCTTTTGGTTTGTATAAACAATATGGTTGTGTAAACTTTAATTTTACCGTTGGTCAAGGGGCTAACAAGTTATTATGTGTACCTGACACTTTGACTGTTCTGCTCGTAATGCTAGCTAGGTTTGAACTCTATTTGATTTCCTTGTTGCTTAAGTATCTCCCTGCTTGCTTGTGTTATTTCCTGCTGACATCGTATGCTGAACTTGTGCATCTGTTGTCCATGTGTCTATGTCTGCATCCATAACCAGGTTAGGGGCGACCGTTGGTATTTTCACCAACAGCCTTCCAATGCTTAAGTCAGTAATGGCTCTTGAAAAGAAAACTTAGAATAATATGTAAAATTCAGATAAGTGTTAAAGGGTTAAACAAAACCTGGTAACCTGTGCACCTGACAACCTCGTAAGCTGATAACCCGATTACCTGGAATCCTAACAACCAGATCTATTCTCTGCTTGTGTCTAGTTGTTGTAACTCTGCAATATAACACTGGTTAGGAACGAGCGTTGGTGTGTTTCCACCAACGGCCCTCCGATGGCTAAGTCAGTATACTATTTTGAAAAAGAAATCTAGGAATTTATTTTATGTATGTAGTATACCTGATTAGCTGGGGATAGTTGCCCCCTGCAGTACACTTTTAGAAATGATATTTCTTCAAGTGTACTGCATTCCAACTTCTAGGAATTCGCTTACCTTGCGGATCCACTAGGCGATATGCCCTCATTCCTACTACTTTTTCTATCTGATATGGCCCTTCCCAAATAAAAATGTCACAGCATTTTTTTCCAAAAATAAGTTCGCTTTTTTTTTTTTTAATAAAAAAAAAGCAGTCTTAGCTTGAAGAGACTAATAATTAAGAATATAGAGAGGAAATCTGAATAACTCCACCTAAAAGTTCTGAGAATCTTAGAGGCTTGAGACACTTAGTCCACCACTCTACCATCCACGGGAGTACCAGCGTCGGTCCGCTAGTTCGCCAATGAAGATCACCGGTTCAGTCGTCCTCTTCTCTTTGTAGCAGTGTTTCTCCTTGCAACCCTCATAGTGATGCATTGACACAACACACACTCCGCACCACTGCGAAAGTCACGTCAGTCCACAACTTAGCACACCTCCCTCAGAATCAAGTCATTAGTAAAAAAAGTTACTATTTGTAACACCCTATTTTGTATTTTGCTTGCTTTTTTTGGCTGGCAAGGATATTTTGCTTGTTAAAAGATACAAATAAAAGTTATATGGATCGTGCGTTTTTAGGCACGATCCAAATAATATTTGAATACTTAAATTTTCATTGCCTCCCTCTTGTTATTTTATTCCCCCCCCCCCTAAAAAAAACGCTTCTAACTCCTTTTTACTTTTTCTCCATTCTACTTCACGTCTTCAACATCTATTTCCCATTCTGCTTCACCATCTCCAATGTTCTGTACCACCAGTCCACCACCATTTGGTGCACCACCACAACAACCACTACATACCACCTTCTCAGTGCGACACCACTATCTAGCTTCAGCGATTTCAGGGTTTATTTTTTTTCGAAATTCTTTTTTCAATTCGACGTCATTGCCAAAGTATGTGTATTTTATTTTTCATATTTCTGTTCATATTTTTGTTGATTACTTTAATTCGAATTTTGGGGATTTTTTTAGGGTTTATGAATTTTACCTGTTTTTATTTTTTAGGTTATTAAATTATAGGGATTTATTGATTGTTTTTGCTGTTATGTTTTAGGGATTTTAATTTTTCTCCTTCGAGTATTGTTTCTTTTTCGAGTTTAGGGTTTTATAATTTGTACTTTATACTTATTTATGAATTTATAGTTTAGGGTATTCTTAGACTTAATGTTGTGGTGCAAACTATAAGTCTTGCTACACACAAGAATTAGGATAGAAATAGAGATAGATTTTGGACAGAATAGAAGAAGAAAGGGATAGAAGATAGAAGAAATAGCTTAGGGAGGAAAAAGATAGAAAAGATTCAGAGATAAGAGATAAGAGTAGGGGAGATTAAGGAAGAAGTATAGTTATTATTATTCATGATGCATTAAGCCACAATATTACATGTATTTATACACCATTGCTTATTACAACTAAGACAACTAACCAACTAACTTTTACAAGGGCCCCTACTACACTTGGTCCAGCAAAGGGGAAGGGGATCAAAGAGTGGTAAGCAGGATTGACAAGGGGCTCATAAATGTTAAATGGGCAGAAACCTATCAGATAAAGGAAGCATTGGTGCTCCCACGTAATATCTCAGACCATTCACCGCTTCTTTTTTTTACTGTTTTACAGTGACAAAGGGTGGGAGTAGGCCATTCAGGTTCCTTAATGTAATTGCAGAGCACAATGATTTTCTCCCTACAGTCCAACAACATTGGAATCAGCATGTGAAAGGGTGTATGATGTTCCAAGTTTGGTGCAAGCTCAGGCAAGTCAAACATGGAATTAAACAGCTACATATTAAGGCATTTGGCAATCTGCAGGGGAAAATTGATGAAGCTACAATCCATTTGCACCAGATCCAGAACCAGCTCTCAAATGACATCACTAATAGGGATCTGCAAGTGGAGGAGAAGCAAGCTGTCACTAGACTGAAATTCTTGGTGAACTCACAAGAAAACATTTATAAGCAAAAGTCTAGGGTTGAATGGCTCAAGCTTGGTGACTCTAACAGCCATTTTTTCTTTGCAGCAATGAAACATATAATGGGAAGGAATATAATTGATTCTATTTCTACAGAAAATGGTGAACTACTTGAAAAACCAGATCAAATCAAAGATGAAATCACTAAGTTTTATAAGTTGTTGCTTGGAACAAGAGCTCAATCCCTCTCTGGGATTGATCTGCCAACTGTCAGAGATGCAGCCCAACTGAGCCATCATTCACGGGCTCTACTCATTGCACCAGTCACAGTGGAAGAGATTAACCAAGCTCTAGCTGGGATTAAAGACTCCAAGGCCCAGGACTTGATGGTTTTAATGCATTATTCTTCAAAAAAGTCTGGCCTCATGTCAAACACGATATCTATGAAGCTATTTTTTATTTCTTTAAGGGGAAGCCTTTGCTGAAACAATGGAACAATACATCTATCACATTGGTTCCTAAAGTTGAAAGCCCTCAATATGTGAAGGAGTATAGGCCAATTGCCTGCTGCACAGTCCTCTACAAACTCATTTCAAAAATACTAACAGCAAGGTTAGCAAGGGTGATTGGGGAGGTTGTTGATACTGCACAAGCTGGATTTATTCCAGGAAAATTCATAGGAGACAATATCCTATTGGCAACTGAACTGATGAAAGGCTACACTCATGCACACATCTCCCCTAGGTGTATGATCAAGGTTGACCTTAAAAAAGCTTATGACTCCATTGAATGGAGTTTCCTTAAATCAATGCTTGAAGAGCTGAGCTTTCCTCAAACATTTGTGCAGTGGATAATGCAGTGTGTGCAAACTGTTTCATATTCAATTCTTATAAACGGGGCTCCAACTGCTCCGGTACCTGCTCAAAAAGGCCTAAGGCAAGGGGACCTTATGTCTCCTTTCCTTTTTGCAATAGGAATGGAATACCTCTCAAGATGCCTATCAAATCTTAGTCCAGATTTTAACTACCATCCTAGGTGTGAACGTCTCAAAATCACACACATGATGTTTGCTGACGACCTCCTTTTGTTGGCTAGGGCTGATAAGGAATCTATAGACTCATCTATGAAGCCTTCAACAACTTCTCTAAGGCCTCAGGGTTGGAAGCTAACTTGAACAAGAGCACATCATATTTTGGAGGGGTAAAAACTGATCAAATTGAGGAGCTTCAACAAGTTCTGCCTATACCACAAGGAACCATGCCTTTTCTGTACCTTGGTGTACCCATTTCTTCAAAGAAACTCTATGTGAACCAATGTAAGCCACTAACAAAAAAGATCACTATCAAAATCAAAGGGTGGACTACAATTGATTACAGTGGTGCTTTTTGGAGTTCAGACATATTGGTCCCAGATTTTTGTTCTCCCCAAGAAGGTCACAAAGGAAATTGAAACATTATGCAGGATTTTCTTATGGACAGGTAAATATGCCCCATCTAGGAAAGCCTTGGTAGCTTGGGAGAAGATATGCTTACCACAAGAAGCTGGAGGGTGGAATGTTGTTGACATTGCATTATGGAACAAAGCTGCTACAATCAAGCTACTATGGAATTTTGCAGCAAAATCTGATTCACTTTGGGTTAAATGGGCACATGCTTATTATTTCAAAAAGAAGGAGGTCAACCAGGCAACATTAACAAAAAAATGCTCTTGGAATCTGAAGAAAATAATGGGATATAGGCATTTGATTGTCAGTGCTGGAGGTTGGGAGCAGTTCATTCACAACAACAAGTACAGCATTAGGCTGATGTACCAATACCTCAGGCCTCAAGCTGAAAGAGTCCCTTGGTGCAGGATCATCTGCAACAACCTAGGCAGCCCCAAGAGCAAGTTTATCTCATGGCTAGCACTACATGATAGACTTTACACTAAAGATGGAATGGTTAAATGAAATCAAAACTATGATCCTCATTGTGTCTTATGTTCTACACATTTGGAATCAGTTCAGCATCTATTTTTCCAATGTGACTATTCCCATAAGATCTGGAAGGGGCTAATGTCCATGCTAGACATCAACAACCCTAACTTGCAATGGGAATCAGTGGTAAGGTGGGTTCAGAAACAAGGAAGGAAAGGTTGTGTCAAGTCTCAGCTGATTTTGATGCTCTTCAGTGAGTCTATATACACCATCTGGTTGCAAAGGAATGCTCAAATCTTCAACAACCACCACATGTCATGCAATCAGGCCATTAAAGAGATTATTTTTAGAGTTTCATGTAGGGCCTCAGATGAAATGAGGCTACTAATGATCTTGTAATGTACTTTAATGTTTATCTACTTGGCTTTAGCCACTAGAGCTTAGTCTTTTATTTTCTCTTTGATGTATGGTTTCTAGCTTAACTTCTTATCTGCTAGGCCAACGCCTGTTGAGCACTAGTTTGACATTAGTTAATTGTATACATCTCAAGGGATATAGGTTGTATTTTTTGGTGTTTTTAAACTATTCTTTTGGTATAATATCTTTATTTACCAAAAAAAAAAACTAACTTTTACAAACTTATTAAAATTCTTTTACTTGACTAAAATGCTACCCTTAACTAACTACTTAGTAAAACTCCCATAACACTTAAAATTTTCAAACAGGATACTTCGGATTTGCATTTGATCATAATTAATGGGGATCATTGTTAAGAGACTGCTTTGCCTGGTGGAATTACTATTGTCTTGAATTTGCTTAATTCCATAAAATTTCATAAAGGTGAAAGGAAAAGATTTAGGTCTAATGTCTTGTCTTTTCCACATGTAAATACTGCCATTTCTTTACTACTATATTAGCTTTATTTAACCAGTTTATATTCTTGTTTTAGTTGAGTTATTTATGCTGTGATTTCTTAGCTTTTTTTTGATGACTTGTTCTTTTTCAGTGCTTGCTTGTTAAGCAATTGCATTTAAAAAGTTACAGTGTCATTTAGAACCCAATATAGTTTTGAACATTCATGAATTCACCATTTCTTGGTAATGTATTTTGAGCGCGTCCTGGGGTAAATTAAATTTTTTAAACTCCTCCCAACGTGTTTGCGGGGGATCGAACCTTGGTTCTCCCTACCAAGTCTAGCCACTGGTACCACTAGACCAAGACAACGTTGGTGGTTGAAATCATAGTTTGATGGTGAGGTTGTTGTAGCTTCAGAGTTCAGACTAAAATATGGAATTTACCATGTTGAATTCTTGGATAGTGTAGATAATGGGAGCTAAGTTTATGCATTATTTCAGACAATGGAGGACAATTTGAGTTAAAATTAAGTAGGACTGTTATTAAAACGTGCTTATTGGAGTTATTCTTTGGTTGATTCAGCCCTTTTGTTAAACTTTCCTATTCATTATTATTCTGAAGGGCTTTTTTTTATTGTTCAAGTTCACTTTTGCTACAAGGACTTTTTACATGACAATTTGTTTCCCTATCATCTCCTAATTTACAAAACCTTATGTTAATTTTCTGTGTTACCCCCCGGCCCCTCCCCTTTCTCCATACTGGGAATCTGGGATCGACCCAATTGTAAGATTCCCTTTGATTCTTCTCATTTTTTTTGTTTAAATTTAGGGTCCATTTACTTAAGTGTAAAACGTTTTCGATGTAAAATGATTTTCCATGTAAAACATTTTACTTTGGAAAACTCATTTTCATAGAAATTTTCCAATGTTTACTTGCACGGAAAATACTTATACTCCCAAATTTGGGGGAAAATGTTTCCACTATGGTGTAAAATGAGTTTTACTCCAAATTTTACATTTTATATTTTCACCCAAAGTAAATCACGTGAAATGAGAAAAATATTTTCAAAGAAAACATTTTACGCTCTAGTAAACGGAGCCTTATTCTTTAATGAAATACTTATTCATATCAGAATAATTTATTTCATTGGAGGAGCTATGTTTTGGGCTATGTTTTCTCTATCGATTAAGGTTTGCCACTATTAAAACCCTAATTTTTGTTTACAATTTTTGAATTTAGAGATTAATTAAATTAGCTCAATATAATTTATACAATTGGTTTCTGGACACTTAGATTAGTTGTTGTTTCCTTATTGAAATAATATTAATTGTGGTTGGATTAGTTGTTGGATAGTTGGATTAGTTGTTGTTTTCCTTGTTGACATTGTTACTCACCCCCCACCTGGTGATTGGGGCTTTTTTTTTGGTGGCTGAATATTGGGTTGTATTGGGGATGAAAAGGAAGGTGCCTTTAGGGGCTATTGGTTGCTTCCCTTTTGGGTGTTGTTTAGATCGAGGCTACAATGGACTGATTTGATGATTGGAAAAGGTGGTTATTTGGTGCGTTTTTGTGCGGTAGTTAGGGGCTATGTTTTGCTAGTGGTATGGGGGTGTTAAGGGGCTGAAATGGGGCCTCATTGCTATTTTAATATGGTCATTAGTTGGTGCTTTTTGGGTGGCTAATGGGGCGGTTTAGGCCTTGTTATAAGGTGGTGTTTGCTTCTGGAATTGAGGCTGCAATTATGGTGATGACGGGGCTAGTTTGGGCTGATATCGGGGTTCGCGTAAATTATTATATGGTCTCAGGACCACATAGGTTTCTGTGGTCCCTGACCAAAACGACGTCGTTTACGAGTAAAAAAAATAAAAAATTCAACAGACTTCCTACTTTTAAGGATTCTATTATGCAAATAGAGTGAAAAGTAACTACTTTTAATTACGTATCAAAAAAACTAATTAGTAGGTAACAACTAAAATCTTCGCTTCCACTTCCCTAATACCAATTTGCAAATACATTCTATGGTTACCTGCACAAGCTAATATTTTGCTTGTATTCAGTATTAAAAAAAAAATGAATATTCAGTATTAAAAAATGAATAATCACTTTAGTTATCGCAAAAGTGAATGTAAATTAATGTTCTTTGTGGTAAAATGAATATTTAGTATAACAAAATGAATATTTAGAAAATGAATATTCAACATTAACAAAATGAATATTCAGTATTAATAAAATGAATATTCAGTATTAAAAAATGAATATTTGATATACAATAATTAATATTCATTTTAGTTGTCGCCAACGTGAACGTAAGCTCGGATGTTTTGCGGTAAAATAAATATTCGGCATTAAAAAATGTGAATATTTAGTATAAAAAAAAGAATATTCAGTATTAAAAAATGAATATTGATTTTAATTGTTAATACTGACTCGTTGACGCGCGAGACCACAATTGTTCTATGTGCTCCAAGAAGCATTGTATACTGTAGTATAAAAATTAGTTTTATAAAAAATGAAGCTTTTAGTTTTTTTTTTTTTTAAAAAAAAACTGTGGTTAAAAAAATGAATATTATAGTGTACAAAAATGAAGATTAAAGATTAAAAAAAATCGACTTTAGCCTTTGCATTCACTCTGTGCCTTGCATTCATTTTAGATTAATCGGTATAATATATAATCGGTATAAGAGTGTACAAAAATGTAAAATGAATATTATAGTGCATTGCACGGTATTTTGTTTAACTTATAAATTGACTATATAAGAGAAAAATTACAATGTTTTACCATACATATATAAGAAACATCTATATATTCATATACAACAAAATGTATATAAAAAAAAATAAAGAAATTGAACATGCATGTAAATAAGAGCATGTACTCCGTAAATAAGAGTTTAAAAGATGATTAGGTAATTTAATTTAGTATTAAATTAAGATATAAAAAAAATTATGAATTTAAAAAAAAATAGCCAATTTAAGTAAGTTAAAGAGATTAAAAAGATGATTAGGTAATTTATCCTTAATTAATTTCTTATTTTATTTTTTTTAGAAATTATAAATTCAATATGTTTTGAACGAATGCCACATGGATTAACAAATCCTGTTATAAATATTTAGTATAGATTAAAGATATAAATAAATATTAAATAATAGTAGTTTAATATAAAGTAGTGTAAAATAGGATCGAATTGAAGAACAGAACTAAGAGGATAAAGAAATTTATATAAAATAAATTTAAGTTTGATGACATGACGCAATGACTGGACGCTTACGTGGCACATCATAGTGCGAGAAAATTACATATAGCAACTTAAACTTCTGTTTTAAATATTTAAACTAGTTTTAACCCCGTGTTATGCACAGGTATTGATCATTTAAACCAATTATTATGTAAATTTATGGATTTTTTCTTATTTGAAGCAAAATGTATGATTTCTATTTTGATTTTGAGTTAGTTCAAGTATGGTGATTTCACAAGATTGAGGATAAACGTGGAACTCGATTGTTATAAGAGTAAGGATACATTTAAGGTTTTTTTTTTTTTTTTTTTTTTTTTTTTTTTTTTTTAAAAAAAAGAAAATAAGAAGGAGTGACAAATGGATGACACGTGACGCTTAAAGTTCCTGTTTTAAATATTTAAGTATAGATTCGGGAGCTTTCTTTTTCAAAGCGGGTTCAAATCAAAACTACATACTAATATATAATTATTAAACTAATCGGATATGCATTTGTTGTAACAAAGACAGCGATAATATATTTTATCAGAGAAAATTCTTGATATACTCCATATTAATAATTAATTAATAATAATTACTTAGAACATTCAAAATGCTAAGTTACCATTTTTTGTACGCTTGTTTGCCACATTACGTTTATGAGTTATAACAATTTTAAGTTAGATTCAGCCACAATAATACGCTATACATTTTATCTTTATTAGAGTAGAAAGGAAAAATTAAATAAATATATATGTGGGCCTAAAAACTTATAGCTCAATAAAGTTACAAGGTTTTTTCACACTATAACCTATTTTGCTCCACAAAGGTTGAGCTTATATAGTTTGAAATTTTATATAGTTACAAGGAATTCCTTCCAATTAACAATTGTGGATTCTCTTAATTTGACTTTGAGAACGGAAAAAAGATTATTAAACATATAATATATATACTTCATCCGTTTCAAAATAAATGCAATAGTTTCTATTTCAGAAAGTTTCAAAATAAATACTTCGTATAACAATTTTAATCTTTCCATTTTTGTAAGTCTTTTCTTTTTATCTCTCGCATCCACTTCCTCTATTTATCCATTTTACTCTCACAACAAAAAATTATCTAGGAGTCCGTGCCTCTTGAATTATTATTATTTTTTTTTTCAAAAGAAAAAAGTATATGAATTTGATTCGCACCTTAAATACGGGGATTGTGTGACAAATTGCTAAAACAAACATGGCACCATCTGGATGGCCTCGCCTAGTCACTCTCCTAATCAGCTTAATTTGGATGGTTCCAAAATCAACTTCACAACCTTACTTCTTAGGTTCCTTGTGCACAGACGAGTCGTTTGCAAACAACTCGCAATACCAAACCAACCGTAACACCCTTTTCCAGTCTCTAACCACCAACGCCACGACTCACCCAGATGGCTTTTACTCAACATCCGTGGGCAACACCTCCAACAACACGGTCTTCGGCCTCTTCCTTTGCCGAGGAGACCAAAACACAACCTCATGCCATGAGTGCGTAGCCAACGTTACTTCCTCCCTGGAAAACGTCAAATGTCCTTACGCAATAGAGGGAATCCAATTTAACGAAAGGTGTACGGTAAGGTACACTAACGAGTCAATCTTAGGAATATTGTCGCGTTCCCCGAGGCAACCGATAGTAAACGGGCAGAACATAACCGGCAACATATCTCACTTTATGGACGCGGTAGGGAAAATGATAAAGGAGGTTGCGGCTGAAGCAATGAACGGTGGGTCTCGAAAGAAGTTTGCGAAGGCGGAGATGCCGTACTCGAGCTTGCAGACTGTGTACGGGTATGCACAGTGTACGCCAGACTTGACTGCTCCTGATTGTAACGTTTGTTTAAGGAGTGCAATTGCGTTGCTTCGTACTGGAATTGGTGCCAGGACTTTAATGCCTAGTTGTCGCGTAAGATATGAGATTTACCCTTTTCTTAACGATGCTGCTAATATTTCACCGCCATCCTCGCCTTCTCCGACACCCAATGCACCCGTTCCTCCGTCGTCCAATCCTCCCGATGGTCAGTCAATATATTTCTCACACCCTGTTTTTTTTTCTTTTCTCTCTTTGTTTTTTTAATTTTAAGGTAGGTGCATATTTGACTCCAATGTAATTTAATATTAATCTACTTGGGCTAATATTACAGAAGTACGGGTCTGTTTGGTAGGGCGTAAAATGATTTTTCTGAACATTATTTTCCTCATATTACACTGTTTGGTTGGACTGAAAATTGAAATGGAAATGTTAGAGTGTAATTAAAATGGTAAATTTGTCCCAAAATTGACGGAAAACTATTTTTCATTCTGTATTATCATAATTCGTTTTCCATTCAACCAAACAACGGAAAATTCTTTTGAAATTGATTTTTTTGTTGTAAATGATTTTCATGAAAAACTATTTTACATTAGAAATATTTTGCGCCGTACCAAACGAACCTTAAACTTCTTTTAAGCTATAATGGACATCTTTATAGCTGTAATGGACCTCAATAAAGAGAAAAGAGTTTATAGTATTAAACCTGATGAGATTTCAACTAGAATCTCTTCTGGATGAGTTTTAGGAGGAATTCATTCCTTAAGTGACAATTTTGACATTACAATTAGTAAAAGAAAATAAGAAAAAGCCTAATTTTATGGGAATAATCGGCATAAAATCGAAACATGATCCCTTAAATTTAAACCGGTCAATTTTAATTTCTTTGCACAAAAATTAAAACATGCAAAACCAAGCAAACCCATAACTTTAAAAAATAATAATAATAAACTTATTAAAACAAAATTAAAACATATCTTTGTTTTTTATGCTTATGGGTTTGCCTAGTTTGCATGCATGCTTTAATTGGTCGATCAAAATTTTTGTGGAATTTCAAATGTAAAGGTCAATTTAACATCAAATTGTCCAAAGATACCAGAAATGCACCAATAATATGAAGGGCAAATGCCCCAATTTTATGTCAATTTCATACAAAAATTATCCATTTTCAGTGTTCTTATTCCAATTTTGAAGTCAAAATGGATCATTAGGGATGAAATTGCCTCCCCTAAATCTTACCGAAAAGATTTGTCGAAATCAGATCACCAAAAGAAGTTGCGAAGAACATTGTCAGAACACCATTCACATAAAAAGTCGTCTGAAAATGTTGCTAGAAATATGGGCAGAAAATATTTATTTCCAAAACAAATTGTGACTAACGTGTTTTTTAGCTTTTTTAAAAAAAAACTTTAATCTAATGCACTAGATTAGCTTATGAACTAGGACCATTAAATATTTTTTTGTTATTAAGGTTCAATTATTAGGGAATAATCAAATGGTTTTGTTTATTAACAAAATTTTTGTAATAATATATTAGTTTACCATTGAATAAACTGACAAAATTTTAGTTTATTAACAATTTTTTTTTCCCTAGTTAAAATGAAGATAGTATAAAAAATTAGAATGGAAACAAAGTTTTCTACCCTGCAACATCACAAGTCAATGCTAAAAAGTTGATTAAATTGCCAAAATTTTGACTTAGGTATGTATTGTTATGCAACCAAAGTTTTTTTATATTAAGCAACCAAAGTTGACACGTTGAGTGAGAATGTGGGATAGCTCAAGTGGTTACAGTTTTCCTTCCAATTTTAGGTGATTTTGGAATCGATTCTCATCTCAACCGTTTATGGCACATTCACACACAAAAAAAAAGTTGATACAATGGGTGTACATTAAGTTAATTATATATGTACATCGTATTAAAATTTATCTTAATTGAATCGGTAATTTCCCTTGATAAATTTAATCGTTAGTTGAAAGGTTGTTTTTATGAATTTGAGGATAACATTTAACCTGTTGTGCACTAAGTTACCGATAGTGAGATAGGCATCATTTTTTCTTTAATATAAAATTAGGCACATAGCTATCAGAAATGGACATTGCTACGTTTACCACCATGTAGTTAACTTACCCACTATTAACACAATATTAAAATATTACTACATCCGTCTCAAAGATCTATTACATTTTATTTTTACACAATTTTTAGCGCACTTATTTAAACATTTATATCTTTAATTATAATTACTGTTGATAATTTAAAAAAATTACAAATACACGAATTTTAAAGATTATACATGTAGATTCTTTTATATCATAAAGATTTTGCTGTCCTTAAAATCGAAATTTTCAAATGTACAATAGACCGACAGAGTATTAAATATTACTCGGTAGGTTTTCTTCCACTATCATTACGTAATATCTCTCTATCATTGCCGAGAATGTATCAGTCAACTACAACAATAGTTTTTTTTTTGATCGAATATGTGTGCGTGTTCAATAACACCGAATTCCATGCCATATGTCTAGGGTGTAAAAACGGTCAAATGTTCGGAAATTGGTTGGTAAAAAAAGGTCGGTTAAAAATAAGTTATATGAGCTCTTTTGGTATCGGTCGGTCTTATTCGATATCCGGTCGAATTCAGTATTTTCCTAAATAGGTGTCGGTTAGTTTCTGTCCGGTACTTATCGGTCCGGTCGCTGTGGGTAACAGGTCACATTCGGTCAGTCAAAAACAGTTTCTTTTGCAGGTCGTAACTGGTATACAGTCATAATCGATCGGTCAAAATTTGGTATGCGGGTTATAATCAGTCGGTCAAAATCGGTATACAAGTTACAATCGGTCGGTCAAAATCGGTATGCGGTTCATAATCGGTCTATCAAGGTTAAATTATATGCCCATATGATTTCATCCACTGAATGTTTTGAAGAGGATGTGTACCCATGTCCGTTAGAAAGATTGTTTTTTGTATGGTGACTAGAAAGTTTGAAATGGACGTTTTTAATATTAGGTAGATACGACATTATTAAGCACATATAACCTATGTACACAATATATTAAAATGTGTTGTTTGCACTATATTTCGCCATTTTACTCAGTAAAATATATATTTTTAATCTTAATTAAGAATTAAATAATGTCTTTGATTGAGAATTTAAGCCATAATTTAACCTTTGTAATTAAGTATAAACTCTTAACGATCGAACTACTTTAATTTATTATTTTAATATTTAAAGATAAAATATGACAAAGTATTGTAAATTGGTGCAGCTAAAATATTGTTCATTTCAAAGAAATATAATATATTGACAACATAAAACTGTTGTTATACATCTTTCTATCTCAATTCATTTTTAATGTTGTCCTCTTTTAATTCCAAATCCTTAAAGAGTTTTTCAAAATTATTATTAACACATCATGATCTTCCTCTATATTAGAAAAAAAATATAGAACAATAATGAAATCACTTACAAAATTTATGACGAATAATACGGAATATAATTGATAATTGTAACCAACCCGAGCCATTACCCGGGCAAAAATACTAGTTGTATTGTAAAACTTGTTAGGTCCCGTTCATTTAGACTTATTCTCAATAATGTTCCATATTGATACACGATTTAGATAACGAACAGGAAATAAGTTCAGTTATTTAGTGGTGGTTGTTGTTGTTATTAAAGAATAAGGAATATAAAAAAAACCAAAAAAAAAACTTTTGATTTACAAGGAGATATAATCTGGGTCCCACACCCCTAGCTATTGCAAAACCGATCCTAGTGAAGATATGAGCAGCCGCACATGCCCAAATATCCTGAGACGTAGAATAATTCTGAACATGCTTCGGTAGTCAAATTATGGCAAGCATCCAACTCTCAAATGTGGAAAATTAGAACGAACAAGACCCGTACCTAGTAGCTCTAGAACTAGCTTCATACTTTGCATGTTTACGACAAGCCGTTTTAGCCACCACTAGGCCATGAACAAGGTCAGACAATCAAGATAGTGTCAAAAGTAAGGACCTTATCAAATCAACGAAAACATCATGACCCCGATTCTAGGAATAAAGCAACACGTATGTGGGGCGGAGAGACCCATCAGCCGTTACACAGAACCCTATATCAACCTCCTGACCTGTCAAAATCCCAGACCTGAAATACACAAGACCATCACATGACACATCATAATCCCCAAAATGTCTCCATTAAACACCCTTGAACAAGCAAAACATGTCGAGAAAACAAGAAACAAGGGAACCCCCAAACGGTAGCAAAGCACACATCGATAGGTCTTGTCATTCTTCTCTGACCCAAACCTGAGATCATGATCACTCTAAGCCAAGAATGTGTTCCTGTTGAAAATGCCACAGCGCAACTTGCCAAGACGATAAAGAGAAAATGGATTTTGCAGAAGTGGTAACCTTTGTGAAATATTGGTTTGTCAATTCATGAGTTTGGGGGCAGTGATCACATGCGAATTACTTTAAAGTAAGATTAGTGTCCATAGTTCTATTAAACAAACTAAGTGCAACATTAAAAGTGGGACCTAAACTTATGTCACCTGAATGTTCAAGAAGTGAAGTTTGCAAACCAGCAAATTGTAGATGTGACGGAAGAAAAGCATAATGCCTCACATCAATTGCTGAATAAACACCAAGTCCTCCAAAAGCAAAAGGTAGGTAGAAAGTCGCCACTTGCATTCTCCAAGACCATGCCCTGAAGCATTTATAATACGTTCCAAGGAAGATTGAAGGGTTGCATCAAACACATACTAGGCTGCCTCCAAAGAGGAGGGGGACAACCACACATAGTACAATAGAGTTTTTAAACGGTAGTACATACACGAAGTAGCAACAACTCACATTGGGGATTATCAACTTGAGCAACAACATCCATCAAGTCAATGGTCTTGGCAACACGTCTTAGCACAAGTTCATTACTAAAAGAGGACTCCACACTAATTGGACCACTGAGAAACTTAACACCATATGATGGACGAGTAATATCAAAGGGAAAGACACCCACAAGTCGAATACATGGATCTTCTCGAGCCCCAAACAATTCTGTTTTCTCAGTATTAACATGAAGGCCGAAAGAGGGTCCATCCGCTAAAATTAACTCCAACACTCCCCCACAACTAATGTATCACCAACAATTATGCTATCACCCAAATACCAAGCCTGATGGCATAAGTCAAATAGTGTCTGATTTTACACACGAACGGATGTAGAACCAAAGCAAAATGTAGGGGGTCGAGAGGATCACTTGTTGTACCTCTTGACATGACCATAAGGTGTGCTATCTGTAGTATAACCTAGCTGGCTTAGAGTTACAAAATTCCACCCACCATGAAAGAGCCAGACATCGAAATTGAACCTCACGTAGCATGGCCACGCACTCGATTAACCAAATTGAATTCATTCTTAAAATCCACTAACAACATAGACAGGCCAACCTCCGCCCCACGATTATCAACAAAACGATTCACAACATGAAGAATAACCTCACCGCTTGCTACTACCCTAACACCAAACTGAAGACCTATCAAATAACAGCCCCAAGAATAAACAACTAAAGTAGCCCTAACATTGGAAACCAAACGCCTTCAAACCGTGCCTATAGCTATAGGACAGATGCCACCACCAGGCTTAACAAATGGCATAAGGGGTGTGCTATTAATATGCTCCCTAAAAATAGGAGGGAATTTCCATGCAACAAAGAGACTAACCACCTGAGAAATGGAGTCCACCTGCTCATCAGAAACCGCAACTGCAGTACCACTCAAAAAATCTATAATGTGTTGTGCACGCATGCCATCTCTCTTCCGCATGACGTGCCAAATGGAAAACTTTCGATCCTATCTAAAATAACCACCGGGGTAGCAATAATGCCAATAAGGCGAGGATTAATATGTAAGTCCGAAAAGGAGGGAGCCATAAAGGATGGATGCTTAGCTTGTACATCTGCTAGAGTAGCATTAGCCAGTCCAAAAGATAAAAGAACTCTATCTAAAGCAGTGTAATGGCCATCCAAAATATTCCTCTCACACTGCTTAATATTAAGAGCTCCCAAATCAAGGCTAACGTGAACATCTTCTAATGGAGAATATGCATCAACCAACGTTTCCCGTGCAAGTTGGACGATACCACCAAACTCAACCTAAGAACGAAGAGCATTGGCAATGCAATCTTCCTGCCATTTACGTCGAATAGTTGAAGTACACTCACGATTACTCCTTGGCGTAAAAGTTCTAAGGACGCATGGAGGCAATACAAACAGTTGAGCCTAACAAGATAAGTTATCAGGTATACAAATCACCTTGCCTAGTGCTCCTTTATTATTATCATTATCAGGAAAAACTGATACATATAATCCCACCTTTTCTGAATCTGCCCAAATTAATCGTAGCTTTCAATTATCCTAAAATAATCCCACTTTTTTAATACTCACCTTCCCAAAATGTACCTTTTGTTGTTTTTAACTTGTTATTACAACTTAGTAACAATTTTTTTTTAAATGGCATTATATTAACCATCACTTAGCAAATTTGAACCACCACCCCACTAATTTTAAAATTTAATACACGAATTCTAGCATCGATCATTGCCTGCCATCAACAATTCCCACTGTCAGCCAATCACCACGTCAGCACACTACCAGCCAATCACTGCAACCACTACAAGCAATCACCGCCGCTCGTTTCAAATTGTCTACCCATTCCTACTCTTTTTTATTTATCCATCCCAAACACCACCCACCCATTTCAAACCCTCACCCACTACCACCTATGTCGAAATGACCTTGTAACCAACCTCACGGCCTAATGAAACCACCTTTGATCCTGACAAAACCACCCCCTCTTCAACCACTCTATAAACCCACCACACCCCTAAAAAATTAAATACAAATAGTTTTAAATGTGAAATTGTCGTTCATTCTCTTCGATGATTATTATTATTATTATTATTTTTAGACAGATAAGAAGAATTTTATTGCCCAAAAAATAAACTTCTTTACAACCTAAGCACTTTAAGCAAAAAAGCTACTTACAAGGATTAAAAACCAATTTCTATCACATGTTCTTCTATCAAAATTTCTATTTACAAAAGGAGTTCTATGTTTGATAATATACTTCACTTCTTTAACAATTTGTTCTGTAGATCTCATGTAGTTGTTCCAGATTTTATCATTGCTAACAATCCATATCAGGTAGACTAGAGCAGCCAAAGCTGTAGCATAAACTTGTCTTTTCACTTTGCTTCCTTTACAGTTCCTCGAGAGCCATACCACCACATTTGGCAATTTTTTACTTTGCACATTCAGCCCCATCCAGGTTGTTGTCTGATCAAAATATTCAGTACTAAATGTACACTCGAAAAACAGGTGTGAGTGGGTGTCTAGACCTGAGTTGCATAGGCAACACCTCTCATCAGTCACCACATTCTTCAGCAACCTGCCTCTAGTGAGCAGTCTCTGTTTGAAAGCTAACCAAGTAAGGAATTGGTGTTTAGGCACAGCCATAGGGCACCAAATGACTCTATCCCATTGGATTTTAGTCCCAGTTGGTCTCAATAGCTCATAAACCTTTTGATTGAATATTTATCACTCTTGATGTATGTCGATCCCTGCACTGATTAGTTGGTCTTTTATCTTACAAAACCCCTTTCGCACCCAACTGTAAATTTGTGTGGGAGAATATTGAGTCCAGTCTGTATCCTTAATATAGATTGTATGGTCCCGTCTAACCCACAAGTTTTCTTTATTTTGAGCAATTGCCCACACATGCTTACCTACAACTGCCATATTCCAATGTAGCAAGTTCCTAATTCCAAGCCCACCCTCAGGTTTTGGTTTGCATACCTCATCCCATGCAAGCCACAGGGCACATCTTTCCACTTATATAAGAGCCATGCCATAGGTATGCTCTACACACACCAATGATTCTATGGATAATGGTTGTAGGAAGTAAGAATAATTGGCACCAATAAGAGCTAATAGACATGAGAACTGAGTTTACCAGTTAAAGTCTTCCACCATATGACAGGTTTCTGGAACTCCATGTTCGAATCTTGGCACACATCTTATCCACCAGTCTCTCGCAGTTATTAGGGTGTATTTGTTTAGGGCTCATTGGAACCCCTAAGTATACATAAGGCAAGGACCCCACCTTGAAACCTGACAGCTTCTGAATTCTGTCCACCATTTGAGTCTGAACCCCAGCACAATAAAGTTCAAATTTTGCAGCATTAATCTCCAACCTCGTGGACTTAGAGAAGAGTTTGAGCCCGGCAAGATTCAAGGTAATTGTATGGATGTCCCCCCTTGAGAACATTAAGATATCATCAGCAAAGCATAGATGATTTAGGCTTACATTCCTACACAAAGGGTGGAATTTGTATCCCTCCTGCATACTCACCTTTTTCATGATTCTGGAGAAGTAATCCATACATAGAGTAAAGAGGAGGGGTGAGAGAGGGTCCCCTTGCCTCAATCCTCTACTAGGGTGAAGTAATGGAGAAGGGGTACCATTTATCATCAAGGCATATTGAGGAGATAAGATGCATACCATAATGAGGTTGGTGAAGTGCTCAGGGAAGCCAATAGCATTCATGAAATATTTCATGAAGCCCCAACTGACCGTATCATAAGCCTTTTCTACATCCAGTTTGAACATACAACAGTCCTGAATTTGGCTTGGCCTATAAAACCTCATCATGTCCTAGCAGATCAAGGCATTGTGCATGATCCTTCTTTCATTGACAAAGGCACCTTGGTTTGGGCTGATAATGTCAGGTAGCACAGAGCGGAGCCTACTACATAGAAGGTTGGAGATGTATTTGTATATAGTCGAGCAGCAAGTAATAGGTCTAAATTCTCCAACAGTGCTAGGGATTTTGACCTTGGGGATCATTGTGAGGGTGGTGACACCCACCTCTTTTAGTAGTTTGCCTGTAGCAAAGAAATCCCTGACAGCCCTCATGAAATCCTGCCCTACTATATGCCAAGCAGCCTTGAAGAAGTGACTATTATACCCATCCAGACCTGGAGCCGTATTGGAGGGGATAGAGAACATAGCTTGTTTGATTTCTATATTTGTGAACTGACAGCTCAGGAGAAATCTATGATATGTAGTGAGCTTTGCCCCCAAGTTGATGATGTCACTGATTAGAGGAGTTGTTATTTCAGCACCCTTCAGAATAGTTTCATAGAATTGTTGGAAGGCGGTAGTGATGCTAATCATGTCCTCCACCCAATGATCCTTGCCAATCATGAGTCTATTGATGGTGTTCTTGCTAGATCGGGCTTTTATGCTGTTGTAGAAGACTTTTGAGTTAGAATCACCAGCTACCAATGAATTTTGGCGTTTTGTTGTAGCCGACTATAATAGTGTGTAGCAGCCGTTCTATACTAATTAGGTTGGTTTTCCTGAGACCAGAGAGGTATCATGTGGACTGGCATGTAGGCGCTCCTGACATTAGGCAAGCTGCTGCTTGGTTGTCTCAAACTTAGGATGACAGGCCCAATAGATGTAAAATCTGAATGGTTTCTTCCCAATAGGAGTAGGGGACATCTTGATCAAAACAAGGGTGTGATTAAAGGAATTTTCAGGTAAAAAATTGGTTTTTGCGTTAGGGAAAGTTCCACACCAGGTTGGGTTACAAAGGGCCCTGTCTATTTTAGAAAAAAAATCGTCTTGTCACCATCTTGCTTGTTGGACCAAGTATAAAATCTATCAGAAGATTTCATGTCCTCTAGTTGACAATGTCCCATACACTCTACCATGGGTTGGATCTCAGTCCATCTTACCACATCGCCCAATCTGTCTCCCTTATCCATTATGGAGTTGAAGTCCCCTGCCACACACCAAGGCTTAGTATCTACATCACCATGAAACCTATGGAGAGAATTTCATAGGGGTTCTCTTTCCTCCCTTCCATTGAAACCATACACACATGTGACATAAAATTGGCTGCCATTTTTCAGTTGAATACTAGAGTGAATAAACTGAGCATCAGTTTCAATTATATTAACGATATAACAACTAGAAGGAACCCATGCTAGAATGATCCTGCCATTCCTGTACCAATAGGAGTTAGAGTGAAAGCACAACCCTGGGCATAATCTCTGGTAAAGTGTACCTATATTTGGGGCCTTTACCCTAGTTTCTAGGAGGCTAAACAATTTAATATTATGAGTGGCAATAACCTTTCTCACTTCCATCTGTTTGTTCCTATCATTTATCCCCCTTACATTCCAAACCATTATATTATCCATGATGATCAGGGTGTGTCACTCCCCTGTCATCATCCACCAACTTCTTGCCAATCT
The DNA here is from genome assembly GCA_951394345.1 of Salicornia ramosissima. NCBI lineage: Eukaryota > Viridiplantae > Streptophyta > Magnoliopsida > Caryophyllales > Amaranthaceae > Salicornia > Salicornia ramosissima. The sequence goes on from OX596240.1 coordinate 13,073,457, forward strand.
CATTATCGGTGTCACTATTCTCAACATCTTCAGAATCATTGAGGAGAGCACCAGAGGAGTTCTGCACAGTTGTCATAGGAATCTTGTCCTGAATGGGTCTTCTTCCTTGGACTGGAGTGAACCTCCTTTGATCTTCCCCTACTACTGGTGTTGGAGTTTTAGGTGAAGATGTGATACCATGTTGTTGTACCTCCCCTTGTTGTAGTGGTTTTCATTGCATTGTTTGTGGTTGTTTAGGCTTCCATGCCTTTTGCATTTTTTTAGCATCCTTTTTGCACTGTTCAGAAACATGGACATACTTCTTGCAGTTAGAATAGAGAAATGGTCGCCACTCATATTCCACAGCCTGTTCCACTCCTATCCCTTTTTCATTCTTGAACACTATTTTGTTAGGTAATTGCTTCTCCATGGCTACTTCCAACAAGAGTCATGCATATGCTAGTCTTTCCCTATTTAGAGTAAGCTAGCTGATCAACCTTGACTGCATTACCTATATATGCACTCTCTAAGTTTATTTAAGCTTTTTTGTCCCAAATACTTAAGGTCTAAATGAGGGATCTAATCCAGATGGGAATTATTTTAACAGTCTCCTTGTGTAGTTCTATATCAGGTTGCCACTACTTGAGTATGACTAGTTTGGAATCAAAGAAATATGGCTCCCCAGCAAGGACCTTCTCACACTACTCTATTGTGTTAAATCTAACCAAGTATAGCCCCCTACCTACCGTAGAAACTTTGTCCAGACAATGCTTACCCGATATCCTCCTACAGTAGCCATTCATTACAGGGAAAGGGGGATTGGCACCTAAAACGTAACATACCACAACATAAGACCAATAAGCCACTTCATCCTCTATATCATCCAATTCTATGGTGACCATTGAATCAGATTTTGGGGGAACATTCATTTCACAGGGATTAATTGGACTACTACTACCATTAGCAATGACATTTAACCAAGAATTTAAAGTATTTTGATCACAATCAGCTTGAGACCCATTCACCATAGAAGAACCAACATTATTATTAAGTTGAATATTCGCAATTTCATCAGCAGAACTCTTATTTGAATGCCCTAAAATGGAGTTTATGTTCGATTGAGAGTTACCTTGTTGTTGAGCTGCCATGTCACCCCCTTCGTCTCCTGATTCCGATAATTTCCTACCCTTTTGGCGGCGAGTCTTTGCCATTGCTCAGGTGCCACCACCGAGATCGCCACCATGGGGCAAGAATCTCCCTTCGAGACAGAAAGAGAACTGTTTTTATTATTACTAATATTATTACTATTACTATTATTGTTATTGTTATTATTATTATTATCATTATTATTGTTGTTGTTGTTGTTGTTGTTATTATTATTATTATTATTATTATTATTATTTTTATTATTATTATTCAATTAGTAGGTTTGCTAAAAGTATTTTAATTAAACATTTAGATGAAATTTTTAGTTATACAGTTATTTGCAATAGATTTTTGCATGAGACCATGAGTTGACCTAGTCATTTTGGCAACAATAAATCTTAATTATGCGATGTTTTAACTATAATGCAGAACAACGAAAACTAAGTTCCAAGGAGATCATCGCCATTGTAATCTCAGGTGTTGCTATATTAGCAATACTTGTTGTTCTGCGAATTTATTTCCTAAAGAAGAAAGGTAAAAAGTCAGAAGCTGCTTTTAGAAGTGGTAAGAACATATTGAAACCTCTTCAAGTTGCTTCAGGCCAGGCTCACATCATTAATTAGTTATAATATTTTGATATGTTTTCGTAGATGAAGAATTCAAAACGCTTGAATCACTACAATATGACCTGGATATGCTTCAATCTGCAACCAATTATTTTTCGGATGAGAATAAATTAGGTGAAGGTGGATTTGGTTGTGTATATAAGGTAAATTGAAAATTTTAATTGCAATTAAATTTGTAAATTGCAATATAAAGATGTTAAAATGCATGCTCCTTTATTTCAAATTATTTTCATTGCAGGGTGTGCTTGAAGATGGAAAACAAATAGCTGTAAAGAGGTTGTCCAAAGGTTGCAACCACGGTGCACAACAATTTAAGAATGAGGTCTTGGTGCTAGCCAATCTTCGGCATCGAAACTTGGTGAAGTTGCTAGGCTTTTGCTTAGAGAAAGGGGAGAATTTGCTCGTGTATGAATATGTGGATAATAAAAGCCTTGATTATTTCCTTTTTGGTATAACAATTCATTTCAAGTTAATCATTAATTTTATTTGAATTGGTAATTTTAATTTCTTTATCATGATTGTTATCAATTGTATAATCTAACCATTTTATCTATTTGGGGTCTTTCTATTTATAAAGGCTCTGAAAAACAAGGACATTTAGATTGGAAAAGACGCTACAAAATTATCGGAGGAATCGCAAAAGGGATGCTATATCTGCATGAAGATTGTGACCCTAAGATCATACACCGTGATCTTAAAGTAAGCAATATTTTATTGGATAAGGATCTAAACCCAAAAGTTGCTGACTTTGGCACGGCTAGAATTTTTTGTTTAGATCAAACACATGCTACTACAAGTATGATTATTGGTACATAGTAAGTGAAATTTCATATTTATGTACTAATGAACATAACAATAAAATCGTAGTCAAACTTGAAAGTGCTATTGCATTTATAGGTGCAATAGAAATAATTTACTAATATAAGAAGTATAATTGCATGACAACAATATTGTTTTGCAGCGGTTATATGTCTCCTGAGTATGCAATGCATGGTGAATTCTCTACTAAATCAGATGTGTACAGTTTTGGCGTACTTGTTTTAGAAATAATAAGTGGCAAGAAAAACAATAAATTCTACCAACCGGACCATTTAGGGGACCTTCCAAGCTACGTGAGTTCTCTAATTTTTTTTTTTGTTTTATATGTTTATTTTCACACATGCGCATTTTTAATTAATTGTTAGATATGGTGTTAAATAAAGTGTTTGACCTTACAGGCATGGAAGCTATGGAGGGATGGAAATGCCTATGATTTTGTGGACCCAGCAATCAGAGAATCTTGTGCAAGTCAAGAAGTAATGAGTTGCATTAACATGGGTTTGTTATGTGTTCAAGAGGCTAAGGATAAGAGACCTTCAATGTCAACAGTGGTTCGCATATTGCAAACCAAGTCTGTTTCACTTGGAGCACCACAACAACCTGGTTTCTTCATTAAAAGTAGTAATGGAGAAGGAGAAAGTTCATCTAAAGGAATGATTATGCCAGATAAAATTTTGGACAAATCAGTGAATGACGTCACTATGTCTGATATTGGACCCAGGTAGGTCATTTTTGTGCAAGGAGCAACTAAATATATTATTTTTTCGGTTTTAAGCTAAGATTGATCATCCAGTTATCAATTTTGTTCGTGAATTATGTAACTTTGAACATCGTTCACATGCATGTAAATTATAGTACGTGTACTATACATTCAAAGCATATATGCTATGCATGTGGGATATTCACATTTTTGTTTTAGAACCCATAATTTTCTAAAGCCTGTCTTTTGATATAAATATAAAAACATGAATGTCCTGAAGTATGTTATATTTTATATGCGGGTGCATGTAAACTGTTATACGCGTGTATACACAATTTTTTTAGAAGATTTAAACCTTCTTAGAAGATTTTTTATTTTTTTTTTACCTTTTGAAAGTACGAGTGTTGCATGTAAGGGATGACGACTATTTTTCATTCTTTTAATACGATTTCTATTGTTATTAGCGCCAAAATGATAGTGTAGAGGATTTGAGTCTCTAATAATTAAATACCCCCGATGTAGTATAGTGGGGGTCGGGCTATTGAACTGAGGGAACAATGATGATTTGAGAAATGAGTGAATTACAATGGTTGAGGTTCTTGTTTTTTTTGGCGGGGTTTTTAAGGTGAAAATTTACAATTACAATTGCTACACTAAAACTAACAACTAAGCAAGTAAACCAAACTATACACGATTTAGCTAAAACTATGAGAAAATCAACCACTAACAAGAACTAGGGATTATGGTTCTGAATTCACTAGATTCGGGGGACTTATTTCAATCAATCTAATGGTCCATCAATACTAGGGAAGGAGAACTATCTCTCTTCAATACTCAAATCTCCTCTCGAAGTCATTGAGTTGGAGGGTCGGTTCATCATCAAAGCTCCTCTCGGAGTCATTATTGGATGGTTTCACAACCATTACCATAGGTGCAAGACACTAATTTCAATTCCTAGTTCTACTACCCAATCTCTTCGAAAATTAAAATAAAAGTAAAGGGATTTGGGCAGAGAAGAAATACGTCAAACATCTTATAGACAAAGGAGTGAAGCATCTCAATACAAGCAAGTAGACTTGATCAACTTCAACTTCCAAGCTCAACAAACTCTAAACATCAACTTCACTAATCATGGAGTTTGAAACAATAAACATGGAGATTAACATTACACAAATACTAAATATGATTAAAACTTGAAAATAACAAGAAAAACCATCAATAATCAACATTCAACAAGCAAGAACAACTAAAAAGATGAGAAAAGTAAACAAATGATACCAAAAGACTGCCTTGAATAACTTCGTAGAAGAATAACAATGAAGTTTGAAGCTTTCTCTCTCTACAATTACTACTTTATTCTCTCACTACTTTGTAGAGCTAAACTGCAATAATACTATGTTCAGCCCCGTTCCTGACAATTTATGGGCCCTAGGCATAATGTGAAAAAAAGGGCCCCTTTACATACATAATCAATTTTTTTCCTAATAAATTTAAATAAAAGACAAAGAAAATAACATATTTCCTCATTTTGTTTTCTCTTTTTTCGTTTTTGACTATGAGATAAATGTTTTTTAGGCAACATATTATATATGAAAATATGAAATAAGATCAAGAGCAAGATTCAAAACAACAGCACCTGAACAGAATTGCAGAATATAGATTGTAGAAGAAAAATTGTCGATTCCGAATTGACCATATGTTATTGCAAGCAATCTCAATTTCTACAACTCTAAAATCCCCAATTCAATTGATATATAACCTGTAACAAGAGAAGAAATTCAGCAATCAATGAATTAAAACATGATAAATTGATTTTAAACAAACAAAGAATGGAGTTGTCGAAGAACATGTGTTTAATCGGCCTTTAGAGATTGATATCAAGTCGTTCAAGCCCAGAATTTCATCGGAAACAACCAATACTAAGAAAATGGAAATTGAATAATTTTCGATTGATGATGATGAAGATGAACAATTTTTTCTGCAATTTAGAAAAATAAACTGATTTTTTTTTTAAATCTTGGGCCCCTTTTGACGTGGGCCCTGGGCGGTCGCACTTCCGGCCTACCCTCAGGGCCGGGCCTGACTATGTTAAAGTTTCCGAAGGATTGCAAAGCTCTCTAAATTCTCATACAAGTAAGTATTTATACCCTCTCTAAACATTTGCTTCAAATAAGAGAAATTAAAAGTCCGGACAAAAGATTTGTAGACCCAGAGCGGACGCTCCAAGTAGGTGGAGCATCCGTTATGCGCTACAACACTCATTGTTAAAAAAATGATGCTTAGCTGAGGGTCAAAGCGTCTGCTCCAAATGGGTGGAGCATCCGCTCCGAACTTTTGGCAAAATGCGCTTAATTGGGTACGAAATTAGAGCGGGCACTCCACTATCCTTTTCTTAAAATATTATTGTGCTGCTCCTACTACTATTCTACTACTACTAATACTAATACTGTTGCAACTGTTGCTGATGTTACTCCAGATGTTCATCCACTATTCGTGTTGCTCTTTACTCTACTATTCCGGCCTCCGCTACTCATGTTTCTCCTTGCTTTATTGTTCCTCCTGTTGCTATTGCTATTTGTTAGTGGTGTGCATAATTTTTCGAATCCAAATTTACAACGTAAAAAAATTACCGATCAGATTCAAAATAACTAGATATCTGATTTGATTTTTTAAAATTAAAAAAATCGTATTGGACATACAATTTGAAAAAACGGTATGGCAGATTAGATATAGATCGGACTTAAAGAAATTGAATAATTTGTATTTTTGCATTTAAAATTAGATATCCAAATTAAAATCGGAAATCTAGATTTAAAATCGGGTTATCTGAATTTAACACAGGATTATCAGAATTAAAACTAGATTATTCGATTTTCCGATCTGTTCCTGATTTGGTTTTCAAATTTATGTTTTTTACAACATTTCGGATCCGAACATTCTTTTTTTTATCTAGATTTTCAGATATCTGAAAATATAAATATTTAGATTTTCAGACTGGGTCGGGATATATTATCAAAAATGCACAACCTTAGCTACTGCTATTGCTCTTCCTTTTGTTGCTCCTACTGTTGTTGCTTCTGTTGTTGGTGGTGGTGGTGCAAATGCTGCTCCTACTCCTACTAATGCAACAACAACTACTACTACAATGCTAATGCTACTATTTTTGCTACTACGTACAACTACTACAACTACTACTACTACTACTACTACTACTACTACTACTGTTGCTACTTCTACTACTATTATTGCTAATTTTGCTTCTTCTATTACTAGTGATGCTGCTATTACTACTGATACCACTTCTACTACTACTATAGCTACTATTATTGTCTTGGTACACACTATTCAAATATATACTTTTATAATTTTTACAATTATTCAATTAAAGATATAGTCGGTCAAAGTTGTGCCTCGGCAAGTGTGAAAAATCAAAGTGTCACTACCAAAAAACACAAAATTTAGCAACTAATTTTGGCAACGATTATAAATTGGTTGCTAGATTAGCAACCAAATGTTGAAAATTGGTTGCTAAGCTTGTACTGTTTGGTTGCTATTCTAATTAAGCAACGAATTTCTAAATTTTTGTTGCCAATGTAGCAACGGATTTTCTATATTTCGTTGCCTACCTAATTAATGTGCCATATTTTTTAATTGGTTACTAACTAGCAACCAAATTAATTTCATTGCTAACATTTGTTTTAGCTACAAAAAAATCGTTGCTATATTTTAGCAACCAAAATTATAAATTTGTTGCTATTTAGCAACCAAAATTATAATTTCATTGCTATTTAGCAACCAAAACTATATTTTTGTTTCCATATTGTAACTTCCATGCATGATTGCTTTAAAAGCATTTGTTATACTACTTATGTAAATAACGTGCATCTTTTGATTAAGGATTTCATACAATAAGATAGTCCGCGGTTAAGCATGCTCAAGTTGGAACAATGTTCAGATGGGTGACCTCTTGGGAAAGTTGAAATGAGTACCTACTTTTTTACATTTGATTATTATTTAGCAACGCAAATTAATAATTTGGTTGCTATCTAGCAAAAAAATTTTAAAAATTGGTTGCTATTTAGCAATGGAATTTAAATCTGATTGGCTGCTAATCTCATTTGGTGACTGACACTTTTGCAACCAACCATTTAGGTTGCCAAGTTCGTTGCTAACAGCATTAGCAACGGATTTTTGCCATTTAGCAACGAAAATGGTTGGTTGTTAAAATAAATTTTTTTTATAGTGAGTTACATCTAACAAAAAACAGAGGGAGTATATAGTGCTCTAAAAAAATTGTATATGGTGAAACAACTCAAGCTAGAACCTCTAATCTACTTCATACATATGATATAATTGAATACAAAGCATATACTAACTATTATACATAGGAAAAATTGATACCATCGGTCCATACTATTTACCCTCTGGCCATATCAGTCCCAGCCAGGGGTGATAATGAGCTCGAATTGTTCGTAAACAGTTTTGGCTCTGCTCAGTAAAAGCTCGGTCAAGGCTCGACTCATTTTAGCTCGGTTCAAGTTTGAGTTCCGCTCGAGACGTTAACGAGCCAAGCTTGAGTTGTGTCAAGCTCGGCTCGAAAATCTCGTGCACAGACTCGATTAACTTTTTATATATGTAAATAATATATTATGTTATATAAATAAATTTATTTATTCTAGTTATTATATTTATAAATAAATTAATAGTCTTATTGTTAAATATTAACAAAAAAAAAAAACATCTTCGAGAAATTTATAATAGACACATATAAACTAAGAATAATATTAGGTGAAACTGTTCGTGATCAGTTCAATAAGGGCTCGGTCAACAATTGGTCAAAGCTCGGCTCGAGTTCGACTAAATTTAAATGAACACGAGCCGAGCTAAGCAGAGTTCGGGCTCGGCTCGCTCGATAATCACCCCTAGTCCCAAGTATTGAGTATCTATGAGCAGTATAAACTAACTACATTGTTTGCTTGTAATAACAAGTAAAACACGAGGCATATGACTAGAGCTGTCAGTTTGATTAGGAACTGTTGGTTCAACTGTTAATCTAACTGAACTGAACTTAACTTAACTGAAATAAAATGAACCAAGAATCAAATGACTGATAACTGAAATTCCAACTGAAACGAAATGAACTAAACTTAACTTAACTGATTTATGAACTGAAATCAACTGAACTGAAAAAGTTGATATATAAAATTGTATTTAACTGATCATAACTGAACTGAAATTAACTGTAAATTGTTTGGTTTTGTTAGTTTATTATTTAATTTAACTATTTTTAACTGTTGATCAACTGCACCGAAATGACTTATAGATTGTTTTGTTTTGTTAGTTAACAAAACTGTTATTAACCGTTGATCAATTGAACCAAAATGACCTGATATTGTTATAATTTAAAGTTAATTGAATTGTTAATTTGTTATACTTCCTCCGTAAATGAATTTTTGCAACAAATGTATTTTTGATACTATTCACAATTTTCACTTTGAGTCTTTGATCGTAATTTGTCACTTGTACATACAGAAGAAATATAGTCATGTGAAATCCCATTAGATTCGTCTTAACTTGTAGTTTTTATTATTTAATGATTATAATTTTTTTAAATACATAATTAGATATATTAAGTTTCCAAATTTTTCCTCGGCATACATGAAAAGTCCTTTGTTGTAAGAATTCATTTATGGAGAAGTAATTTTAAAAAAATTAATAAAAATTTAATATTGTTATAATTTAGTATTGTTATAATTAAAAGTTAATTAATAAAAATTGTATTTAATTGACCCATTTCATAAGATAATCATTGTAATCCATATGAGTATATGACTTAGAAGTACTGAAAAAATTATGAAAACAATCGGAACCGATATATCAACCGTTCACAATGAACTAACATCAATTGAAATCGTACGGGTAAAATCGAAGACCAACTGTCCAACCATAACGTAAACAGAATACAATCGGAACTGTTATGTCAATCGTTCACAATGAACTAACAACAATTGAAATCGTATGGGTAAAACCATAACTGAACTGATTTGAACTAAAAATAAAAATAACTGAACTAGTTTGGAACTGAAACCGAAAAGTTAAAACTGCATTGGTTAATTTGAAAAAAATTAACTGAAGACAACTGAACTGAAGCCAACCAAACCATTTGGGTCCAACCATAACTGAACTGATTAACTGAAGTATAGGTATGAAATACAGGTGGTTCAATTCTAAAGGTACAAATTTTCAATTATATTTGAAAGGTACTAACTATTACTTTTACTTGCAATGGGAGGTATTAATAATTTTTATTAAGATTTTTATTACCAAGCTATTACAAACTTACTAATACCTCCCATTGTAAGTAAATGTCATAGTTGGTACTATTGAGGTATAATTGAGAGTTCACATCCTTTAGAATTGGATCGCACATAGTTCATACCTTTAAAAATAATTTTTCCTTTTTTATCATTCCTTTTCAAAAAAATATTTCCATAAAAAAGGGAAATTGCTAAAAATATTCTTGCCTTAAAATTTTATAATTTTATAATTTTTCTATGTTTTTATTTTTTTTATTTGTGTTCCCTATACCCTCGATTAGCTATATGGAACTTAGTAGTCATTTTTGTGGAATTTAAAGAACATGAGAGCGAATAAAGAGAAACAATTCATGAGAGAGATTTAGGGTTCGTTTACTTTGGTGTAAAATATTTTCGATGTAAAATGATTTTCCATGAAAAATATTTTACATTGGAAAACTCATTTTCATATAAATTTTCCAATGTTTACTTGCACGGAAAACAAGTTTTACTCCCAATTTGAAGGAAAATGTTTCCAGTAGGGTGTAAAATAAGTTTTCACCCAAAGTTTTACATTTTAATTTTTCATCCAAAGTAAACAATATAAAATAAGAAAAAAGTTTTCAGGGAAAACATTTTTCGCTCTAGTAAACGGACCCTTAGCGAGAAAACTTTCCATGAACCAACTGGAAATAAGCAGTGGCGGAGCTAGGAATTTTTTATCACGGGGCTGAAATCGATATCACACTAGAGTAATAGAATGGTAAAGAGCAAAAAAATTTAAAAAGTAACTAGTGAGCCTCGAACCCTAGTCTTAGGGAGTATAAACAAGTAATCAAACTTTCCATGAACCAACTGGAAATAAACAGTGGCAGAGCTAGGAATTTTTATCACGGGGGCCGAAATCGATATCACACTAGAGTAATAGAATGGTAAAGAGCAAAAAATATTTAAAAAGTAACTAGTGAGCCTCTATTCCCAAAATACAAACTCTTGATAAAAATAAAACTCTAATATATTGAACAATGAATCTGACTGGAAATTTGAACAGAATAAGGAACACTTGATAGGAACTATGAATGGAATAACAAACCTAATATGTGGTTATAGGATGTGAAGTTTTAATTTTCCACATTATTCAAGTCTTTCTCAACCTACAAATGATGATTTAATCTATAGTTAAAGACTTCTAAGTTGTGCTCCCCATAAAAACATATATTCCACACAACTAAAACCACTAAGTGTTAATGTGAGGAACTTGTAACTGCCCACTTTATCTTTTACCACTTCCCACTCTTTTGATACGAACTTTTTTTATTATAGCTTATACGACAGTATAATGCTACACTTCATTTGAATTCCTGGATCCACCCCTGGTCCATAGATGTATTAGAATAGCAAATAATAATAATTAAATAAGTATATACATTAATAATAATAATATGAATTCTTTTACAACACTTCTTGTTAGGCGGTTGCCAATTAGTGACCATAATTAATTTCATATATAAGCTCTAATAATAATTATTGAAAGTATTGGGTCAGACCGTCTGACCAAAGCATTTGGTCAGACGGCCTCCCAAACCCCTCTCTCTTCTACATATGTGAGCATCTTAGCATTACTAATGTGTAAAATCTAACTCCTACTCCCGCAATCACCCTCCCCCAATTTTGGATTATAAAATTTTCAACTACAACAACAAAATGCTTTTCAAGACCCAATTCGACTTTAGTCAATTATACACACATATACATTTCTACAACACCAATAAAACCATTTCAATTTTCTTCCCCAAACTCCATTATTTAGGGTTGTGGTGGTGTTGAAGGCTGCCAATGGCCGGTTGTGGTGGTGTTGAAGGCTGCAGTTGTGGCGGTGTTAAAGGTTGTTGTTGTGGTGGTCGATCTTATGGAAGTTTATGGTGGCGCAGAAAGAGATCCATATTAAAGAAGATGAAGATGGAATTCATAGTTGAAGCTCTTGTTACAAAAAAATTGAAGAAAGAAAAAGACCCCAAAGATGAAGATGAAAGGTTTACAAAAGATGAAAAGTGAAGCAGAAAAAGACTTGCAAAGCCGCAATTAATGGTGGTTTTTTTTGTCCAGGTTCAACTGTCCATGTCCAGTTTAGTGCATATTTGTCCAGGTTAGTGCACATTTGTCCAAGTTAGTGCACATTTGTCCAGGTTAGTGCATATTTATCCAGGTTAGTGCATATTTGTCCAGGTTAGTGCATATTTGTCCAGGTTAGTGCATATTTGTCCAGGTTTAACAATTTTTCATCAGGTTTACAAATTGTTCCAGGTTTACAAATGTGTCCAGTTCTACCAATACATGTCCAGGTTTAACAGCATGTGTCCAGTTTAAACACATATGTGTCTAGATTCAACAATATGTGTCCAGGTCCAGTGGACTGGTCTGACAGAAACGTTACTGTCAGACCGGTCTGACACAATAACTTCTCAAATAATTATTTTAAAAATTTCATAATAATAAACCGGAATTCACACGTTTCTCGTATTATAGCAAAGTAGTAAATATTTCAATGCAAGTCTAATCTTGTAAGAAGTACTACAAAAAATAAATTCATTACCATACATCTTTCTACACACATAAACACACAAGCAAACACAAAATTTTTTATGCTCAACATAATTCCCCACATCCTTTTTGACACTTGCTTCAACGCATATCTACATATTAAAAAAAACAATGCAATATAAATGATAAATTAATTTTTTTTGTTTTTATTGCTTGATTTGTAGAATATTATTATGGTGATCGGTGTTGGTTCGTTTTCTGTATTTCCCTTTGTTTATGTTCGCGCTTAATTGGTAGTGTTCTGGGCCCACCCAGATGGTCAAACCCATATCAGTGGGCCCAAAATCATAGGCCCAATTATGATAGGGCTAGGGACACATCAGATATTCTACGACGAATGAGATAGTGCCACGTGTCAGCGGACTTAGTAAAACCTTGACCAGGTTACTACTACGTGTCATGGGGCAGACCCACGCATCAACCCAGCTGACTTGGCGAAACCCTAACCGGGGAACCTAATGCCTATATAAGGATCAGTCCAATCATTCCAAAGGTACGCAATTCATAACCCACAAACTCACAAAGTGTTATGACTCCATAATTTTGATATCTGACTTAAGCATCGGAGGGGCGTTCCCGGGTTCCACCCCCCGGGTTAGCAACCTTTGATTGTTTTGCAGGTCACAACCTCATCGAGGAGCATACAGAGTCCACATCATCACATCAGAAAATCGTTCACTATTCACGAGAAGTTCCAGAACAGGAACAGATTGGCGCCGTCTGTGGCGAAAGTAACAAAAAACATGGCTAACACCAGAGCAAGGACGACTCCATCTAATCAGCCTAGTGAAAATCCCCGTGAATCGCCTAACCGGCAAGCTGCACACGTCACTGACAACAATTCCTCGAACCGGGCAAGTGATCGTCATCGAAGGAATAATTCTGATCAGATGGTCACTCGAAAGGATTTCGAGGATATCATGATAGCAATGAATAATAGATTCCAGAGTAGTCTGTAGGAGCTGAGGGATATGTTGGCTGGGCAATAAAGGCCTCCATCCCAGGCAGCTGCTCCATCAAGGGGCCCCATCCATAGCCGGGTAACGGGGGCACGCTCACAGAGAGGATCCCAGCCTGGGGATGCCCGAGAGATCATCAACTCTCGGCGTGATGATGCCCGAAATATCATTGGGACACGTCGCGCATGAAGTGCCTCAGATGCCAGGGAGATCATCGAGAATAGAAGGCAAGAAACACAAGGCCAACCAAGGAGGTCACCAGAGAGATCTCATCATACCACTGCCAGAAACCCGAGGTCAGTTGTTATCCCTAACCAGGAAGAGGGCATACGACGCTCCCTAGTGGTCGAGCAAGAGCGACCAACGGGAACGCTTACCTTCAAAACTCCATTCAGCCAAAGGATTCTATATACCACCACAAAGAAGGTGAAAGCCCCAAACATCGAGCCTTTCTCAGGAACTACTGATCCTGCTAACCACATCGCTGCCTATAAAGCTCAAATGGCAGTACAAACGAGTTGTGAGGCAAGCTGGTGCCGATACTTCCCTACTACCTTCAAGGGTCTGGCCCTGACGTGGTTCATAGAGCTCCCATCGGGTCTCATCAGTAGCTTCGCCATCTTGGAAGCCATGTTCCTTAGTCACTTCGTGGCTCGAAAGAAACAAAGAAAGACAAGCATCCACCTCATGGCCAGCCAACAAGGGGAACATGAACTGTTGGGCAACTACCTCAAGCGCTTCAACGCCGAACTACTCCAAATATCCAACGTTGAAGATTCAGTGGCCTATGCAGCGTTCATGTCTGGATTAAAGCACGGTAAGTTGAAGTTTTCCTTATTGAAAAATGAAATGTCCTCGTATACTGACGTGATGAACAGAGCACGGAAGTATGTGCAAGCATCAAACATCAACAACCCTGTTGAGAAGTCTGAGAAAAAGGATAGAAAAAGGAAAGGGCCCCATCGAGGTGAAGGTCCTAACCGGACGTCCGACTCGAGGAAAGATGTTCGTGATGGTGGTATGGATCCTAGATACAACACCAACAGGCGAGAAATCTTCTTGGACATTAAAAAGCAAGATATTCTCCCCAAGCCATTGCTTGTTCGCACACCCGTCGGCAGGAGGAATCTCAAGCTTTGGTGCGAATATCATCATGAATATGGTCACACCACAAAGGGCTGTAGAGAATTAAAGAATGCTCTCGACAAGCTAGGAGACCAGGAAAACTAAACTCTTATCTCTCGAATGATTGAGGGAAAAAAGGCAAAAGCGTAGTTATAGTGCAGAGTCTGATGGAATTATTAACGTCATATCTTAGCTCCCTACCGAAGTTAGTGTTTGTAATAAGGACCCTAACAGGGTCGAGTTTCTTTGATTATCCTCACTAGAGTTATTTATTCGTTTGTAATAAGACCCAAGCATGGTCGAGTTTCTTCTTGTTATCATGGAAATAACATTCACAATAATAAAACCCTAACAGGGTCGAGTTTTGTTCATTATCTTATAAAGCCCTAACGGGGTCGAGTTTAGTGTTATTACTTTGATTCTTAATAAAATGAAACCCTAACCGAGATGATAAGCCCTACTCAATGTAGGCACCCATCGAAGAGTATGTGTAATAACCCGAAATTTAGGGCCAGAAAATTTCGCGGTTTATTAGTATTATTTTATTATTCTAAGTCCAAAAGGCCCAGTTGTTGGACTGTTTAATTCTTATTTCTTCTAGCTTATTCTGAAATTGGGCCTATGTCCCAATTTCCTCTCCCTTGGCCGGTTCCCCTTTGTTATTGCCAAGGATTATTTTTGCTTTTATTTCTTTTTGGGTTATTATTAATTAGGTAAGCCCATAACTAATTGCCTAATTAAAAACCCTAAAGTGTACCTACCTTATACTAAGTCTACTAAATTGAGCCAACAACCCTATTTTCACTCCAAATTCACGGCCCCCCTTACACTTTGTTTAATTTTGTTTTCTTTTTGTGCCTTATATTATAAATAGGGAACAAGCCCTAAACCTATTTTTCTTTTACACAAGTCTTTTATACACTCTAAACTCACAAGAAACCCTAATATTTTACTCAAGAGGGCCGTGTGATTTTTCGAATCCCGAAGGGGTGATTCCTTGGATTTTTAATGCGATTCAAGTAACTAGAATTCTCATTTAAATTTGGAACAAGTTTTCCATATAATTATTAGGACTAAATCATGAAAATTGATAGGAATAGTGTCATGATCACCTAGCATTTTCGAACCATATGATGATGATTATTATGTTATTTTCTTGTTATTTTATGTAATCTTCATGAATCTTTAATTGTTTTAAATAAATTTTATGCATGAATTATTTATTTAAATATGTATTGTTACTCGAATAATTGCATGATAATTTTTGTTCCTTGTTCTTGGATTTTTTGAGTGAAGACCGTGTATGATGAAGATGAACATGATGATTTTTAAGTTGTTTCTTGAATTATTATTATGTTCTTGATTGTTAAATTGCTATATTAAAACCTTAAACTAAATTAATTATATTGTTCTACATGGTGAAGAATGTCGAGTGACCTAAGTTAATTTTAGGGATTAAAATTCTGATTTTTATTGGTGGACCTTAGTAATTGTTGAATTAGTATTGATAATCTTTAATTAATCTTTAATTTAATCATGTTATGGTTGATTGCTGAATTTAATCTTGAAGTATTATTTGTCCCATAATAGCCGTGTAGTTCGTGTATTATAAAGGAGTGATTTTGATCTTGTTTTAGTCCAATCTTGATGATTTAATGTTTAAAGTATAATTTTAATTGTTATTATTAACTTTAATTGATGAATTATTCACGATTGTATTTAACTAATTTAAAGTATTATTTTGGTATTTTTATAATAAAATGTCGAGTGGATTAAAACATGAAAAATAGGATTTTTATCATGTTTTAGGCAATTTTTGATGATAATTATTGATTTATATGATTCATTGGTTATTGAGTGATTTATTTAATTATTATATGATTATTGAATGGATTTATTTCAATTATTATTTTTATTTGAGTTGTCGAGTGTCCATATTAATTTTGACCAATTTTAATTTAATTTTTGACATATAATAACATTAGAATAATTTTAGGAATTATTGTTACTATTATTATTATTATTATTATTATAATTAAAGGGGACAGTAGGTATAAGTTGCAATATGAAGGGAAGTAGCAATATGAAGGGAAGGGTATAATATGATAATAATTAGTGGTCTCAAGATGGCCTTTAGAAAAGACTTTAAAAGAAATAGTGGTCTCACGATGGCCTTTAGAAAAGATAATATATATTACGGACGCCCCTTTGGTGATACACGAGTCATCAAACGGGTTAAGTTGTTGCCATTGCCAGACTGCGGTATCTGCGCAGTTTTTGATTCTAGAATATGTAGTCGTCTAAGTAGTAGTACACGAGCCGCTATTTAGGGGTTATGGACATAGCTTAGGCTTAGTTCTTGCAAAGGAGGGCTACGGGTTGAATACACGAGTTCACCCCGGCATGTTTTAGGAAAGTTGTGGTGCACACAGGATCCACAACGAGCTATAAAGACCGGTCCAATATTATGATTTGATTATGATAAGATAAGATATTTATGATATGAAACGAAATGATATGATATGATAAGATATGTATTTAATGGAAGGTTGATTGTATGTATGTATTTATGTGAATTTCGAATATATAAGTATTATGTTGTAATATTAAGTCTTCCGCTGCATACGTCTGGTAAGTCTGTATTATATATGTGTATTTCTGAATGATTGTATGTTATACGTATTCGTATATGTATGTTGTATGTATTTGTATATGTATGCTGTACGTATTTGTATTCGTATGTTGTACGTATTTATATCTGTATTGTATACGTATGTTGTATGTATTCTAACCGTATTCTACAGGTATTGTATACGTATTTGTATATGTATTTATGTACGTACTTTGTATGTATTTCTATACTTATTTTTCTACGTATTTTCATAAGTATTTTTCTACGTATTTTTCTACGTATTTTTTTATACGTATTTTTATACGCCTTTTTATACGTATTTTGTACGCATTTTCATACGCATTCCGTATATAGTCTTGTAAGTATTTCCTTGTATTTTGTATGGTTTTCATGGTTGATTCTATGCTATTATGTGGTTAGTGGTCCCTCATTTAAGCGGGACAACCTAGTTACTCGCCACTGACGGTGGACCCCCCCCATTTCAGGTGAAGATGTTGAGGTATAGAATGGGATGGCGTCGGCTCGGGTTGTGTGTTTTAGAGTTAATTAGTGCAACCGTAGTCTGTTTTGAATATTTTCTTCGATTTATTAGTTAGTTGTTCCCAGCCTGTTGGGATGGAACTTTATTGTTATGTACTTTAAGGATTTATTTATTTACTTTTGGGATTATTATTTCAGTATTTAAGTAATAAAAGAATTTTAGACTTTAAATATAGCATTATTGTTAAGTTTTATGTTGGTAATGGTCCATTTGTCAATTTCTTTCGTAAATCAACAGTCCATAAAAGTCGGGTCGTTACAGTTGGTATCAGAGCATAGGTTTAGACCCTAAAGTTACTTCTCCATAAGTAACCTCGAAAGATGAGCGCTTTATGAATCACGAGTGAAACTTAACCTAAAATGAAAACCTAAGTGAGAGAAGCCATGGGTAGAGGCCCGGGATAAGATATTTTGTTGCGTTCCACGTTCTATTGCGACTTTAAGTGCCTGTGTTTGTTTTTTTAACTTGATCGTTGCTTTCGGGATGTCGACTCCTAGACCCAATTTTCGTCTTCGTCGCCGTAATCTGGAAGATGCTATCCTCACTTTAGCACAGAATAGTGTTCCACCCCAGAACAACCAGTCGTCCTTTGATCGGGTTGCACGTCTTCGTCCGCCGGTCTATGATGGGACAGCAGACCCAACCGTTCTCGAGAACTGGATTTGAGAGATGCGGAAGATGTTTGATGCCTTATCATGTTCTGAGCGGGAAGAGAGTGACCCATGTCGGGAAGCCCGTGGGAAAGGGTGTGAAGATATTCTCCGCGATGAAGATGCGCAGTCTGCAGCGCAAGGGTGAGACAGTGTATCTGTGTCAGTCAAGGATGTGACTGAGGAAGAACAGTTGGAGGCCATTTCGGTGGTCCGTGACTATCCCGATGTGTTCCCCGAAGAGTTGCTAGGGATACCATAGGAACGAGAGGTGGAGTTCACTATCGATTTGGTGCCTGGAACTGCTCCGATCTCGAAAGCTCCATATCGTATGGCTCCTGCAGAGTTGAAGGAGTTGAAGGTTCAGTTACAGGATCTGATCGACAAGGGTTTCATAAGACCCAGTGTGTCTCCTTGGGGTGCTCCGGTATTGTTCGTCAAGAAGAAGGATGGCAGTATGCGTCTATGTATAGATTACTGGGAACTTAACAAGGTAACCATTAAGAACAAGTATCCTTTGCCCAGGATTGAAGATTTATTTGATCAGCTGAAGGGAGCCAGTGTGTTTTCCAAGATTGATCTCAGGTCGGGGTATCATCAGATTCCAGTGAAGCCGGAAGATATACCGAAGACCGCGTTTCGCACTAGATACGGGCACTATGAGTTTGAAGTGATGCCGTTTGGTTTGACCAATGCTCCTGCTATATTCATGGATCAGATGAACCGGACTTTTCATCATCTCTTAGATGTGTGTGTGGTGGTGTTCATCGATGATATTCTTATCTATTCGAAGAGTGAACAAGAACACACTCAACATTTACATTTAGTGCTAGATGTCTTACGGGCTCAGAAGTGGTTCGCAAAGCTGTCTAAGTGCGAGTTTTGGCTCAAGGAAGTAGCCTTTCTAGGGCATGTGATTAATGCGGACGGTGTCAAGGTAGATCCAGCCAAGGTTAAGGCGGTTGTGGAATGGCACAGTCCTAAGAATGTGGCCGAAGTTCGAAGTTTTCTTGGCCTAGCAGGTAACTTGAAGTATTTAATATAGCTATTATATTGTCTATGCATGAATACTTACCTGTGAAATTTTCTGTATCAGGTTACTATCGGAGATTTGTGAAAGATTTCTCCAAGATAGCAGCACCTATGACCACAAGGATTGCAAGTACGTGTGGACCGATCAGTGTGAAGAAGCTTTCCAGACCCTAAAGCATAGTCTTATGTCTGCACCAGTTCTCGCATTGCCGAATGAGGTATGGTTTATGAAGTCTACAGTGATGCGTCCAGGAAAGGTCTAGGCTGTGTTCTGATGCAAGAAGGCAGGGTGATTGCATATGCTTCGAGGCAACTCAAGGTTCATGAGCAGAACTATCCTACTCACGACTTAGAGTTGGTTGCTGTAGTGTTCGCTCTGAAGATTTGGCGACATTATCTCTATGGAGCTACTTGCAAATTGTTCACCGATTATAAGAGCTTAAGGTACATCTTCACTCAGAAGGAGCTCAATATGAGACAACGAAGGTGGCTCGAGTTAATCAAGGACTACGACCTCTCAGTAGGAATTATTGTTATTATTATTATTATTATTATAATTAAAGGGGACAGTAGGGATAAGTTGCAATATGAAGGGAAGTAGCAATATGAAGGGAAGGGTATAATATGATAATAATTAGTGGTCTCAAGATGGCCTTTAGAAAA
The DNA here is from genome assembly GCA_951394345.1 of Salicornia ramosissima. Taxonomy (NCBI): domain Eukaryota; kingdom Viridiplantae; phylum Streptophyta; class Magnoliopsida; order Caryophyllales; family Amaranthaceae; genus Salicornia; species Salicornia ramosissima. Next base: position 13,093,226 of record OX596240.1, read on the forward strand.
GACTTTAAAAGAAATAGTGGTCTCGCGATGGCCTTTAGAAAAGATAATATATATTACGGACGCCCCTTTGGTGATACACGAGTCATCAATCGGGTTAAGTCGTTCCCACTGCCAGACTGCGGTATCTGCGCAGTTCTTGATTCTAGAATATGTAGTCGTCTAAGTAGTAGTACACGAGCTGCTATTTAGGGGGTTATGGCCATAGCTTAGGCTTAGTTCTTGCAAAGGAGGGCTACAGGTTGAATACACGAGTTCACCCCGGCATGTTTTAGGAAAGTTGTGGTGCACACGGGATCCACAACAAGCTATAAAGACCGGTCCAATATTATGATTTGATTATGATAAGATAAGATATTTATGATATGAAACGAAATGATATGATATGATAAGATATGTATTTAATGGAAGGTTGATTGTATGTATGTATTTATGTGAATTTCGAATATATAAGTATTATGTTGTAATATTAAGTCTTCCGCTGCATACGTTTGGTAAGTCTGTATTATATATGTGTATTTCTGAATGATTGTATGTTATACGTATTCGTATATGTATGTTGTATGTATTTGTATATGTATGTTGTACGTATTTGTATTCGTATGGTGTACGTATTTGTATCTGTATTGTATACGTATGTTGTATATATTCTAACCGTATTCTACAGGTATTGTATACGTATTTGTATACGTATTTATGTACGTACTTTGTACGTATTTCTATACGTATTTTTGTACGTATTTTTCTACGTATTTTTGTACGTATTTTTCTACGTATTTTTTTATACGTATTTTTGTACGCCTTTTTATACTTATTTTGTACGAATTTTCATACGCATTCCGTATATAGTCTTGTAAGTATTTCCTTGTATTTTGTATGGTTTTCATGGTTGATTCTATGCTATTATGTGGTTAGCGGTCCCTCATTTAAGCGGGACAACCTAGTTACTCGCCACCGACGGTGGACCCCCCCCATTTCAGGTGAAGATGCTGAGGTATAGAATGGGATGGCGTCGGCTCGGGTTGTGTGTTTTAGAGTTAATTAGTGCAACCGTAGTCTGGTTTGAATATTTTCTTCGATTTATTAGTTAGCTGTTCCCAGCCTGTTGGGATGGAACTTTATTGTTATGTACTTTAAGGATTTATTTTTTTACTTTTGGGATTATTATTTCAGTATTTAAGTAATAAAAGAATTTTAGACTTTAAATATAGTATTATTGTTAAGTTTTATGCTGGTAATGATCCATTTGTCGATTTCTTTCGTAAATCGACAGTCCATTAAATTCGGGTCGTTACAGTATGGGGAAGGCCGGACAGGTACCTCATCGAGTGTCTGGGGCTCATTAGCCCTAGGGTCCTTGATAGCGTCACCTTGGCTAACACCAAGCCCTACTCAATGTAGGCACCCATCGAGGAGTATGGGGAGGCTGGACAGGTACCTCATCAAGTAGTTGGGGCTCATTAGCCCCAGGGTCCTTGATAGCGTCACCTTAGGCTAACACAAGCCCCTTGGCTTTAGAATAGCTGTTTAGGCCAATGAATAAGCCCTACCCAGAGTAGGCACCCGTCAAGGCAGATGGGGGGCTGGACAGGTATCAATCATGTCATGGGGCTCATTAGCCCCTGAGAGTCAGTTGATCATCTTAGGCATAAGCCCTATTCAACATAGACATCCATTAAGGAAGATGGGGGGCTGGACAGGTATCAACCATGTCATGGGGCTCATTAGCCCCCAAGACTCTGTTGATCATCTTAGGCCAAAGCCCCACTCAATGTGGGCACCCATCAAAGGAGATGGGCAAACAAAACACACTTCTCCTAATTACTTCCATCACATTCGAGGTAAGGGGAAGACCCTCGAGGTTATCAGGGCAATCCTTTCCTTGCACCTCTATCACCATCAAAGTAAAGAGGACCCTCGAGGTCATTAGGAAGGCTTTGTCCCACAACGTGTATCGTGTTCGTCCTCGAGGTAGAAAGGACCCTCGAGGTAAAAAGTATCAACCCATGGGGCTCATTAGCCCCTAAGACCTAGTTGATCATCTCAAGCCAAAGTCCCATTTAGCATGGGCACCTACTATGGAAAGTGGAAGCATTTGCTTCTCAAGGTACATCCCTCGAGGTAAGGGAAGACCCTTGAGGTACAGGGAAGCCTTGAAAAGATCAACACATAGAAAATTTCATGGAAGTTCATGTAAAGAAGTTCCAAACGGCCGTGGAAAGTATTATCACAGTTGAGGTAAGAGGACACTCGAGCTCATAAAAGAGTTCCCTAACTTTTACCCTCACCGCGACCCAGGTGACCATGGTCGAGGAAGGTTACCATGTTCCGCTTGATATCTAATGTCCAAAGTTTCCCGGTCCACACCAAGCGTGGGGCTAATAGATCAACAATCGCATAGGGAATACATCACACTCGAGGTAGAAGAAAGATCCTCGAGGTAAAGGGAAGCCTGGAAAAGAAACACTTAAACATATTTCAAAATATTTCATGTAGAAAGTCCTTAATGGTCGCGGAAGGGACCACAATAGTCGAGGTGAGATGACCCTCGAGTTCAAAAAAAGGCCCCAAGAATTTCCATACCACGACCGAGGTCACCACGGTCGCAGAATGCTAACAGGGCACCATACTTAGAACAATTTCAACAATAAATCTCAAGTGAAATGAGCGCCTCACGGTCGCGGAGAACATGATCATGGTCGCAGAATGGCATTACCTCTGTTGCTTCGTTGGTCATTCTAAAGGATCTTCTGATTGCGTCTATTTAGTCGAGGTAAAGAGGATCCTCGAATTTTCTGGAGAGGGGTAGCACGCCTTACCCCTACCGCGACTAAGGTAACTACGACCGCTGAGGATAAAAATGACGCCAACACTTAGATAATTTTTTGGATATTCGTGCAAAGTTCCTAGCGGTCGCGGAAAGTCTTCCCATTGTCGAGGTAGGAAGACCTTCGAGTTCAAGGGGGGTTCCAGGCTTATAGCACCGCGACCGAGGTGAGTATGGTCGCAGAATATAAGAAATACAACGACACTTAGAAATTCCCTAGAGAAAAGCTCATGATCGAGGTAAACACCCATGATCGAGGTGGCCAACTAGTGGCACATGAGAACTAATGGTCGAGGCTCTTCATGACACCTGAAGGCTTCTCGGATAAGAAAACAACTTCAATTCGCAATCAAGGACCCATACGGTCGAGGAGACCACGTCAACAGCTGCAATATACATTGGTCGGGGGGGACCGTCGAGGTAAGAATCCACTACCTCGATCGAGTACGGCTCATCACAATCAAACAAGGAAGCGTCCTTGGTCGAGGTTAAATTTATACCCTCAAGGAGAGGAAAATTTTACTCCAACAAACAAGGCAAAAGGATCACCAATAAGGAGAGGAGTCTCATGGTCAAGGTAAGGAGATCTTCACCCTCGAGGAAAAGACCTTCGAGGTTGAGGGATCATCAGCATCTAGAAGACACCCTCAAGGTACTTTGTGAATTCCATAGGGCATGTTGGTCTAGGGAGCATCCTCACGGTCGAGGTATCCATAGGGTCGAGGCTGTACCGGGGTCTGATTTGATACACTGACTTCGAACACCCGTAACGCCTTCGTTTCAAGTCAGAATTGAGCTTATGACCCACCGTTGGAAAGCTTTTTGAATCTAGTTTCCAATTCTTCTGGAATCACTTGAATCCGATATTCATAGCTCGCGTTATGTTCTAAATAGTGAAAGGTGGTCATCCTACCTCGGGATAGCCCTTCGCGGTCGAGGTGCCCCTAACTCAGTCGAGGTATCTCCTCACCATCGAGGTCTACCCCCTCGAGGTGCATTTAAGAGCCTCATGGCTCCAAGTAATTGTTGGTCAAGGTATAAGCCACGATCGAGGTGTATGTCGTCGTCGAGGTAGCATGTTGGTCGAGGTAGTATTTACCGCGAGGTAGCATGTTGGTCGAGGTGGCATATGGGTCGAGCATGTTTGTCGAGGTAGCATATGGGTCGAGCATGTTGGTCGAAGTAGCATATGGGTCGTGGTAGCATGTTGGTCGAGGTAGCATATGGGTCTAGCATGTTGATCGAGGAAAGGTCCATAGGGTCGAGGCTGTACCAGGGTCTGATTTGATGCACCGACTTCGAACGCCCATAAATCCTTCGTGTCAAGTCGGAATTAAGCTTATGACCCACCGTTGGAAAGCTCTTTGAATCTAGTTTCCAATTCGACTTGAATCTCTTGAATCTGATATTCATAGATCGAGTTATGTCCAAAATACTGAGAGGTGGTCATCCTACCTTGAGGAGTCCTCAACGGTCGAGGACACCCCACGGTCGAGGTAGCACATTCATGGTCGAGGGGACTCCCTCACCATCGAGGGTCATCCACCATGGTCGAGGTGACCAACCTCGAGGCACATCCATGGGTCCCATTGTAGCTCACGTTTCGAGATATTCCGCTGGACATCCAACGTCCAAAGTTTCCCGTTCCACGTCGAGCGTGGGGCTAATTGTTCCGGGCCCACCTAGATGGTCAAACCCGTATTAGTGGGCCCAAAATCCTAGGCCCAGTTATGATAGGGCCAGGGACACATCAGATATTCTACGACGAATGAGATAGTGCCACGTGTCAGCGGACTTAGTAAAACCTTGACCAGGTTACTGCTACGTTTCATGTGCCTGACCCACGCATCAACCCAGCTGACTTGGTGAAACCCTAACCGGGGAACCTAATGCGTATATAAGGATCAGTACAATCATTCCAAAGGTACGCAATTCATAACCCACAAACTCACAAAGTGCTCTGACTCCATAATTTCGATATCTGACTTAAGCATCGGAGGGGCGTTCCCGGGTTCCACCCCCCGGGTTAGCAACCTTTGACTGTTTTGCAGGTCAAAGCCTCATCGAGGAGCATACAGAGTCCACATCATCACATCAGAAAATCGTTGACTATTCATGAGAGGTTCCAAAACAGGAACAGGTAGATTAGTTCTTACTACCACATAGGTAAAATTTTATCCCACGCGTATCCTTAGCCACATTACAAGCTTCATAAAGACCTTTTGAGATCCGTAGTTATTTCTTAGTTTAGATGAATAAATACCAATTGTAAAGGATAAATACATTAGTTGCATTTGAGTAAACTCCTTAGTAGAGTGAATCTTTTTACCCACATAATTAAATAAATAAGTGATTGTGGGTTTGAGAGGAACGTGTCACATTAACTTGGCATTGTTGGTTGGGTGCAGATGACCTGAGTACTTATATTTTGCTCACCACAAAAAGAGTGGAGTAACCCATAGCTATAACTAGTCTTAATCCATGATGCTCACATGATTGTTTTGGATAGAGAATTACTTATTAGGCCAATGACTGACTCTAATAAATTAAAAATAGTTGGATTTGAATTTCATATGCATGTGTGAATACTTTTGAGTCATTGTTCTTGCTTTTGAAAACTTGTGCATGATTGTTGGTGATTTCCACATTGTGTTTTGCATGGGGACAAGAAAACGGCGAGCTTTGAGGTGTTCGATAACACTGCGCCAAAAATTGGATTTTATAGCTCTATTTTAATTGTGGTTTTGAGGGAACCGTTATTAAAGCATCTAAAACTCGTCTTTTATAGCAGTTTCTTAATAATCTATATCTATAATATTAAAACTCTCCCCCAATCTATCTTAGTGACATATGACATTTCTCTCTCCCAACTCTTCATCTTTGCTTGACACATGACATCTCTCCCTCTCAACTCTTCATCTTTATTTTCTAAAATCAACTTGCCTAGTTTACCTCTTCCTCCAATCCCCTCCTCCCCCTTTCCCATTCATTTTGATGTCACCTATTTAGTTGTAAAGTAACCTCATTCATCTTTTCATTTCCTAACTATTTTTTTCAATTACAATTTTACACTCATTAATTATGTCTCATCTTCCTCATGTGCACCAAAAAACAAAAAAAGGTCTCATCGCACTCAATCTCTATTAGATTTTTTATGCCATTTTGACATTTTCCCCTTTTCTATATACAAAATGATAAAAAAAAAACTATTAAAATGTTATTGATCATTTTTACAATATTCTTAGTAGTAATATTTTCATTTCTCTTTCTCATTAATTAGTTTTTAATAATATTTATTTATTTTTCTTAATCATTTTTGCCAATAACATAATATGTTTTGAGAAGGATGCTTAAAATCATTGTTATACTATTCTTGGTAATATTGTTTTCATTTCTCTTTCTCGATCATTAATTAGTTTTCAATAATATTTGTTTGTTTTTTATTTATTTTTTTAATAACATAATTTGCTTTGAGAAGGATGCTTAAAATAAGAAGGTGGAAAATAATCAATGCTCATAAAATTTGTAATATATGTGTATTTTGTTGAATGTGAATGTACATAAAAAAAAAATTCAACTTGAAAAAAATTTCCATAAAAAGCGGGAAACAAATATGCACATTGATATATTTTCATTTTTCAACATGAATGTGCATTAAAAAATTAAACTTGAAAAACGTTTTCCAGAAGAAAAAAAAAGTGAAAAAATTAATATATGCATATTGGCCTCTTAAAAAAAATAATACCATTCACCTCTTAAAAATAATTGAAGATATTACACGTAGCAAATAACCATCATTAATATAAAAAAAACAAGTAACTATTTTCTTGAATAAAACGTTTTTTTTACCTTCTTATTTTTCTCACGTTTAGTTGTTATGATTTTTTATATCATTCTATTTAATACTTTCAAAATTATACAAAATATAAAGTTCAATTAAAAATATCGTCCGTGCTTTGCACGGGTAGAAAGACTAGTTGCTAATATAATTCGGCTTTTTATAGCGGTTACTGAATAATCGCTATTAAAAGTTTTCCTTTTATAGCGATTGCTATATAACCACTATAAAAGTGTCTTATAGCTCATAAGATAATCCCTACCCACTACAAAGACCAATTGGTGCCGCCTCCTCTTTCATTTTGTCTATCCGAATATCCTTTCCAAAGCTCACTGTCTCAACTCTCAAATCATCATCTTTCTACAAATCCTTGAAATCATTTCATCATCCTTGCCTTTAATTTCTTTAATCATCATATGGGTCTTCTCCAAAACTCGTTACTTCCTTTATCCTCTTCGTTAGTCACAAGTGAAGCCTCCAATAGGCTCCGCCCCAGCGTCGCATCGACAACTCGCCAGCCACTAGTAGACATCACCGTGAGAGTTCGACAAGGTAGGCCAGCCAACATCGACTAATCCTCCTCCTTCACCGCTTCTCCTCCTTCGCTCCTCTTCCACCAGTAGAGCCCAGTGACGGTAATTTAATTTCTTTTCTCCCTTTCTATTTTGGATCCTGGTTTTTATAAATATTTATGTTAAATTAATTTGTTGATTACTTTTGTATATGATTTATTATATACTAACTGTCACTAATTCATACAATAATATGTTTTTTTTTTACCAGATTGAAGACAAAAAGAGGCACAACTAAAATGGGTGTGATTTGTAGGTAATTTTTTTTATTTTATTATTATTACCCTACATTGTTGTAAGATGAATTGAATTTTATATAGTATGTGACGACCCGACTCGCTTAAATCGGCGCGGAAGAAACCGACGAGTCGAATAGTCATAACTAACAACTCAAAATACCTAAGAATTAAGACTAATACCTCAAATATTATTATTATAACTCCAAAAGTACAAATACCCACAAGTTTGTACAATACTAAACCAAAAGTCAAACTAAAAGTCTAATATGCGATAAAACTCCAATACACATGTCAGAGTCCAAAACCAACGTACACAAGTCCAAACTACAATCCAAAAACTATCCAAAATCAAATAACAATGAAAAGTACAACAAAGCATAATAACGGCGCTCGCCCAACCCAAAGCTAAGCAATAACCTCATCATCAGAATTACCTGAAAAATAAACAACAGTCCACCATCAGTGGCGAGTAACATAACTGACTCACCCTAATGGGAATACACATGAACATAACACAAATCAAATAACCAAACCAATCATCAAAACATGCGAAAATCAATCAATAACAAACTCGACTCAAATATCTTATCCAAACTTATCAATAACATAGTAAGACTCCAACTATCCCAATACCGCGGATGGAATAGGGGCAACGTCTTAACCCAAAAACATAGAATCTTACTCTAAGTTTTAGGCGTCTAGCTACGAAATCAAGCTAAATTATTAATTACATCTTTAAATCTTAATCATCTTAATCATAACTTAATTAATTTCAAGAATTGGCTTTGCGCCTTGATTCTCGAAAATAATCAGTTAAATCACGAAGTTATTCTCAAGAATTGCCTTTACGCCTTAATCTTGAGTCTAACCAACACTTAACCACTTTCTTAAAACCATTCTTTAACTAACTTTAACATTATCTTTAACTTTCCTTAACATCTTAATCACTTTCTTTAACTTCCAAGACTCAACCAAGAACTCATCAAGACTCATCAAGAACTCAACAAGAACTTAAAGAACTCAACAAGAAACCATAAAGAACTCATCCAAGATTCAAGAACTTCAATCAAGAACTCAATCAAGATTCAAGAACTTCAATCAAGAACTCATCCAATTCACACGCATAACTCAACATTAATCATGAATTACCAACTTTACTATTATCCAAAATTCATCAAACTTTAACATAATCATCATGAACATAAATCCAACATAATCAATCATAAAATAATCATATTCGATCATCAAATCATCATTTAAATAACGCAAAATCAGATTACATACATACATAAAAAAATCATGATCAAACTTCACAAATAAACCCGAACATACATTTAATCTATACTATAATCATAGTATACCAATTAGGTTGAGAAAGTATGTTACCTTAATAATATTAAACACTAAAACATAAAAGAACTTGCTGCCCGGAACGAGACATGCACGGCCAAGCAACACGGCAATCCTCACGGCACAACACGGCACCACTCGAACCGCCACGGACCCGCAGTCACGGCTGTCACTGCACGGTCTTCACGCACGGCACCCTTCACGAACCCGTGCAGCACCACGCACACCACCATGCACGACCACATCATCATACGAGCACCCACTAACCCATATGAACCATGCTCAAAAACCAAACCCGACTAGTGATCTTGAATGAAATTGTTGGGTTTTAGATTGTGTTTTAGTACTTAAAGATCAATAGAAGTTGAATCTTTAAGTTTGGGATTAGAAAGATGGATGAAAAAATTGGTGGGTTTACTAGCCAAAAATGGCGTGTGACATAGGGAGAAAATGGAGGGAGAATTTGCCTCTTGAATTGGTGAGCAAAGGATGGCAAATGAACAAAATGAATCCTCATGCCTTACTACTACTTCTAGTTATAGAAGTTAGTTAGGTGTGAATGCATGGCCAGTGGCAAATAAAGCCACTAAAGAGAGAGAGAGCCGGCTATGGGCTTGCTCAAATGGGCTCAAAGTTCAATTGGGCCATTTGCACTAATTCATGACTAATCATGATTATTTTCGCACTTGGCCCAAAACTAATTAATTAATTAGAAAATTAAATAATAAAATTCTAATTAATTAAGATAAAATAAAAATTAAGAATTAATAAACCATTAAATAAAATGGTTACACTTAAGCAATAAAAATAGTCTAAATAAATTTAGACCATGCACCGAAACAAAAATAATTACTAGCAACAAACACGAAAAATTAGCCCAAAATCTGGGGCGTTACAAGTATGCATTTCAAATTGTAATATAGTCCTTTATTTTTCAAGTTATAATAAGAATAATCCAATGTTTAATTTAATTTCAATTACATTTGCTGTTGCATAGGCTAGTAGTGGTAGTAATATATGTTCAGCTAATTAATTATTTTTAACAAAACATATACTTTTTATAGCGGTTTTTATGTAACCGTTATAAAAGTCCATACCTTTAATAGGGGTTCTACATTCTCTATAAAAGGCTAGTTATACTTTTAATAGCTCTGCGATTAATAGCGGTCCTAAAACACTACTACAAATTTACTTAATAATGACCAAAAATTACGACTACACGCGTTTCTCGTCGTAAAAAACTAGAAATTACGAGCAGTTGTATAACTCGTCATAAATATTAACTTATTTTAACGACCAACTAAAATTCTTCTCGCAAAATTTTAAATTCTGGTCGCTAATGAAATGCAAAGTTTCATCAAAATTTTAGGCGAGATTATTCTCGGGTTTTTGGTAGGATTACAACCAGCTATATGTTTTTAACAACCACTTTATGGTTGTAATTTAAACACTAGTAATAAAAAAATTTAAAATAAAATAGAATAATGTAATCAAAATACAAAAACCCATTTATTTTCTCTCACCTTAAACCCATAACTTTCTGTATGTCTTTCTCTCTTCCATCCATCGCCTCCAAAACCTAGGTTTTTTCAACCAAAAAAACACAAATTCGAAGAGATCCTCACAGCTTCTCTTCGAACTTCTGCATCTCTTCCATCTCTTCGAACTTATGCATCTCTTCCATCTCTACGAAACCTAGGTCCTCTGCATCTCTTCCATCTCTTCAAAACCTAGGTCCTCTGCATCTCTCTTCCATCTCTTCGAAGAGGTCCTCGTAGCTTCCGGCACCGTTCACGCGAACTTCTCTTCCATCCTCGCACTTCCGGCAACGTCCCAACAACCTCCTCATCGCCTAACCACCGTCGACTCTACAGGTTAGTTCGTTGTTTTTTTTCTCTTTTTTTTCTTTAATTTATACATGTTTCATTTATTAATGTTTTGTTGATTTTGTTCAATGTTTGCTGCTGGTTTGGTTAATTTGTTTAATCTTTTAGGGTTTTGTTTTCTGTTCAATTTGTTAGGGTTTTGTTTTCTGTTCAATTTTTGTACAACACTCACTTCTTTACTGCCGTGTCTAGTTTTTGAAGATGAATTGGTGATTTTATATTCTTAGATTCATTTGTTTCTTCCAATCTATACATTTGCTCATCCAATTTTAGGATGTGATAGTTTTTTTTTGGCCAAAACTCTCTGTAAAATATGTAGTTCACAACCAAAACTCTCTGTAAAATATGAATTTGTTTCCTTTTGTTGAATTGAAGTGGAGTAGAAAGATATGTAATTCACAAGTTTAAAATAAATAAAAAAATATTCCTGTAAAATAAGCAGAAAGATGTATGATAGAAGATAATCATGTGAATTATTTTCAGCCTTATTTAATTAATTGGTTTAATACCTTGTTTAGCATATATTCTGGTGATAGCATATAATGTATTTTTAGTCAATATATCTTAGCAAATCATGGTGATCTTGTATCTAAAATATTCCACTGTATTACTATCAATAGGCTTGTACACGTATGTATATATATATGACCAATGCAATACAAAAGGGTTCTAAAGGAGAGAATCATAATATTTTTCAATGTAATATATTGTCTAATTAATATTAATTTATTTGTTCAGAACATAATGGCACCATGTAAGGAACGGATGAAACTTGGGGCAGATGATCGCTTAAATGTTGAATATGAAAAAGGTGTCGAAAATTTTATAAAAATATGCATTTGATAGGACTGGAGAGAGTACTGAAATCAGATGTAGTACGATGGTTAAAGATGATTTATTGACTTATGGAATCATTCAAAGCTATACTTTTTGGTATCATCATGGGGAAAGGCTGGGTGAGGATTCAATTGAATTACAATCTAGTGGAGGTGGTGGTGTTGATGATGATGATAGTGAAATCTTTGAAGTTGAAAGTGAGGATGAGATGGAGACAATGCTTAGGGATTTTTTTCTAACTAGTGGAGTATTTGGTGAAAATAACATGCATGAAGGTCTACCTAGTGATCGACAACAAGAACCTAATGTTGATGCCGAGAAATTCTATAAGTTGTTCAATGATTTTAAAAAACCATGTTTTAAAGGTTCAAACTCTTCTCGATTGTCTACAATTGTAAATCTTCTTCACTTAAAAAAATTAGGGAGGTGGAGTAATGAGTCATTTACCATGTTGTTGCAGTTTTTGAAAAATCATTTGTTACCGAGTGATTCTAGTCTTCCTGAATGTTATTACGAAGCTAAAAAGACAATTAAAGACTTGGAACATTCATATGAAAAAATTGATGCGTGCGTAAATGATTATATGCTTTTTGGAAAGAAGATGCACAATTAGACAATTGTAAAATTTTTAATGCTTCTAGATGGAAGCAAGGGAAGCATAGTGGGGAAACTAGAACAAGGGAAAATGGTAAGAAAATTCCACAAAAGGTGCTTCGATACTTCCCACTTAAGCAAAGACTTCAAATGCTATTCATGTGCTCTAAAACAATTTCTGACATGAAATGGCATCATGAAAGGGAAGTCAAAGAAGTGGTGATTACTCACCCTGCTGATGGTGAAGCATGGAAAGAGTTTAATAAGGAGCATAAGGTGTTTTCAGCAGAACCTCGTAATGTTAGGCTTGGCTTATAAGTGATGGATTCAATCCATTTTCTAATATATCAATTCCTTGTAGTGTGTAACGCCCCAGATTTTAGGGCTATTTTCTTGTTTATTTTGTTTGTAATTATTTTATTATGTGATTTATTTTATTTTATTTTATTTTAATTAACTAGAATTTTATTTTATAATTTTCTAAATTAATTAATTAAGTTTGGGCCAAGTACGAATTTAATCATGGTTAGTCATGATTTAGTGCAAATGGCCCAAGCGATCATTTGGCCTATTCCTTCTAAGCCCAACCGACCCCTTATGTCATGTGGCAAAGTTTTTGCCACTTGCCTCATGTTCACACTTGACTAACTTCTATAAATAGAATTAGTTAGTAAGGCATGGGATCATTTTGCCCATTTAATCATCCTTTGCCATTCTAAACACACTTTGCTCATTTTCCCATCCATTTGCCATCAAAAGTTCAAACACAAAACTCCCTCCATTTTGCCATCATCCACACGCAATTTTTGGCTCTTCAATTCAATCATTTGTTCATCATCCATCCAAACCCAAAACTTAAAGATTCAACCTCTATTGATCTTTAAGTATCAAAACACCAACTAAACCCCATTATTTTCATTCAAGATCGCTAGTTCGGGTTTATTTTTGGGCTTGGTTTCGAGTGGGTTTTTCGTGTGATCGAAGGTGGTGCCTCGTGGGTGGTGTTGCGTGGTGTCGAGTGGTGCATGGCAGTTTGGGTTGTTGCACAGTGGTTCCATTGTGAGTCCGTGGTGGTTCGTGGTTGGTGCCGTGTTGAGCCGTGGTTGGCGGTATGTTCGGGGCTGTGGGAAGACGTTCCGGGCAGCAAGTTTTTGTACGTTTTAGTGTTTAACCTTATTAAGGTAACATACTATCTTACCTTAATTTGTATACTATGTTTATAGGGTAGATTAAATAATCTTGTTAGTTAAGTTTTTGATGATTGTTCATCATTTCATGCGTGATTTCCAAGTAAGAGTTTGGGTGATGTTTTAATAATATTCGTGCCTTGATTCTATGTAATGCATGATTGTTTATGATAATTCTGTGTTTATTAATGATCAAGTTTTGTGAAGTTTTGATTATCATAAGTTGGTAAAATTGTTGTTGAAGTTAGCCTATGTTATGCGTGATTTTTATGATGAATATGAGGTTGAATACTTGATTGAGTTCTTGAATCTTGGTTGAGTTCTTTATGAGTTCTTGAATCTAGGTTGAGTTCTTTATGAACCTTGGTCAGGTTATTTATGATTCTTTATGATTTCTTTATGATTCTTTATGAGTTATTTATGGATCTTGATTGTGTTATGATGAGTCTAGGACTCTTTATCATGATTATGTAGTTTAAGTATGGGTTATATATGAGTCTTGATTAAGGAAGTTAAGATAAGATTAAAGAAGTTAGATGAGGTTCAAAGAAAGTTAAGAAAAGTTAAAGGAATGATTAAGATAGTTTAAAGAAGTGGTATGTTTATGGTTAGACTCTAGAAAAGGAAAAGAAAAGGCAATCTTGAGGATAACTTCGTTTGTTTACATGTTAGTCTTAAGTCAAGGCGTAAGATGCAACTTAAGATTAACTAAGAATGTTAATAAAAGATTAAAGATTAAAAGATTTAATGATTAGCTTGATTTTACTATTAGACGCCTAATCTTATAGTAAGATTCTAAGGCTTGGGTTAAGACGCTGCCCCTATCCTGTCCGCGGTACTGGGATAGTTGGTGATCTTATTATGTCGTCTTTGGATATGGATTTCCAGTAAGATTGGTTTCATGGGGTTGGGAGTAAGATTCTCAATCCTGGTATAGTAGAAAGTTCGTTCGCGTAAGATGGGTTCGTACGTGCATAGTCCGGTCTGATATGTAAATGATTGCGCCAAAGATTAAGCAAAGATAAGTTTAAAGTCGAGTATTGGGAGTTGGTCAAGTTTTGGATAGTATCGTTGAATATCGTTATTGTTAACGTTATTGTTGTTGGTTATAGTTGATTTGATATGTTATTTTACATGATTGTATGTTGTATGTCTGGTTTGGTTGTTTGATGTATTCTATGATCATGTGTATCCACGTTAGGGTGGGACAACTATGTGACTCGCCACTGACTGTGGATTGTTGTTAATTTTTCAGGTAACTCTGATAATGGCAGTGTTGCTTAGATTTGGGTTGGGCAAGTGCCGATGTTCCTTTAGTTTGTTTAGTTTGTATTTCGTTTCTAGTTGTGGACTTAGTATTTATAGTTCATGTATTTTAACTCTGATCGTGTTTAGAGTTACTTGTTAGTATTAATTACTTTTTGGTTTAGTATTGTACAAACTTGTGGGCGTTGTACTTTTGGGTTATAGTAATAGTATTTCGAGGTTTTATTTTGATTTTTAAGTATTTTAGTTTGTCGGATCTGACTATTCGACTCGTCGGTTTGTTCCGCGCCGGTTTAAGCGAGTCGGGTCGTCACAGTTGGTATCAGAGCCGAATAGGTTTTAAGTGAAGTTTTAGGATTCGAGTTAAACCCGGGAGTTGAGAGCTTTACTATTCCCGAGTGATAAACCCAATTTAGAATAAGTTTAAGGGAGAAGAGTCTCGAGTAGACGAATCCGGGATAAGACTCTTTTTCCTATTTTTCCTTTT
The DNA here is from genome assembly GCA_951394345.1 of Salicornia ramosissima. NCBI lineage: Eukaryota > Viridiplantae > Streptophyta > Magnoliopsida > Caryophyllales > Amaranthaceae > Salicornia > Salicornia ramosissima. The sequence goes on from OX596240.1 coordinate 13,108,306, forward strand.
CATTGTGTACTTGACTTCAGTGTGGATTGTTAATTCACATTTCTGTTCTTTTTGTCCTTATCGTATTACGTTTCGACATGTTCACACTTCGCCGGTCAAGTTCGGGACGACAGAGGTTATGAGCGCTCGAGGAAGCGATTCTTATGTTAGCACACCATAGTCGTCAGCCATCGGGATCGTAGTCGACGTTCGATCATATCACTCGTCATCGACCACCGACTTACGATGGGGTTGCCAACCCTAAGACGTTGGAGAGTTGGATCCGCAAAATAGGGAAGCTTTTCGACGCTACGTTTTGCCGAGCACGAGAAGGTCCAGATCGTCGCCTTCTACTTGCGAGGAGAGGCCGATAACTGGTGGAGCGTCGCTAGGAACGCGTGTATACCCTGCATTCGATGTCGTGGATCGAGTTCATAGATAAGATCCAGGAGCGATTCTACCCCGACGAGTTACGGTGGCGGAAACTAGAGGAGTTTCTTACTCTTACTCAGGGTAAGATGACAGTTCAGGAGTACACCGATAAGTTCACCGAGTTATCGAGGTTCGCTACGTCGGTCGTTCCATCCGAGGAGGAGCGGGTCAAGCGTTACGTCAAGAAGCTAGATACGAGGAGTCGCGTTCATGTGACCAACAGTGGAGCGAAGTCGTTACGACAAGCTTATGAGGTAGCACTCAACATTCAGGCGTCTGTTATCGAGGAGGATGCGAGCAGGAAGAGGACCCCGACCCCGGTGACGTCGCTATCTTTCGAGAAGCCCCGATTTAGTGATCCTAGCAGTACCCCCCTCCGACCGCTAGATCGCATTAGGGTTTCGACGGTTCGAAGTGTAGAGGCTGCGGGAAAGACTTCCACCTAGGGAAGCGATGTGACGGCAAGCCTATAGTATGTTTCATCTGCAGGAAGGAAGGCCATTAGGCGTCAGTTTGCCCCGAGAAGAAGCCAGGCACCGAGTTCAAGCAGCTTCCGGCACCGACTAAGTCTCCAATGAAGAATCGAGTCTATCGTACGACTAAGGCAGAAGCAGAGGTCCAGCTAGTTGTAGTCGCAGTTCCCCTATTAGTTTGTTTATAACTCTCCCTTCTGGAGAGGATTTTTGTTTGTCAGCACGAGTTCCGAGTATTGCCTATCGTTTTAGCTGGAGAGCAGGAGACGACCGATTTGAAGGAATTTCCGCTGATGGAGTTCGATGTCGTTATTGGCATGGACTGGCTGTAGAGGTAACGAACGACCATTCGTTGTCGAGATCAGTGAGTGACATCTCGAAGACCGCTTTTCGTACGAGATACGATCACTATGTGTTTTGAGGTGATGCCCTTCGGTCTCGCTAACGCACTATCTGTGTTCATGGATCAGATGAACCAGACTTTTCATCACTTACTCGATAAGTGCGTCGTAGTCTTCCTCGATGAAATCTTAGACTATTCGAGAGACGAGTCTGAGCATGCAGATCATCTCCAGATGGTACTAGAGATATTACGGAAGAATAAGTAGTTCGCGAAACTCTCTAAGTATGAGTTTTGTCTTCGCGAATTAGCATTTCTGGGTCACGTAATTCGTAAAGAAGGCATTAAGGTAGACCCGGCAAAAGTTAAGGCTCTAGTTGAATGGAGTAGCTTGAGAAATGTGGCGAAGGTTCGTAGTTTCTGGGTTTGGCCAGATACTATCGACTATTCGTCCAGGACTTCTCCAAGACTGCTAGGCTATTGACTAGTCTCCTTCAGAGGGAGATCTGATTTGTTTGGACGGAGGCTTACAAGCAAGCGTTTCAGCAGCTGAAACAGAGAATAGTCTTTTCTCCTATTCTTACCTTCCGAACGACAAGGAGGATCTCGAGGTCTATAGTGCTGCGTCTAAGAGTGGCCTGGGTTGTGTGCTAATGCAAAGTGGGAAGGTCATCGCTTATGCATCAAGGTAGCCGAATGTGCACGAGCGTAACTATTCCACTCCTAACTTAGGGATAGCAGTTGTAGTGTTCGCGCTTAAGATTCTGAGGCACTATCTCTAGGGTGGTTCGTGTAAGGTATTCACGAATCATAAAGGTCTCAAGTACATCTTCACTCTGAAGGACCTCAATATGAGGCAGCAACGATGGATTGAGATTATTACAGACTTCGACCTATACTTAATTATTGCGAAGGCAAGGCGAACATAATCGCTGACGCACTGAGTCGCAAGAATTGATTGAGCTTCAGTAGGAGTCGTATTTCCGTCAGGGTTCGTCTGACTTCTTTGAGTGTCGAGCCTGGAGTTCCGTGGTGAGCAGAGTCCTTCGCTTTAAATTTTAGGACGAAATTTCTTTAAGGAGGGGAGATTGTAACGCCCCAGATTTTTGGGCTATTTTCTTGTTTATTTTGTTTGTAATTATTTTTAATTCTGTGTATAGTCTAAATTTATTTGGACTATTTGTTGATTGATTATGATTATTTTATTATGTGATTTATTTTATTTTATTTTAATTAATTCGAATTTTATTTTTTAATTTTCTAAATTAATTAATTAAGTTTGGGCCAAGTACGAATTTAATCATGGTTAGTCATGATTTAGTGCAAATGGTCCAAGTGATCATTTGGCCTATTCCTTATAAGCCCAACCGGCCCCTTATGTCATGTGGCAAAGTTTTTGCCACTTGCCTCATGTTCACACTTGACTAACTTCTATAAATAGAATTAGTTAGTAAGGCATGGGATCATTCTGCCCATTTAATCATCCTTTGCCATTCTAAACACACTTTGCTTCTTTGCCCATCCATTTGCCATCAAAAGTTCAAACACAAAACTCCCTCCATTTTGCCATCATCCACACGCAATTTTTGGCTCTTCAATTCAATCATTTGTTCATCATCCATCCAAACCCAAAACTTAAAGATTCAACCTCTATTGATCTTTAAGTATCAAAACACCAACAAAACCCCATTATTTTCATTCAAGATCGCTAGTTCGGGTTTATTTTTGGGCTTGGTTTCGAGTGGGTTGTTCGTGTGATCGAAGGTGGTGCCTCGTGGGTGGTGTTGCGTGGTGCTGAGTGGTGCACGGCAGTTCGGGTTGCTGCATGGTGGTTCCGTGGTGAGTCTGTGGTGGTTTGTGGTTGGTGTCGTGTTGAGCCGTGGTTGGTCGTATGTTCGGGGCTGTGGGAAGATGTTCCGGGCAGCAAGTTTTTATACGTTTTAGTGTTTAATCTTATTAAGGTAACATACTATCTTACCTTAATTTGTATACTATGTTTATAGGGTAGATTAAATAATCTTGTTAGTTAAGTTTTTGATGATTGTTCATTTCATGCGTGATTTCCAAGTAAGAGTTTGGGTGATGTTTTAATAATATTCGTGCCTTGATTCTATGTAATGCATGATTGTTTATGATAATTCCGTGTTTATTAATGATCAAGTTTTGTGAAGTTTTGATTATCATAAGTTGGTAAAATTGTTGTTGAAGTTAGCCTATGTTATGCGTGATTTTTATGATGAATATGAGGTTGAATACTTGATTGAGTTCTTGAATCTTGGTTGAGTTCTTTATGAGTTCTTGAATCTTGGTTCAGTTCTTTATGAGTCTTGGTCAGGTTCTTTATGATTCTTTATGATTTCTTTATGATTCTTTATGAGTTATTTATGGATCTTGATTGTGTTATGATGAGTCTAGGACTCTTTATCATGATTATGTAGTTTAAGTATCGGTTATATATGAGTCTTCATTAAGGAAGTTAAGATAAGATTAAAGAAGTTAGATGAGGTTCAAAGAAAGTTAAGAAAAGTTAAAGGAATGATTAACATTGTTTAAAGAAGTGGTATGTTTATGGTTAGACTCAAGAAAAGGCAAAGAAAAGGCAATCTTGAGGATAACTTCGTTTATTTACATGTTAGTTTTAAGTCAAGGCGTAAGATGCAACTTAAGATTAACTAAGAATGTAAATAAAAGATTAAAGATTAAAAGATTTAATGATTAGCTTGATTTTTCTATTAGACGCCTAACCTTAGAGTAAGATTCTAAGGCTTGGGTTAAGACGCTGCCCCTAACCTATCCGCGGTACTGGGATAGTTGGTGATCTTACTATGTCGTCTTCGGATATGGATATCCAGTAAGATTGGTTTCATGGGGTTGGGAGTAAGATTCTCATTCATGGCATAGTAGAAAGTTCGTTCGCGTAAGATGCGTTCGTACGTGCATAGTCCAGTCTGATATGTAAATAATTGCGCCAAAGATTAAGTATAGATAAGTTTAAAGTCGAGTATTGGGAGTTGGTCGAGTTTTGGATAGTATCGTTGAATGTCGTTATTGTTAACGTTATTGTTGTTGGTTATAGTTGATTTGATATGTTGTTTTACATGACTGTATGTTGTATGTCTGGTTTGGTTGTTTGATGTATTCTATGTTCATGTGTATCCACGTTAGGGTGGGACAGCTATGTTACTCGCCACTGACTATGGATTGTTGTTAATTTTTCTGGTAACTCTGATGATGGCAGTGTTGCTTAGCTTTGGGTTGGGCGAGTGCCGATGTTCCTTTAGTTTGTTTAGTTTGTATTTCGTTTCTAGTTGTGGACTTAGTATTTATAGTTCATGTATTTGAACTCTGATCGTGTTGGGAGTTACTTGTTAGTATTAATTACTTTTGGGTTTAGTATTGTACAAACTTGTGGGCGTTGTACTTTTGGGTTATAGTAATAGTATTTCGAGGTTTTGTTTTGATTTTTAAGTATTTTAGTTTGTTGGATCTGATTATTTGACTCGTCGGTTTCTTCCGCGCCGGTTTAAGCGAGTCGGGTCGTCACAGAGTGATTGGCCTGTCATGTTAGTCCCATATAATTTACCACCATGGATTTGCTTGAAAGAATCTAGCATGATATTATCAACTCTTATTCCTAGTCCAAGAGGTCCCGGTGATGCTATTGGCGTGTATTTACATCCTTTGATACAGGAGCTTATAGAATTGTGGGAGGTCGGTGTTGAAACTTATGATGCTTCAGTTAAAGAAAACTTTAAATTGCATGCAGCTTTGTTTTCAACTATTAACGACTTTCCTGCATATGGAATTCTATCTGGTTGGAGTACAAAGGGGAAATTGGCTTGTCCTTCTTGTCATAAATATACTTCCTCCTTGAGGCTGAAAAACTATAAGAGGCATGTTTATATGCGTAATCGTCGTTTTCTTCCAATTAATCACCCTTGGAGAAAGAAGAAAAATGTTTTCAAAAATAAAGAAAAAGGAGTGCCACCAAAGCCATTGTCGGGGGAGGAAATTCTTGAACAAGTTAAAGATCTTGAAGATGTTTGTTTGTCTAAAGATCCTTTTAAGAGGACTAATATATCACATAAGTCTCGAGGAGATAATTGGAATAAGATAAGTGTATTTTTTAAGTTGCCATACTGGAAAACACTTTTGTTAAGGCATAATTTAGATGTAATGCACATTGAAAAGAACATATGTAATATTATTTTGGGAACCATAATGAACATTAAAGGGAAGAAAAAAGACACAACTAATGCTCGTCTTGATTTGGAAGAACTAGGCATCATGCTCAAGCTACATCCTATTCGTAAGGGTAACAAAATTGAATTGCCTCCTGCACCATACACATTATCCAAGAGTCAAAAAGAGATATTGTGTCGCTTTTTGAAGGATCTAAGAGTTCCTGATGGGTTTTCTTCTAATATTTCTCGATGTGTCAATGTGAAAGATTGTAAGATTTCAGGATTCTAGAGTCATGATTGCCATGTTCTTCTGCAAAGTATACTTCCTCTTTTGATACGTAGTTTTGCTGGTGAATGATGTTGCTGAGCCTTTGATTGAGTTGTGTTAATTCTTCAGTGTGTTATGTGCTAAATCTGTACAAGTTGAACATTTAAAACAAATAAAGGACCAAATTCCATTAACTTTTTCGAAGTTAGAAACACGGATGCCACCTTCTTTTTTGATATCATGCTACATCTGAGTGTTCACTTACCTTATGAGGTAATGCTTGGTGGGCCTATTCATTTTCGTTGTGTATCATGGTGAACGGTATCTTCATAAGGTCAAGTTATATGTGCGTAATAAAGCACGTCCAGAGGGTTCAATAGCAGAGGATTATATCGCTGACGAGTGCATGACTTTATGCTCGAGATACTTGGCTGATGTTGAGAAAAAATTGAATCGCAAAGAGAGAAATCATAAGGATGATGATAATGGTGAAAAAAAGTTGTCAATATTTTCTCACCCAGGAAGACCATTAGGAGCATCGAAATGCATTGGTTTTGGATGCATGTGATAGGGAGCAGGCTCATCTTTACGTATTAAAAAATTGCACCGAAGTTGATCATTTCTTTGAGTATGTACCCTAATTTACTTTTTTTTCATATACAATTTCATTATATTTTATACTTTTTATAACTTATTAAGTGTTGTCATGTACATAGAGAGTATGTAAGAAGTGTAGTAGACGATGGAGTTCAACACGTGCCCAATGAAGTAGATGCCAACTTTATGCAGTGGTTTAAAAAGAGAGTAAGTTCATTTTTAAAGATACTACTCAATATTATTTTTGACATATTCGAAATATGCAATCTTATACGCTTATATCTTTTTTCTAGGTTGACAAGTTGCGTCAAGATAACAATTGCTCGAATGGGGATGAGTTGTTGTCTTTATCACGTGGTCCCATTCAATATGTGAAATCTTTTAGTGGATATGTGTCCAATGGCTTTAGATTTCATACACTACAACGTGATAAAAATTCAAGAACGTAAAATAGTGGAGTTGTGGTTGTGGGTGATACAGGTGATGGCAATGGGGCCTTAGACTATTATGGAGTGTTAAAAGAAGTGATCAGATTGGAGTATTTGGGAGGGAATTATGTTGTTCTTTTTCAGTGTGATTGGTATGATGTGTGGGATTCTAGGAGAGGAAAGAACGTTGACAAATATGGTTATGTATGTGTTGATACACAACGATTCTTGAAAACAAATGAACCATTTGTGCTAGCAAGCCAAGTGTCATAGGTTTTCTATGCAAATGATATTGTAATGAAAGGAAGGTTGCATGTTGTAGTCAAGACAAAGCCTCGTGCGATATATGAGGTGCCAAGGGGGAACGGTATTGAATCGTTTGACATGGAGACCACGAATATCATAGAGGATGCATATCAAGAGCATGAGTCATTTGGGTTACATCTTGTTGAATCAACATACACGTACAATGAAATGAGTGTTGAAGATAGGTTTGATGTAGAACCTGAAATAGTTGATGCATATACTTTAGTGAAGAAACGAAAAAGGGACTAAAAAAAGATGAACCATTTGTCTTTTATTTGTCAATGTTGTGTTGTTATTTTCCCTTAAGAAAATATGTATTGTTTGATGCATGTAATGGATTTAAATTTGCTATTTATATATATATAGTGTCCTGTTCCATTAATAGTATTTGAATGCAATATGTCATGCTCCTATTCATCTCATATGTCATGTTGATGTTGCAGTTATTGTGTTATGCTAATTTTTCTGTTATGTTTCAGTAATTTATTACTTGGCATTATTGAAGCCATATACTCATACAAATGGCATCACTTGGTAAGAAGGCCAGATATATTGCACCGGGAAAGATTGGAACAAGTCTCGGCCAAGGTTTGAAAGCAAATTTTTTATCTGGAGGAGTCTTTCATACATCTCCTTCTACTCCAGGTGACAAGTTGTTGTCCTCTAAATCAATAAACACTACTAACAGTTTGACCACTACACTTGTTTCAAATTCTGCTCCTGTTTCAAATGTTGTTGGTGCTGTTAATGCTACTGTTATTTCAAATGTTGTTGGTGTTATTAATGTTGTGGTTGCAAATGGTGTTACTCCGGTTTCAAATGGTGTTGCTCCTGCTTCAAATGGTGCTGCTGCTTCAAATGCTATTACTATGAGCAATGATTCAAATGTTGCCGGTGTAAGCAAGAAAAATCAAGTTTGAAATGTTCAAGCAAGCAAGGAAAAAGATGGTCCATCAAATACAACTTTCACAAAAACTTTGAATGATACTAGCAATAAAGAAGAGCGTTTGCAGAGATCGATTGCTAATACTAATGCGTTGAGCGAATTCCTTGATCAAGTGTCGCCTCAAGTTAATACTACCACACATCAGATTGATTCTCAAGCCAATGCTAGCACACATGAGGAAGGTAACAGTTAATTGATATTGTTTACTAATTATTTGTCCTTACTTTTGAAAATTGTGTTTCTAACTTTTTAATTCTATTTGTACAAGTGTCGAACCTTGTTGTGACAAGGAAGAGAAACCGTAAACCAGGTGCAAAGGGAAGAGGTGGTAATAAGTGTAAAAAAGTGGCAAATCTAGGTGAAGGGGAAAGGCTAAAAGTTCAATATTATAATAACGGTCCAGTAGGAGATAACCATTCAAATATGACGAGGCATGTAACGACCCTGATTTTGATGGTATTTCTGTCGTGTATTTATTTGTATTTATGTGATTTTATGTATGGTCCAAAATTTATTTTGGACTATTTATTTTATTTTATTTTATGTGAATAATTTCGATTAAATTCGAATTATTTTATTTTTGGTTGATTATTATTTATTTAACTATTATTTAATTAATTAGAATTTTTATTATTTAATTTTCTAATTAATTATTTGATATTTTTGGGCCAAATGCGTTTTAGGCATGATTAAACATGCAAGAGTGCAATTAGCCCAATTATTTATCGAAAGCCCAATTTTGGCCCATTTGCAAGCCATGGCCGGTTACCCCTTATTATGTGGCAAGTTTTGCCACTTGCCATGCATTCACACCTTAACTAACTTCTATAAATAGAAGGGTTAGTAAGGGCTTAAGGATTCATTTGCCATCTTAAACACACTTGCTCATCAAAAGTTTAAACACAAAACTCCCTCCCATTTCCTCTCCTTCACACGCCATTTTTAGCCTAATTTTCCCATCAAATTTTCATCAACTTTTAAAACCCAAAACTTAAAGATTCATATCCCATTGGTCTTTAAGTGGTTGAACATCCATTAATCTTCATCTTTTTTTATCAAGATCATTAGTTTAGGTTGGGTTCCGGGTTGTTACGTGTTTGGATTGGTTCGTGTGGAAGCCGTGTGTGCAAGTGGTGGTTCGTGTGGTGAGCCGTGTAGTAGGTTCGTGGCTCGTGGTCTGGCCGTGTGGTGGTGCAAGTTGCTCGTGTCGTGTCCGTGCAGTAGGGGTCGTGTTCGTGAGGGCTGCCAAGTGACTCGTGGTGGTACAAAGTGGTGCCATATTGATCGTGTCGTCTGCGTGGTTTTGGGGCTGTGTGTGTGTTCGAATTCCGGGCTGCAAGTTTGTGTTAATTTTGTGTTTAATCTTTAATAAGGTAACATACTATCTCAACCTAGTTGGTATACTATGATTCATAGTATAGATTAGGTGATTAGATTAGACCGTTTTGATGTTATGTACCCATTTTTATGTGTGGATTATAATCTGATTTTGGGTGATGAATTTATGACGATTTCTACTTGAATATGCTTATTTCATAATTGATTGTGTTAGTTTATTATTTGTTGTTGTTCATGTTCAAGTTTGGTGAAGTTTTGATGATTGGAAGTTGATTGTTGAACTTGTTGTTATGCGTGTATTAATGGTTTTGGGATTGAGTTCTTGAATGTTGAATGAGTTCTTGGTTGAAGTTCTTGAATCTTGATGAGATCTTGATTAATGTTCTTGAATCTTGTATGAGTTCTTTGAGTTCTTTATGAGTTTTTGGTCAAGTCTTGAAAGTTAAAGAAAGTTAGTAATAATTAAAGAAAGGTTAAAGAAAGGTAAGGAAAGTTAAAGATTGTTATAAGAGGTTCCAAGATTTGCTGATTTACATGTTATTTCTTGAGTCAAGGCGTAAGATGCAACTTAGTAATTAACTAATAATGTAAATTTTGATTAAAGTTATGATTAGCTTGATTTTGCTACTAGACGCCTAAAACATAGAGTAAGATTCTAAGTATTTGGGTTAAGACGTTGCCCCTATCCTATCCGCGGTATTGGGATAGTTGGTGGTTCTTACTATGTCGTCTTCGGATATTGATTTCCAGTAAGATTGTTTCATGGCCTTGGGAGTAAGATTCTCAATCCTGGCATAGTAGAAAGTTCGATCGCGTAAGATGTGTTCGTACGTGCATAGTCCGGTCTAGTATGTGAATGATTGCGCCAAAGTTTAAAGATTTGTTAATTGTTGGTTAAGTTAGTCGAGTCAGCATGATTACTTGCTATTATTAATTGATGGTAGTATGATATGTTGGTTCGCATGTTTTGATGTATGGTTGTATGTTTGATTTGTGCTATGTTCATGTGTATCCCCGTTAGGGTGGGACAGTTATGTTACTCGCCACTGACGGTGGACTGTTGTTTTTCAGGTAATTCTGTTGATGAGGTTCTTGCTTAGCTTTGGGTTGGGCGAGCGCCGAGGTTATTTAGTCTTTGTGTTGTTGTTTTATGATTTCTAGTTTTGGACTATAGTAGTTGTACTTTTGTATTTTTCTAACTCTGACATACATTGGAGTTTACATTTGTTAGTAGTAGTAACGCTGATATTTGGGTTAGATATGTACAATCTTGTGGGTTTTGTACCTTTGGATTTAGCATATATGCCATTTTGAAGTTTTGTTTTAATTTTTATGTATTTTAGGTTGTTAGTTCTGACTATTCGACTCGTCGGTTTCTTCCGCGCCGGTTTAAGCGAGTCGGGTCGTCATAGTTGGTATCAGAGCCGAATAGGTTTTAAGTGAAGTTTTAGGATTCGAGTTAAACCCGGAGTAGAGAGCTTTATCTTTCCCCAGTGATAAACCCAAATTAAGATTAAGTAAAGGGAGAAGAGTCCGGGTAGAAAAACCGGGATAAGATCTTTTTCTATTCTTTTCTCTCTTGATTTTATGTACTTGACTGTGGTGGGGATGCATGACTGACACTGTTATTTGGTATGTCTTTTGTTTCAATGCGTTGCAGCATGTCTACGCCTCGCCGGTTGAGTACTGGACGACAGAGGTTACGAGCGCTCGAGGAGGCGATCCTTACGTTGGCGCACCATAGTCATCATACGCCTAGTACGCAGTCGACGTTCGATCGTATCGCACGTCATCGACCTCCGACCTTTGATGGGGTTGCCGACCCTACTATCCTGGAGAGTTGGATCCGCGAGATGGGGAAGCTCTTCGACGCGAAGTTTTGCCCCGAGCACGAGAAGGTGCAGATCGCCGCTTATTATCTACGTGGAGAGGCCGATAACTGGTGGACGGTAGCTAAGGACGCGTGCTTGTCCTTACATTCGATGTCGTGGATCGAGTTCGTCGATAAGATCCAGGAGCGATTCTACCCCGATGAGTTGCGGTGGCAGAAGCAGGAGGAGTTACTTACTCTTACTCAGGGTAAGATGACAGTTCAGGCGTACACCGACAAGTTCACGGAGTTATCGAGGTTCTCTACGTCTGTAGTTCCATCAGAGAAGGAGCGGGTCAAGAGCTACATTAAAAAGCTAGATTCGAGGATTCGTGTTCATGTGATCAGTAGTGGAGCGAAGACATTTCAGCAGGCGTACGAGGTAGCACTCGAGATTCAGGCATTGACGACCGAGGAGGATGCGAGTAGGAAGAGGACTCAGGTTCCGGCGATGTCATCTTCATTTAAGAAGCCTCGATTTAGTGCTCCTAGTAGTACCCCTCCAACCACGAGTTCGCATAAGGGTTCCGATGGCTCGAGATGCAGAGGCTGCGGCAGAGACATACATCCAGGGAAACGGTGTGACGGTTCTCCCATATCTTGTTTTATCTGCAGGAAGGAAGAACATAAGGCGTCAGTTTGCCCCGAGAGGAAGCCAGACACCGAGATCAAGCAGCTTCCGGCACCGACTAAGACTCCGGTGAAGAACCGAGTCTACTGTATGACCCAGGCAGAGGCTGAGGTTCAGCGTGACGTCGTATCAGGTAGATTTCTAGTTTCTGGTGTGTTAGCTTTAGTTTTATTTGATTTTGGTGCTATGGTCTCTTTCGTGGCTGAGTAGTTTTGCCTCGAGGTCTGATCTTCGTGGCAGCTTTCCTGTTAGTTCAGTTATAACTCTCCCGTCCGGAGAGGATTTTATTTGTCAGCGCGAGTTCCGAGGAGTGCCTATCGTGATAGCTGGGGAGCAAGCGACGGCCGATCCGAAAGAGTTCCCGCTGATGGAGTTCGATGTTATTCTTGGTATGGACTGGCTGTCGAAGTATCGAGCGATCATTCCTTACCGTGATCAGTCAGTGACATTCCGAGGATTACAGGGCAACCGAGTTACCTACTCTGGGTTCGTCCTTAAGAAAGGAGTTAAGGTAATCTTAGCCTTGAAGATGAGAAAGCATCGCCAGAAGGGCGATATGTTGTACTTATGTCAGGTAAGGGATCTGACTGAGGAGCGTCTGTTGGACGATATACCTGTAGCGAGGGATTTCAGAAACGTATTTCCTGATGAGCTACCAGGAGTTCCACCCAAGCGCGACGTCGAGTTTCATATCGACCTAGCATTCGGGACAGCGCCGATTTCGAAGGCACCTTACCGTATGGCACCAATCAGAGTTGCAAGAGTTAAAAACGCAACTCCAGGATTTTATCGATAAGGGTTTCATTAGGCCGAGCGTTTCTCCATGGGGAGCACCTGTGCTCTTGGTAGGCCTTTTATGTCGTTAAAAATAAAAGACTTATCAAAAGTAATTTTCTCCTACTCTCCAATTACAACTAGTGTAAAGGGCAAGTAAGGTTCGTATCCACAGAGAATGGATTTATGTCGATTTAATTGTGTTAAAATGTATTTGGATTATTAAAGGGGGAATCACTAATTCCTTAGTGATATTGGTAACAAGGGGGGGGGGGGGGGAATTGGAGATTTTAGTGAAAAAGAAACTAACAACTAAGTGATTACGGGAAAATTCTAGTTCTAAAGAATCTTAGGATTCGGTTACAACGACTCTGACTCGGCTAATTCAATTAGACTCTCAATTACCAAACCATTTCAATACTCATTTAATTATTGACAAGAGTAAACTCTTGTAGTCCCCTTAATTAGCTAGACAAGATAAATCGTAAATTGCCTAAAACCCTTAATGTTCAAAGAACACGCAGTGAACAAAAGCTTTAAGAACGGAGACACAATAAGAACGCAATTGTTTAGAGAATACGCAATAAACAATTAACGTTTAAACAAGCTCTACTAAATTGTTCACAATAAGAATACGCTTAAGCATGAACAAGATAGTTGCTACTCGAGGTTGAACACAATATTCGATTGTGTTCAAACCCTAGTGATGATTTTGTAAAATATAATAACAAGACAAAGATCAAGCTAAAACGTTCAACAAAATCAATAACAATTCATATAAGAGCAAGTAAATAATTGAAGTAAAGAAATAGTTTAGAGTTAGAAAATCCTCACAAGGAGCCTTTTGGAATCATTGAAACCAATCCCAAGAACAAGTTTAAGCTACCATTTCCATTGATGAACAAAGATTCTTCATTGATTCTATGATTAAATATCAAAATTACAAACTAAAGATTTAATAGTTTAAATGTAATCTAAGGAGAAACTAGGGAGAATTTAAGCTAAAAAACTATTTGAACATGAAAAACTAGATATTTTTACAATGAGAATCAACTTTTATGTTTATACTAAACTAAAATATAACCTAGAAACAAAGTGGATAAAGCCGCGTACAAAACAGAGCAGAGGGGGCGCTGGCAGCGCCCTCAAAGGCGCTGGGCGCGCCATTCCTTGAAGGGATACTGTGATGGGGGCGCTGGGCGCGCCTTCTTCTTGATGCTCACTGCAATGGGGGCGCTGGCAGCGCCCTATGAGGCGCGGGGCGCGCCCCTGTAGACTGTCTGCGCAGCTCAGACTAAAATAGCCATAACTCTCTTGTTCCTTAACGAAATAAGGCTTATGACCTACCGTTGGAAAGCTCTTGAAGAGGGCTACAACCTCAAATTTGAATCACATAAATCCAATGAGTATATTGGGAGATATGTCCTTTTGAAGTTGGACTTACTGCATTTGAAGGTTCACAATAAGGCTTTTCTTTCCCTCTAATGCTTAATGATTTCTTCAAGTGTGCTTGGCTCATGATCAATGACTCCAAAAATGCTCCTAATGATGTTTCATAGCTCAAGACTACAAGAACACATAAAACCAAACCGCAACTACAAACTACACTTATCCTAAAAAGCATTAAAAACTGTAAATTGCACTACAACTTTACATTTCAAGCCAAACTCTCGTTTAAACTCAAAAGTAACAAAATGTGCAATCTTATGCTAAACTAATTACATAAAGGAACTGAAAAGAAGTTAAATAACTCGTACAAACTGGACACATCAAATACCCCCACACTTAGCCTTTACTCGTCCTCGAGTAAATCAAATGAGTATAAGAGTGTCATTGACCAAAAGCTCGGAAAGTTACAACTTCTAACAAAAAGCCATCAATTACTTGTTTTCATACCAAACCAAAATACATAATTAGGCATGAAATTCATGGTTTTGTATCAAAACAAAGTGAAAGGAAACAAAAACATAAGCTAGTGAACCACAATATATGAAACAACTCAAACAAGGTTCACTAACCTACAAATGAGTGAAAAGAGACAAGAACAAGGGTTCTTACCAAAAACAAGATCCAATGATCGAAGATTGACATTCAAACTTGAACCAAAACTGCATAGTAACTACTCTCTTTTATTTTTCTCTCAATTTTTTTTTTCAATTTTTCTTATAAATAAAACTCACAACTCACCCACTCGTTCAATTAGCCTTAAATTTTGCATAGGTCGCCCTTTCGGGTTTTCAACCTATCAAAGGCCCCCATTTTTGCCCGAGTTGCCCGCTCTTGCGGGTTTTCAACTCAGTGGGATTTTTTTTTTCTTTTTTTTTTTAAGCAAAAAGAAATATGTACAAGGATGGATTTCCTACCCCCACACTTAAAATTGACATTGTCCTCAATGTTTAGGGGTTAAGAAAGGGGAGTAATCCCCAAGCTCAAGTGTTATTTAGTAAATAACACCTCAATGACCGCAAAAGCTTGTCATGTGCAACCACCCAAAAATCAGAGTTTACCAAGTTAGTAAACAAGAATAGCAAAGCCAAAAAAATTGTTAAAGCCATGCTATATGAAAAGGGAGGGCGATTAGGGAAGGAATGGGAAGAATGAAAAGAAAAAGTAAGAAAAGAAGAAAAGGAAACGGAAAAATCAAAATGAAAAGAAGAAAAGGAAACGGAAAAATCAAAATGAAAAGAAGAAAAGGAATGAAAGATGCCATTGCCATAAGCTTCCACTTCCTTGGTGGCTTGGACAATGGAATGAGGAGGATCAAAAGAAAGGGAAGTCTCTTCAAGATTGGGAGATATGTCCTTTTGAAGTTGGACTTACTGCATTTGAAGGTTCACAATAAGGCTTTTCTTTCCCTCTAATGCTTAATGATTTCTTCAAGTGTGCTTGGCTCATGATCAATGACTCCAAAAATGCTCCTAATGATGTTTCATAGCTCAAGACTACAAGAACACATAAAACCAAACCGCAACTACAAACTACACTTATCCTAAAAAGCATTAAAAACTGTAAATTGCACTACAACTTTACATTTCAAGCCAAACTCTCGTTTAAACTCAAAAGTAACAAAATGTGCAATCTTATGCTAAACTAATTACATAAAGGAACTGAAAAGAAGTTAAATAACTCGTACAAACTGGACACATCAGCTCTTTGTGAAGAAGAAAGACGGTAGTATGCGCCTATGCATAGACTACCGAGAGTTGAATCGGGTAACTATTAAGAATAAGTACCCGTTGCCTAGGATTGAGGACCTGTTCGATCAGTTACGAGGAGCGGGAGTGTTTTCAAAGATAGATCTTCGGTCTGGATATCATCAGATTCCAGTCAAGAAAGAAGACATCCTGAAGACCCCTTTTCGTACTAGATACGGCCACTACGAGTTCGAGGTGATGCCCTTTGGCCTGACTAATGTGCCAGCCGTGTTCTTGGACCAGATGAACCGGACTTTCCATCACTTACTCGATAAGTGCGCCGTAGTATTTATAGACGACATCTTAGTCTATTCGAGAGATGAGTCTGAGCATGCGGAACATCTCCGAATGGTACTTGAGATATTGCGTAGTAATAAGTGGTTCGCGAAACTCTCCAAGTGTGAGTTCTGGCTTCGTGAAGTAGCATTTCTGGGTCACGTAATTAGTAAAGAGGGCATTAAGGTAGACCCGGCTAAGCTTAAGGCTGTAGTTGATTGGAGTACCCTAAGAAATGTGGCGGAGGTTCGTAGTTTTCTGGGATTAGCCGGATACTATCTACGATTCATCCAGGACTTCTCCAAGATTGCTAGGCCGATGACTAGTCTCCTACAGAAGGAGATCCGATTCGTTTGGACGGAGGCTTGCGAGCAAGCATTCCAGCAGTTGAAACAGAGATTAGTCTCTGCTCCGATTCTTACACTTCCGAACGATGAGGAGGACTTCGAGGTCTATAGTGATGCTTCGAAGAGTGGCCTAGGATGTGTGCTCATACAAGGCGGGAAGGTCATCGCTTACGCATCGAGACAACTAAAGGTGCACGAGCGTAACTATCCCACGCATGACTTGGAGCTAGCAGTTGTGGTTTTCGCGCTGAAGATTTAGAGGCACTATCTCTATGGTGGTTCGTGTAGAATATTCACGGATCACAAGATCCTCAAGTACATCTTTACTCAGAAAGACCTCAATATGAGGCAGAGACGATGGCTTGAGCTTATTAAGGACTACGACCTGACGCTTAACTACTGCGAGGGCAAGGAAAACTTAGTCGCTGATGCACTGAGTCGTAAGCATCGCTTGAGCTTCAGTAGAAGCCGTAGTTCCATCAGACTTCGTCTGACATCTATGAGTGCTGAGCCTGAATTGCTTCAGGAATTGCGCGAGGGTCAGCAGAATGATCCGTAGTTAGCTAGGATTCGAGAGGCTTAACGGAAAGGAAAATCCGTAAGTTTTGAGATCCCTTCCGATGGTAGTCTGCGATTCCGAGGGAGGTGGTGTATACCGGACAGTTCTGATCTTATGAACAGAATTATGTCTGAGGCGCATAACTCGCCCTACTCTGTTCATCCTGGAGGTAACAAGTTGTACCAGGACCTTAAGGGCTGATTCTGGTGGCCTAAGATGATGAGGGATGTAGCAGAGTTCGTAGCTCGATGTTTAGTCTGTCAGAAGGTTAAAATCGAGCATCAGGGACTAGGAGGTCTGTTGCAGCCACTACCGATTCCGACCTGGAAATTTGAGTCGGTTTCTATGGACATCGTGGCTAGCCTACCTACCTGTAATGGTTTGAATGCCATTTGGGTAATAGTAGATAGTTTGACCAAGGTCGCTAGATTCATACCGATGAAGATGACCTGGTCTATGGAGCGTCTGGCAGAGGCGTATACCCAGGATATTATCCGACTTCACGGAGTTCCAAGGGAGATTGTTTCTGATCGAGATCCGAGATTTGTATCTCGTTTCTGGAAATCAATTTAGGAAGCCTTTGGGACGAAGTTGAAGCTAAGCACCTCTTTTCACGCGGCGACCGATGCTCAGACTGAGAGGACCATCCAGACTCTAGAGGATATGTTACGAGCTTGTACTCTGGAGTACCATCAGTCTTGGGTACGTATGCTCTGTTTGATAGAGCTTGTACTCCAATAATAATAGCTATCACTCCAGCATCGAGATTGCTCCGTACGAGGCCCTATATGGCAGGAAATGTCGGAGTCCGATCTGTTGGAATGATATTAGTGATTCTGTGACTTTAGGACCTGAGATGGTACGAGATACTATTGAGAAGTTCCGAGTCATTCGGTCTAAGATGCAGGCCACTCAGAGTCGTCAGAAATCCTACGCCGATAATCGACGTAGACCGCTGACTTTCGAGGTAGGTGACAAAGTCTTGGTTAAGGTTTCACCGTTCAAAGGAGTGGCACACTTTGGTCAAAAGGGGAAACTCCGACCAAAATACGTGGGACCTTACGAGATACTAGAACGAGTTGGGAAGGTGGCATATCGGTTGGCATTACCACCTAGTCTGTCTAATGTTCACAATGTGTTCCATGCTTCCCAGCTAAGGAAATATGGACATGATCCTACCCAGATTATCCCAGTGGAGTCGGCCACGTTTGAGCCGAATCTGACTGTTGAGGAGCGACCCGTCCCGATCTTGGATCGGGAAGTGAGGACCCTCCGGCATAAGCAAGTCTAGCTCGTCAAGGTGTTGTGGAGAAATCAACACCATGAGGAGGTGACTTGGGAGACAAAGGCGTCCATGAGGCAGAAGTACCCGGAGCTTTTTGTGGGTGAACAATCTCCTTTTCCATAAATTTCGGGATGAAATTTCTTTAAGGAGGGGAGGTTGTAACGACCCTGATTTTGTTGGTATTTCTGTCGTGTATTTATGTGATTTTATGTATGGTCCAAAATTTATTTTGGACTATTTATTTTATTTTATTGTATGTGAATAATTTCGATTAAATTCGAATTATTTTATTTTTGGTTGATTATTATTTATTTAATTATTATTTAATTAATTAGAATTTTTATTATTTAATTTTCTAATTAATTATTTGATATTTTTGGGCCAAATGCGTTTTAGGCATGATTAAACATGCAAGAGTGCAATTAGCCCAATTATTTATCGAAAGCCCAATTTTGGCCCATTTGCAAGCCATGGCTGGTTACCCCTTTTTATGTGGCAAGTTTTGCCACTTGCCATGCATTCACACCTTAACTAACTTCTATAAATAGAAGGGTTAGTAAGGGCTTAAGGATTCGTTTGCCATCTTAAACACACTTGCTCATCAAAAGTTTAAACACAAAACTCCCTCCCATTTCCTCTCCTTCACACGCCATTTTTGGAATAATTTTTCCATCAATTGTTCATCAACTTTTAAAACCCAAAACTTAAAGATTCATATCCCATTGGTCTTTAAGTGGTTGAACATCCATTAATCTTCATCTTTTGTGATCAAGATCATTAGTTTAGGTTGGGTTCCGGGTTGTTGCGTCTTTGGATTGGTTCATGTGGAAGCCGTGTGTGCAAGTGGTGGTTCGTGTGGTGAGCCGTGCAGCAAGTTCGTGGCTCGTGGTCTGGCCGTGTGGTGGTGCAAGTTGCTCGTGCCGTGTCCGTGCAGTAGGGGTCGTGTTCGTGAGGGATGCTAAGTGACTCGTTGTAGTACACGGTGGTGCCATGTTGATCGTGCCGTGTGCGTAGTTTTGGGGCCGTGTGTGTGTTCGAATTTCGGGCCGCAAGTTTGTGTTAAATTTGTGTTTAATCTTTAATAAGGTAACATATTATCTCAACCTAGTTGGTATACTTTGATTCATAGTATAGATTAAGTGATTAGATTAGACCGTTTTGATGTTATGTACCCATTTTTATGTGTGGATTATAATCTGATTTTGGGTGATGAATTTATGACGATTTCTACTTGAAAATGCGTATTTCATGATTGATTGTGTTAATTTATTATTTGTTGTTGTTCATGTTCAAGTTTGGTGAAGTTTTGATGATTGGAAGTTGATTGTTGAACTTGTTGTTATGTGTGTATTAATGGTTTTGGGATTGAGTTCTTGAATCTTGAATGAGTTCTTGGTTGAAGTTCTTAAATCTTGATGACTTCTTGATTAAAGTTCTTGAATCTTGGATGAGTTCTTTGATTTCTTTATGATTTTTTGGTCAAGTTTTGAAAGTTAAAGAAAGTTACTAATAATTAAAGAAAGGTTAAAGAAGGGTAAGGAAAGTTAAAGATTATTATAAGAGGTTCCAAGATTTGTTGATTTACATGTTATTTCTTGAGTCAAGGCGTAAGATGCAACTTAAGAATTAACTAAGAATGTAAATTTCGATTAAAGTTAGGATTAACTTGATTTTGCTACTAGACGCCTGAAACTTAGAGTAAGATTATAAGTATTTGGGTTAAGACGTTGCCCCTATCCTATCCGCGGTATTGGGATAGTTGGTGGCCTTACTATGTCGTCTTCGGATATGGATTTCAAGTAAGATTGGTTTCATGGGGTTGGGAGTAAGATTCTCAATCCTGGCATAGTAGAAAGTTCGATCGCGTAAGATGCGTTCGTACGTGCATAGTCCGGTCTAGTATGTGAATGATTGCGCCAAAGTTTAAAGATTTGTTAATTGTTGGTTATGTTAGTCGAGTCAGTATGATTACTTGCTATTATTAATTGATGGTAGTATGATATGTTGGTTCGCATGTTTTGATGTATGGTTGTAGGTTTGATTTAGTTGTTTGATTTGTGCTATGTTCATGTGTATCCCCATTAGTTAATTCCGATGATGAGGTTGTGGGACAGTTATGTTACTCGCCACTGACGGTGGACTATTATTTATTTTTCAGGTAATTCTGATGATGAGGTTCTTGCTTAGCTTTGGGTTGGGCGAGCGCCGATGTTATTTAGTCTTTGTGTTGTTGTTTTATGTTTTCTAGTTTTGGACTATAGTAGTAGTACTTTTGTATTTTTCTAACTCTGACATACATTGGAGTTTACATTTGTTAGTAGTAGTAACGCTGATATTTGGGTTAGATATGTACAATCTTGTGGGTTTTGTACCTTTGGATTTAACATATATGCCATTTTGAAGTTTTGTTTTAATTTTTATGTATTTTAGGTTGTTAGTTCTGACTATTCGACTCGTCAGTTTCTTCCGCGCCGGTTTAAGCGATTCGGGTCGTCACAAGGCACATGGGTAAACTTGTTCATGATCGTACAATTTGTCCAGTTAGAGTGCATTCATGGGATGATATTGAAGACAGTGCAAAGGAGCATATGTGGAAATCAGTTTTGGTAATGCATACCCTTCCTTTCAATATGTGAAATGTATGTAAATTTCATGAAGTATAAGTTTATGTTTCTTGATTGGTATTTTGTTGATTATTCTTTTTTATATAACAAATTTTCTGGAAAAGGTGTTCCTTTGGATCGTCATACAAGCTTATTACATATGAAAAGATTGTGGCATAATTGGAGAGGGTTATTTCATCAAAATTCAATAATTAAAAAAGGTGGACCAAAAAATGCTTTGAAGGAAACACCCAAAGATTTAACTTCGGAGGATTGGAAATGGCTAGTAAATGAGCATTTTACAAGTGATAATTTTAAAGTATGTTTGTTAATTTTTACTTTCAATAATTCTCTTTTAAGAACAATATAACACGGTAAAACAAGTCTCCATGAAAACTAGAGAGAAAATGATGATCTTCGAAAGCGGTTGGATGAAATGGAAAAAACACCTCAAGAGGAGCGTGAGGGAGAAAAGAAAAATATGAATGACTTGGAAGAAAAACTAAACAAATTCATGGCAATATATGTGCAACATTCTAATCCCACCAGTGACAACTTGAATAATCATATTGGTGAAAGTGCTTAAGGTACGATATTTCTATTTCTTACAATGAATTTCATCTGCCCATATAATAGCCCAAGTCTCTTGACTTTAGTATATCAGTTGGGTTATACATCCTGTAATTGATGGTTGTTTATTTGAATTTGTATGTGTTAGTTCTTATGCTTCTGTTAGTTTTTCCTTGGGATTGTTCTTTGTGCTTTGCTTCTATAAATGGTATTGGAATTTGGCACTGAATGCAGGTGGTATTGTTCAAATTTATGTCGAAATGCTACCAAAATTTTTCTACAATTCCAAACATCATCTTTTTTTTAATATCTTACATGTGCAAATCAATGTTATGCCTTCTACCATTTAAGGTCTTATGTGAAGCCATTTTTGTTGTATACAAGATTTAAAGCTTATTTAGTATACAAGATTTAGACATAGCGTCGTGTTGTATGGCCTCTTATAATGTTGTTAGTTCTTGTTGCCTTCATGGATGATGTTATATATGTGTTTATTTTTAACTTATCTCTTTCTTGTTGATTATGATTGCAGGGGTATATTTAGTTGAAAGAATAGAAGAATTTGAGACTTGGCATGGATGCACATGAATTACTCTTTTGGGGAATTTATTTTGTAAATCTTTTGGATGCATATATAGGTGGTGATATATATTTATATCTTTTGGGGTACTTATTGACTTGAACTATTAGCCATGCTCGATTTTTAGGAGCATTTTGGATATGTTTGCATAGCTTATTGTATAGCTATTGGGCTACTTGTAATCGACTTGAAACGTTATTAGTTATATATATGGAAGTGTTTCTACCTGCATGAATTAATGCTACAATTTACTCAATATATTCTAATTATATCATGCTATTAAGCGCTTTATTTATGTGAATGTTGGTATCAAATTACACATATATTCAAAAAACACATTTGAGTATTTACAATAAGTCCTATAAAGTGGTCGTAAAAAAATAGAGAAACAAAGCCAAATCTCATAAAATATATTTTACGACCAGAAATTAATTGTTATAGTCACCACTTTTTTACATCGACTTTTAAAACTCGTCCTAAAAAATAGAAATATAACGACCAGAAATATGGTCGCAAATTGGTTGTAAAAAAATTTTTCAAACCTCATAAAATATGTTTACGACCAGAAAAGTGGTCGTAGTTTCTTACTTTTTACGACGAGTTAAAATCTGGTCGTAAATAATGTAATTATGACCAGTGACTTAACCCGGTCGTAAAACCCTTAATATTTTTTGCGAGGAAGCCTTTAACGACGAGCGACGACCACACGCGTTTCTCGTCGTAAATGACCTTTTACGACTAAATTTCCACCTCTTACGACCGCAAAACTCGTCGTTATAGGCTAATTTTGTTGTAATGAAACCGCTATTAAAAGCAATTGAAACCGCTATAAAATTTCATTTGTGGCGTAGTGTAATATGATTTTATATGTGATTTTGCCGTTTATTTTATGTGGTTTTGATGTGTTAATCATGCTGCGACATTAGGAGCCGCTTCACTACCCATAATTTTATTTGGAATGCGTTTGTTTCTTTTTTTTTAACATGAATTAACTAAAAGATGTTTTGAATGGATCGAAAACCATCAAAATAGGCCAAGCTGGGCACTGGAGCAATTTTAGGAAGTCATCAGAAGTTTTGGTGCGCAAAATGAGGTAGAACACCCTCAGCCCAAGGTGACGGGCCCCAACAGTGAATGCTATTCCTAGTATGGTAGGCAATATACTGTGATTGGTTTTGGGATGGAACCTCCTATGTCTTGTAAGTGATATAACTTTCCTCTTCCATATTAGATTGCCCAGACCCATTTTTAATATTCAATAGAATTTAACAGGTTTAAGCTGAGAGGTGGTTGACTTCGGATGCTTTTCTTCAATAATCTCAATAGAATATATTCAAAGAGATTCTATATAATTGTTTATTTTATTTAATTTATTTTGTATAGGTTTTTAGAAGAATAAATTATTTTATGAAGTTTTTTTTTTCTTGTTTTGTATTCAGTATCATTGTTTGTTTTCCATTAATAACAAAAAATAATAATAAAATATTTTTTTTTATGTTTATGAACTAGTTTGTCACTATTAAGATCATGACTTTTTGTACCATTTCTTAGGCACAATCCAAATAAGTCAAATATTTGTAAGGGATCTACTATTAATACCAAATGTACGATCCTAATAGAGATTTTTCCGTAAGTTTGGATAATCTACCCACCGAGTAGATGTAGCCATCTCCACTTATTGTCATATTATGGTAGCTAGTAAAGGCAAAATCATATAATTTGATCTACTTGTCAACGACGAAGCACTTATTATCACGTTAGCACAAACATAACCTCGTCTTTAAGAATGATTTCCCCTTTCCTTAGTGTTATAAAATCCATTATTCAGATAAGATTTTGGTTCAGTCATGTCAAGTTGAGTCGTACGTATTAGATGCAAATTACATTTGCTGAGGTTAATGATTTGACAAGATTTAGGTCAGACTCAGGTATTTTTCGATTCCGAGTCAGCGTTAGTGGTAAGTCTTTTGTAGTTTTGAATGATAACAAATAATTGATTACAAAGAGATAAACTGAAAAAGCTGAGAAAAAACTATTTTCATGTTTACTTATTCCAAGTAACCTAATATTTTATGCCATGTTTTGCATATGTTATATGAATGGCATGTAGGTATTCCAATACTTGAGACATGGTCAACTACTTCAAGAAGTTTGAAGTAAAACTAAGCTCCCAAAGTGTTAAATTCAAGTTTTACTATTTATCTTAGTTTTTATGTTGTAACAAGTGCATAAGTATTATGGTGAACATGTGTGAATGGTTGATTTGTTGATATGTTGCAAACAACTAGACCAACATCTAATGTATGGTTGCAACACTGATTTGAAAAAGAGTTGATGAAACTGTTCAACAGATCATACCTCCACAAACTGACTTTGTGAAATATTAAAAGGTTTTTATAAAAAAATTCACTTATGTATTTTTACATGCAATATCAGTTTAGCATAGAATAATTTGAATGCTGAAGTTTCCTTTAAATCACAAGAGTATCATGCAAATATTTCCAGATCCATTTATCTCATAATAGTTGCATAAAACTTACCATAAATGAGACACAAGTCCATGGCAAAGTTAGCTAGATTACGACCAAGTTTTAGTCTGCTCATATACTTATAAATATTCAGTTTTTAAGTATTCAAAACTCCCTAACTCTTCGTGCATTATTTTCAGCGAGTTATTCTTCAAACACAAAATAACAAAATGAGGTAGACCAATTCATTAAATACCAGTTCACTCATATAGGGCTTATAATTATGTCTTGTAAGCTTGTGGGAAGCATTGATGAGAGAAAAATCATTTCATTGAGTCACTAACAAAGGGATCAGTGGTGGAGTAACATTTTAGATCGAGTTCATTTGCAAGTGATCGAGAGTTCAAGTACAAACAACATACTTGGGTTGAGAGTGGGGTAGGTTGTTTGTGTGAGTTCACATATAGTGAGTATGTTATATTAATTTTATTTTTCAGAGTTAATTAACAAAAGTGAGTATGACGTAGACACATTTAACGAACCTTGTTAAATCTTGTGTGTTCATTATTTACTTTTATAGTTGTGTTATTGCTCCATTTAATTCCGCTCTCAAACAAATAATTTAATGGTTCTCAAATAAAAAAGAATTTACAATCAATTTTTTTTAAGAGATATTCAATTCACCCCCTCCTCTTCAGTACCTTTGGGGCCTTCAATTAGGTATATGATTTTCTCAGATTACGTCTAGGTTCAGTTCGATCCAGATTCAGGCATGACAAATTTAGGTTCACATCATTCCATTTCATGTCTAAAGCATATAATGTTCCCATTAATTTAGGTTCTTATAAGCTTTGGATGGGGTTGTTAAATATTAATTTCAAGTGAAATGGTAACATTTGTCAATTTTAGATAAATTCAGAAATGGTAACATCAATTTCAAGTGAAATTTTAATTTTTTCTTAGTTGCGAATAATATTCACATTTGTCAATTTTTAACGTCTTATGCAACAAATCAATACATTGGTAATTTCACATATTATAAACTTATAGTATTTGTTTTTTTTTTAACATTTAAATTTCTTTGATAATGTTATTCATAATATTTATATATTATTTAGTAAATTCTGATTTCATCTTGTAACCTATTAACTTTAATATCAATCGATTAGTTGTGTGATTGAAAATTATTCTATTAAATACTTATTTTTATTTGAACCAAATTATTTCAATGTGTGCATTGTCTTACTAATTAATAAATTATGTTAGAGGTATTAGCAAATGGAAAAATTACATAGAATAAGCCAACTTTTACCATATTCACAAAATAAGCCAACATTTTCGGTATTCTAAAACAAGTCAACCTTGTACCACTTTTACCAATACTAAGGCAGACAAATATTTTATTTTTTTAAAACAAAATTCAGTAAAAAAATATTGAAAAAACAACAATATTATTTTAAAAAAATATTACCATTGTAGGCACTTTCAAAGGAAAAAAAAAATCTAAAAATATTTGATTAAACTGGCCTAACATGTTATAGCAGCTCAACTATTCACTTCATTTATTAATGGTAAAAAGTGGTACAAGGTTGGCTTCTTTTAGAATAACGAAAATGTTGGCTTATTCTATGTAATTTTTCCTTAAAAAATAAGAACAATTACAGACTAGATTAACAATAAGTGGCGTTGAATATGTTATAGTTTATTTATTTTAATATTTAAAATCATGTTCGATTCTAGTCGAGTCAGATGCAAGCTCAGTTCCGATGACAAAGTACATATTGAGTTCAACATAAGCGTAAGCTAATTTCAGGTCGAACAGTATTAGGTTAAAATACCAAATAATTAGATAAAATCAATTCTTGGTTAAGGTCAATTTAAATAGTAATTAGGTTGAGCAGCATTACCTTTGTGATGTATTATTAAGAACAAGAAATTCAAATGTGCTCAATTTATTAGTTTATGACAAAGAAGAGAAGGAAGCAGATAGGGGGTTTTAAAAACAGACAAAAAGATTTTTTAAAAAAAGGGGAAAAGAAAAAAAATCGTCTAAATGCAAGTTGCACTTTATGTTTGTAATATTCGGACTCGCGTATTGACGGTAAACAAAATACTCCCTCCGTAACGAATTAGTAGCAACATTTGGACTAGTGTTATGGTCAAATTTTACCAAACCCGAATGCAGGTTCAAGCCCGAGAAGCAAGTTCAGCTGTGAAGCAGAAATACAGGATATCATTGGAAGCATCTAGAAGTTAGTATATGTTTGAATGCAAGTGTACAGAATAAGTCCAAGGCCGTCCTACGTGGAGGGATGATAGCTCGTGACGTGGCAAGAATGGGTCAAAGGCAGTTGTAACAGAGTTCAGAGGAGGCTGATGTGGCGTGAAGAAGTCTCCCCACTCGGTCTCACACGTCCCCAGAATAAGGAGTTGTTCCTATTTCGTAGGAACGGTTAGCAAGTTAATTTTCAGTCTATCAATAGGCCAAATATTGATGGCACAGGCAGATTATTACTCGTCCATTGCTTATACATTGTATTACAAAGAAAAATCACATTAGAGCTTTTACATTAATTAGTTTATTTTTTACAAACACAGATATCCATTGTAATCAAGAGAAAAAGATACATTAAATTACTGGATTGGTAGACTCAAAGCTACCCGCAGTTTTTCCTCAGTTTCGAGGTTTCTGCGTCACCATCTTCTCGTGTTACCCCCGTCCCCTCTTTTCGCTTTGATTTACATTTCCCTTTCCAAATTATTACTCGATCAATCCACGAATCAATCCGTCATAATGCAGCTGTGGTTCGTACCTGCTTAGTCCCATACTATGGTTTGGATTTTGCATAAACAATTTGGCGCCCACCGTGGGGCCATAGCTAGATTGTTCACTCGAATATAAAAAAAAAAAAAAAGAAGGGAGTATACACCTACTCACCACAAAAATACGCATTTCATTTTATTTTTTGTTTCATTTTACATTTTTCGAGACAGAAATCATGGCTCCCGAAACATCCAGCCACGGAGCAAATGCAAAGCATATTGAAGCAATGCCACAAGCCCTGAAAGAAACCCAAGAACAACTGAGGGTGGTCATCGAAGCAGCCAAAGTCAAAGATGAAACCATAGCCTCCTTGCAAAAAGAGGTGGAATCCGTAAAAAGTAATATCTCCAAAAAGAAGAAGAAATTCAGAATAGATGGTATCCCCGTCCTCAACCTAGGCGGTGACTCTGATGAAGAAGACGATGAAGACAAGATACCAGAGGACCAGACTCCCCACAAGGAAAATGACCAAGATGATCAAGAAACCACACTAACCCCTGAAGACATACGGAACCTGAAAAAACAATATAAAGAAATGCAGAAAGTCCTATCCGGGTCCTCTGGTTCTCTGGAACACGAGGTGTTCGAGAAGTAGAAGTTATACTCACATAGCCCTTTCACCGTTGCAATAGTGGAAACAATACCTCCAAATAAAATCAACATACCCTCCTGGCATGACCTCTATGATGGAACTACAGACCCCTTGAACCATGTAAACCAATACCGTCAAAAAATGATGTACCTCCCAATACCCGCTAATAAACTAGATGCAACCCTCTGCAAGACATTCGGAGGCACCCTAAATGGACCCGCCTTACAATGGCTACTCAACCTGAAAGCAGGATCCATCTCAGACTTTACTATCTTGGCAACTAAGTTCTACAACCAATTCTCCAGTAGCAGAGCACTAGAGAAGCATTCCAGTGACTTATACCGGATTGCCCAACGCCAAGGAGAATCAACCCGAGACTACCTAGATCGTTTCAAAAAAGAAATGATCAAGATACCAGATGTTGATGCTCGAACATGCGTAGAAGCCTTCAGGAGAGGGCTCCCCCCTGCTTCCAAGTTATACCAGGAATTAACCAGGTACCCAGCTGCGAACTTCGAAGATATGAGACGAAAAGCTATGGCGGAAATCCGCTTCGAGGAGGATGAAACACCACGAGTCGGAGGACCTAAACCTAGGAAGCAGCAAAGAAGAACTTGGAGACATCAGCCCTATCCCAAAAGGGAATCAGACCAGGTAAACTCTGCTACTCTAGATTGATCGATATCTGACTATTCTATTTTAACCCAAAAGGCATGGCTTTGTAGGAGTAGACGCCGACTTCTGTTACGAAGGCGGTCTT